>OZ005655.1:181692225-182292225 GCA_963930645.1 Salticus scenicus | reverse complement strand
CACCTTGAAATATTTATTGAGGTAAGTGATGGGGCTTGTTTAATTTGTAATTATACTGCAAGTGTAAAATTTTCGGCAAAGAGAAATACCTGAGGAATTGCTGTGCTTTAATTTCCTTTTTTATTAAAAAAAAAAAAAAAATCGCAATGTAAATAAAAAGAATTTTTAGCTTGCATAAATTAAATTTTAGCTTCTGGGGAGATTTTTTTCAGTTTATTAACCGGCGATGTTGATTTTATTAAGCGACGATTTTAATAGTAATTTGTATTGATTTGATTCCGGTCCTGACAATTTGATCTGATTAAGCGACTGATTTTATTAACCAGTGAATTTGTTAAGCGGCGGTTACTGTATATATATTATATATGTTGTAAAATTAAAATATAAAAAAAAGAGAGAGAGAGAGAGAGGTCTACGCTTTCCATACCATTGCACTGAAATACAAGTTCAAAAATATTAATGACTTTACTTTAAATAAGCAAAATAACATTTTCCCCATGATTATTACAAATTAATTAAAAAGTTTCCTGTTGTATGAGGATGAATGAGCATTTACTAATGTGCAACAAACTGAAATATATATACAGAGATTTTTTAAAATAAACAAAATGCCTATAATCTGTATATGAATAGCTATAATTGATCACAGTATGTTTATGATTAATTTTGTACAAAATCTTTTCAACACCGAAGCTTTCCTTAAAATGTATTTATTTTTAAAATTTCTTGGGATTTCCTTTTTTTTTTTTTTATTTCCTTTCTTTTCTTTTCCTTTTATTACTATTATCATTATTAATATTTCAGTAAATTTGTAAAAATTATTATTTTTTTTTTCTATTTAGACTTAGGTAAATATCATTCATTTGTGTATTGTTCAAAGTTTATTATTTTCTTTAGGAGGATTGTTTTTTCCAATAGTGCTACAGCTCGAAGAGAATAAAAATTTACTTGATATTTTAAAATAATAATTACTTTCTCCTCAAACTTTTTTTCTAGTGTTTACTACTTTTGTTCTATTAATTGTCAAGTAATAAATATTTACTTTTATAAGTACTAAAATATTTTGTATTTACATATTTTTCAAGTTTGTTTGCTTGTAGTACATTTTCTAAAATATATCGCAGTTAACTTTTATAAATTAAACTATGCTTTCACCTACTTTATAATTTTTTTGTAATAATTTTGTGTAGGAAATAATTATGTACATATTTTTGAAGAATCATTTCTAGTGCTCAATGATAATAAACATTAAATTAAAAAAATTCAACAAGATTTACGTATTTAAAAAAGTATTAAAAAAAGAATATTTTAATAACAAATGTTTTTGATGATTCTCAAAATCAACTACAGACGTTATGTTTTAGACTATTTTCAAAGCTTTTCATAGTTGCGTATTTTAAATGTAAAACAAAATCATTCAAAACGATTAAAAAATTAATTATGAAATAGTTATTATTATTATGGCGAATAATGTTTTATCGTCACTGATGAAGGCTGATAAAATAAATTACTGTATTTAACATATAGTAATTTATTGAAATATTTTCGACTCTTGAAAACAAAATTTTTTAATAATAAACAGTTTTCTTAATTAAAAAAAGAGAGGGGGAGGGAGAGGGAGAGAGTTTACTGCTCCCCACAAAAATTATATTTCAGCAAACAGAATAAAATTAACTCGAATTAAAAGCATAAAAAATAAATAAAATAAAATAAATTCTTTGAAATATTAAATTAATTATTCTAAGTCATTCAATAAACACATTAAAGCAAAATCATATAAACATTTTAGGAGATTTTTCAAATTTTAAAATCCATGAGAACGTTTAAATAATTTATTGAATACATGATATAAACTGAATTTAATCTACTTATTTTTTGTCGATTAATACACCATTATACATTTTTAGCATAAGAAATTGTTCATCAATAAAAATAATGTATATGCAAGCAGCAAACATCAAATCATTTCAGAATAAATGATCAGTTAAAAGAGAAAAAGAAAGAAAAAGAAAGAAAGAAAGAAAAAGAAATTATTTCTATATTAAAAGAAAATTTATACTACATGATAAACAATTAAAACATGAGAATCAAATAGCCGATTTCTTTCTTTCTATCTTATCTGTTTTCTTCGTTTTCTTTCTTTCTTTCCTGTTATTTTCCTTTTCTTTCTTTCTTCTGCTTCTTCTTCTTCTTTTTTTTTTTGCAAACAGGAGAAATAAAAAACGTTCTATTGTTCTCCAAACAATATTAAAATTAATTAAAAAGGGCGCTAAAAAGCAGGTGAAAGAACAGGTAGAGCTGTTATGCAAACTATACGGCATTATCTGTGTTGACAACTTGCCTAGAAAGTTTTATTTAATAAAAAATACCTAATTGTTATATTTATATATATTATACTACCATCTCACACAGTGGCGGATTTAAAGGAGGGGGGGGGGGGGGGGCTAGGGGGCTGAAGCCCCGCTCCCCCCCCAAAAAAAAGCACTAACATTCCCAATTGGATGTTACAATTGTAAATTTTTCATTGATCTGGAATAACATCTTGAAAACTCTTAGCCCCCCCCCCCCCAAAAAAAAAAGTTAAGTTTTGGATCCGCCACAGATCTCACACCGTAAGTATTAGTGCGGGGTTCATGTGGACTCGCCCTTTTGTAAAGATACTTCCACCACCACAATATATATACAGGAAAATTTTAGTTACAATTACAAGCTAATCATATGCCAAGAATTTCTAAAAAATTTTAATGGTGCCGAAAAATAAGGGCTATACTGACCCTGTAGTATTAATGATGATTCCTTCGAAAAGTGAAAATGAAAATGATAAAATCTGCTCTTAAAAATCCAAATATACTCTTACAGTCCCTAATCTTCCTACGAGTTATGTAATGCTATACTTCCTATATTTTTACATTGTGTTTCCTATTTCTGATTAGCTCTAAAATTATTTTCATATTTGTGTCTTTTATGTTTTTTCATCCCATTGGCAAGAAATTTAAAATCAGAACATCCCACTCCGTTAGTCTCTACTTGTACTCTTACGTAACAGAAGATGCATGACTTTGTTGCTCTGTCACAGGTGCTTCCGGTCAAAAGCCTTCGAAAGTCAAAAGTAAAATCTAAAGTGCTATTTTAAAAAAAAGGTGTTCTGATTTATTCGTGTCAATATAATAAAGATATTAAATGCTGCCAGATTGAGGTAATTTTTTTATTCAATATGCGCCACCAAATTTTAATTGTAACTGTTGTGTAATCTTCGGATGATGTGGGTGGGAGGCACTTGTGACTAAGTCACGCATCCTTCGATACCTAAAAATGCAAGCTAACGCAGAGAGAGTCCTGAATTTCAACTTCTCTGCACTCTGCAGTGGAAGGAGAACATTAAAAAATGGAACATTTCGTTGACATTATTTTAATTGGAACGCCCGTAGTTGGGTTACCTAGTGCAAGGCACTTTACAAGCAGTCTATTGATATATATCTATTATCTATTTCATGAGCCCAAAATAAGAACTTTAATAAATACAGCCTAGGAATCACTACCCAACCGTGACAGTCAATATTTTGTGGTGGCTATTGAAAAAAAAAAAAAAAATCCTCAATCTGGCAGCACTAGCTGTTGTAGATCTTCGATAGGAAAATATTTTAAAGTTCTCAAAAAAACTTTTTATTTATTTATTTATTATTTTTTTTTTTACTTTGAATTTGAAGTTTTGCAGTGTATATAATTATGTTAAATGTGAATACAGTCGAAAAACATCGATGTTTAATGCAAAAAACAACAAGTTTACGAAGTCTATTCAGTGCAGGTGTTGTACTCCCGCCCTTTTTCAGGACGCTTTCAGGAATGAGAAAATTTCGTCTTTTTTGCAACCGTTAATTTAATACAGAAATCCAGTGGCGGATCCAGAACTTGACTTTTGGGGGGGGGGGGGGGGCTAAGATTTTTCAAAGTGTTATTCTAGACCTAGACCAATAAAAAATTTACAATTGCAATATTCAATTGTGAATGTCAGAATTTTTTTTTTTTTTGGGGGGGGGGCTTCAGTCCCCTAGCCCCCCCCCTTTAAATCCACCACTGCAGAAATATTTAAGGTATTTTTATAGTAATATGATAAGGCGGAGAGTACAACCACTGATTTAGGATGGCTACAGATCAACCTTTTCCCCTAATTTTTCACCTGTATATTAATAGTATATTTTTTCACTTAATTAATCATGCAAACTTACTATTAAAAATTCTGAAAGAAAAGTACTGATGGAAGAATCAGGGGAAAACGTGATCTGTCACCACTTTGCTTTTCCCTTTTTTTTTCTTAATAAAAATGCATAAAGGAAAAAATATTTTGAGTTAGCAGCTTCTACTAAAGTCTTATAAATTATTTTCGAATTGGACGTAGACATTTTATTTCAAATATGAGTGTACCTTATAATTTTTTTTTTTTTTTTTGCATAGTTTTTTGGATGACAGTTAATATTTTTAAAAATTTGATAAATAATTTTTAGTTCTTTGTTTAAATTTTTAAATAATTCAAGTTATTAAACTAAGTATTAATTTTGAGAATGGCGCAGTTGAAAAAAAAAAGTTTGTTTACAACAGGAAATGAATTTTATTTTATACCCATGGTGTTAGAGAATTATATTCTGGATCCTATATAACAAATTAGCATTTGTTTCCCTTTCGGTGACTTAGTTTAAACATGACACCGTACAATCTATGTCGTGCTGCAATTGATAATATGCCAGTTAATGCTTACATAACCTTCATACGTAATGAAGACATACGCATCAAGAGCATAAGCATGTTCTGTAATGGGCTCACATATTCTAATATAATATTGCAAAGACATGCATTTTAGTTATATTTTTAATTATTTATTGGTAATAATATATATATTTTTTTCATTGCTGATAAAAAAAATGACTTCGTTTCTGGAGGAAAAAGATGGCATTCACTCATAAATAATTAGTTTCATATTTTTATATAAAATCATAAAAAATATTGTTCATAACTTAAATCTACAGAACACTTACCCTAATATTTACTCTTAACCACTAATACATATTTGATACAATTTTATAATTTATACTACCTCCATACATCATAAGTATTGCTCTTTGAATATTCTAATAGATGTAAACGAATGCATAGCTGTAGACTCTTCCGGTCTTTGTACACCGGCGTGCTTTATAGAAAATTTTTATAAGATTTTTACTATTTTTCTGCGATTAAGTAAGATGAAAATTTTATTAAAAAATACCAATATTCGAAAATCAGAATGGTTTGCTGCTTGCTATGCTAACGTGACGTATTTCAATTTTTTATTTTCTCTCCCTGCCATTTTTTTTAGTTCTTTTTAAAGGATGTAAAATTTCTGCCTTTTGTGCTGCAGTAATATTTATCCTATTTAATCTATATTACTATAAATGTACGATAAAGATTTCTGTAATAAATTAGTGGTAGCGGCAGAAATTTCTCATCCTTCTAAGTACAGTAGAGCCCCATTTATCCGAGGTAATGTCGACCGGGAGCACCTCCGATAATTAAAAATTCGGATAACGCGGACATTGTTGTAAATCGAGGGGGAAGTATCAAAGCTTCCTAGATCAAGCCTGAAGGTATCACTTCGGACAGCGTGTGACGTCACAACCCGGGTCCCTTATCTGTAAGAAACTGATGTCCATCGGGTCCGTTTACTATGCTAACTATCTTATCTTCTGCTTGGAATTTGGAATGCGTGTAGCAAACAATGTTTGTCCTCACCTCACATACATTTAAATTACATTTTTCATGAATGAATCTCTAGATTCCATCATTTAATAATATATACCAATTGAGTTAATTTTCATTTACATTGTATTACTTCAGAACATGAGGAACATTTTTTGAAATCTAAAAATCGTCGTTTTCTATTATGTGAGTTGTTTAAAGAAAAACTAATGGATGACGGATTAGAATTTGAAGGAATTTGTAAATTGTGGTAAATGACTAACTCAGTTTATTAATGAATGTATAAAAACAACGTGTAACATTCTTTTTGAATAATTATACGAAGACAAAAAATGATGAATTACATGGTAGATTATCCAGAAAATTAGCAACTGTAAATAATAGATTTAAAAAAAAAAGTGTCAGAGATTTTAAAAAGCGTCAATTCATTTCTTTTAAATTATTGTAATATTTCAAATAAATAAATAAATAAATAAAAATTAATTAATTAAATATTTCTTTAGAAATGATAGAAATTGCGTAAAAATTCTTTAAAAATTAAGTCTCCCACCAGTGGTCGAAAGGTTCTGCTCTCAAAGACATTAGGCGCCCCATTCGACACTAGGTGACACATGTCAACCTATCCTTTCGGAGTTCTCCTTGTTTTTCCCCAAAACTTGTTTAAATATAGGGCTAGGATCCCGTAAAATGACCCCCACGAAAGACACTTTCTCCAAAAAAAAAAAAAAAAAAAACTTTTAAATTATTACAGGTCGTTGCTCAACCATTCGTTTTAAAGGTATTGACGAGTTCTTTTAAAAGATATCCATATTGAAAATTTTCACACCCGCCCACGCAGGGTTGACTGTTATCCTGATTGACTGTATTGTTCTGAATAATTCTTTCTCAATTTTATAATAATTCATTAAAATTTATTCTCATTTATACGAAACTTTGTCCTATACGGGCACATTAAAAATTATGGCAAAGCCACTTGTTAAAAGATTTTAATTTTCAAATTTTTGTTTCATTGCTGTTTTTCTGAATTCAATAGAAAAACGTCTTGGATTCGTAAAGATTTTCTATTTCTGGCTTTCGATGGATTTACACGTTTTGAAAGGTGCATATACGGTTTGATCATTTCTAGAAATTGTCAATATATGTGTGTATGTGTGACAAAATTTTGTGGTATCTGTATCTCAAGAACTAATGAATAGAATTCCATAAAGGTTTAAATTGCTTCTTGTTTAAATGTCCTTCAACTTTTGGTGAAAATCGCCAACAGGTGGAGATACCATAACATTTTATGATAATTATTATGGCAGTATAGGAGAAAATTTTGTATACATGAGCACAATTACAATTACTTCTAACGAATCATCGTGAAATAAAAAGAAATACTTATAGGTTGGGTTGCGTTGTGGGGACTGCACTAGGGTCCTAGACCCGAGGAGAATGCCCTCCATGGGGGGTCTTTCTAAGTGTTCTTTTTCCTTATTTACGCAATTTCGGAGAAAACCACGGAAAACTCCGAATGGCTAGACCGAGGAGTGAGTGCTACCTGGGATTGAACTCGACACCTCACGTCTACCAGCTTTGATCGAAGAACCGCTCGGACGCTGGTGGGCCGAAGTACTTATAGGATATTTTTGAAAAGAACTTATTAATACCTTTAAAATTAATAGTTGAGCCATGTATCTTCAATAATTTCAAAGTTATCGCGATTTTTTTTTTTTTTTAAATAAAAGAAAAAAGAAAAAGAAAGAAACACTTTCTACAATCTCGAATGTAGAGCATAAAATTATTATTATTATTTATTTTATTATTTATTTTATTTTATTTTATTTTACTTATTTATTTATTTATTTTTTGTAATTTAGTATTGTACTTCTTTGATATTAAAGTTGTTTCCATTCACTGTGGAAATTAATTTTGATAAGTAGTTTGTATTGCGTGAATTTGTTTAGGGATTATAAATTTATCTGAAACAGATTTTTTTAAATATTGTTTATTTATTTATTTATTTATTTTTCGGCCCATGTAATTTTAAGTTGAATGATCCAATATTTTTTTACATATTAACCTGAAATCAAATTGTTTACTTTAAATGTTTACAAAACAATTATAATAATTCAAATGGTGTATTTATGCTTTATAATCTTCGAAAGCCATGAATAAAATTTTTGTAAAATATATATGTAAAACATTTTGAGTCATTGTGCTTTGCAAATAGGGGATAATTTTAAATATAAATTTTTATTGTCCTTAAAATATAAATTGAACATTTAAATTTCGATCTTCATACGTTAAAAATTGGAAATTTAAAAGTAGTGAATGTTTGTATGCATGCCAAAAATTCATTATTCTTTTGGCAAATATTTTTTCAAATTTATTCGATATTTCCTATAAACTAAATGGTTTTAATTTTGCCCAATACAGACTAATTTGAAATATTAATTCAAACATCTTGTATTTATAACTCGAAATTGGTTTCAAAATTTACAAATAAGCATTTACTAAAGAATTGTTGTATCTACATTATAGAAAATAACCTTTCAAATTCATGTATGAAAAATATGCATATTTAACATTTTCAAATATGTTACATAGCCAAAAATAGAGGATTTAAAAATATTTTTGTTAATTTTAAAGATGAATTTAAATTCATATTTATAAGCCACAGTTTGGAAATTTAGAAAGAGAGAATGCATGTATATCTAAAAATTATTAATACTTATTTTTTAAATATTAATTTAATACTGTTTGTACGAAACTTTGAAGTTGAATGATCTTAATGGAAATCTCAATATATCATAATATTTTTAAATATAATGTAAAAATATACAAAGCTTGGTTTAGTGCATTATATATTTGATTTTAAAATAGACTTATATATGTGAATATAATTAAAAATAAAATAAATATTTGGTAAAATATGTATAATAAAGATTTTCATTTATATTAATTTTCAAATGAGCAATATTAAATATCATTTTTGTTGTTTTAACTCAAATTCAAATCTTTATATGCTAAAATTTGGAAATTCAAAATCAAAGAACGCGTGTCAAAATGTATTATTTTTTAAGTATTTTAATTTCCTTCGTGTAATAGTTATAAAATAAATTATTCTAATGGAATTCGGTGTATTTCCCTCGTTTATTAAAATGGCGTGTACTAACTTATTTTTATAACATCAAATATTTGATTTTAAAAATGTTTAATTATGTAAACACATATAAGCATAAATGAAATGAAAAATGTATTAATTTTAGCTAAAATAAATAATTAGCTGAAACTATGGGGGGGATGTATATATATATATATATATATATATATATATAATAAAAAGGGTAAATAAATGTCAAATAACATTTTTTTAACGGAATATAAATGAGAAATCAGTTTTTATGAAGAAGAAATGAAGCTTTTAGAGAAGATCTTAAGAGGTTTCAAGCAAAAGTAAACGATACGGAAGGACCCCGGTTGTGACGTCACGAAGGGGACCTTCAGGCTTGATAGTAGATCTAGGAAGCTTTGGAAGTATACGGTAAAGTTTAAAATGAATCAAAGAATAGTCATTGAAGTAAAGGATTACATCTATTACATATTTAAATATAGTAAGTTACAAATGCAATAAAATACATTATATAATACAGTACTGCATAGTAAATTTACCAAAGTTATACACGCCATGCCTTCTCTGGGGCGTGGTCTGTTCGAGACTACCTCGGTTAACCCGGAACTCGGTTAGTTGGGGCTCTACTGTACTTTGAAAAAACGATGGAGAGCATGACACCTTGATCCCTATAAATAACGAACATGTCGAGTTAATCTTACGGTCGACATTCCTTGGCTGTGAAGCCATGTTTCGACAACTCTGCATAAAATACTGCAACAATCGTCTCCCGAGTTCCAACTTTCAAAAACTTTCGTCGAGATCTGCTTCATATATATATGCCTATGTATACCGCTAATGAAAACGTGGTTACGATGGTGAGATTCAGGGAATGTGTATGCCATATTTAATAATAATAATAAACTAATAAAACAAAAAATATGGACATACATTAGACTTTTTAAAAGAACTATCAAAAATATTTACGAGTACATGTAGTTAATCAATTGTTTTAATCCTTTTAGTGCTATATAATTACGCTTCTTTGAAATCAAATGCATCAGAATTTTTGAAGTAGATAACAATCAATGAAATAAATAATTTTTTTGGAAAGTTTAAAAAACTTAAAATTTTATTAAAAGTTTCCAAAATGAATTTTTGCAATTGTAAATTAAAATTAAGTGCTATAAAATATATCCCACCGTTCCTGAAAGGGTTAAAAGTCTCCGATTAGAATGTTTACGAGTGGTGAGATATGTATCGCTTTTCTCTACATTCTGCGCTATTTATTTTGTCTCCTGTTCCATAAATTCAGCTTTTCTGTTTTTAACACTTTCCAACAAGGTTGAAAAGTGTTAATGACTTCGGTTTGTCTGTCTGTCTGCTCGCGCTCGAACTCCCGTAAATATTCATGGAATTTTTTTGAAACTGATATACGTTAATCAAGTTCACTATCTAATGTTCCCTATTGAAAAAGGAGTGGATACCTCAACTCGTTTGTGTACAGGGGGACCCGAAAGTATTCCAAAGCATTGTGTTCTGCGAGAGGCATTTCTATAAACCATTATTTTATGCCTTTATTTTACACAAATTTTAATGAAATTGAAATATGTTGTTCTTGTTCACTATCGGATGCTCCCCATTGAAAATGAAATAAATGCGAACACTGGTTTGTGTACAGGGACACCTAAATGTATTCCGAAGCATTGTGTTCTATGAGAGGTATTTCTATAAACCACATTTTAATTCCATTATTTTACACAAAACTTGAATGAAATTGAAATATATTATTCATGTTTACTATCAGATGTTCCTCATTAAAAATGGAATGAATATCTCTACTCTACTAGTTTGTGTACAGGGACACCTGAAAGTGTTCCAAAGCATTGTGATCTATAGGAGTTATTTTTATAAACCATATTTTAATACCTTTACTTTAGACAAAGCTTAATGAAATTAAAATGCGTTATTCAAGTGCACTATTTATTGCTTTCTATTGAAAATGAAGTAAATGCCACCATTGGTTTATGTATACAGGGACATCGGAAAGTATTCCAAAGCATTGCATTCTGTGAGATGTATTTCTATAAAACAAATTTTAGTAATTCTACTTTGCACATATCTTAATGAAATTTTAATGTGATATTCATATGTACTGAAGAATGTTTTCTATAGAATATAGTATGATTGGCATTAGATTTACAGGGCCACACAAGTTTCGCGATACAAGAAGTACTTACAGTTGGAATGTGTTAATAATCAATGCATACTGCACGATTTTTTGTTCTTGTTTTGTGATTCATTTTGTTATTGTGAGTACGAATAGGAAACTTTTGATTACAATTAGTAAAAATCTCCTTCTTATGTTTCTACATGTTTCGTATTCATATCGGAATTATTTTAAACTGGATATTATTTTTTTTTTTAAATATAAATTAAAAAATTCTAATCAAATTATTTTAAAAAATTAATTAAGTTAAGTAGCTACTAAATTGGCTTTTGTGGGTTGTTTTTGTGAATTATTCATCGGTTAATTTTTCATACATGTATATAGTATTACAAACAAGGAAAGTATGAATATTCAATTTATTAATTTAAAAAAGAAAAAGAAATATTTTTTTAATTGAAAAATAATAATTAAAAATAAAATGCTTGATAGTTTTTTACTTCTGATTTTAATTTAATTAAATTTATTAGATCTTAAATTTATTAAATATAATTTTTCTAAAAAAGCAATTACTTTAGCTGAAAGAACGATAGCTCGAAAATTATAAAATTTCATTGCCGGACTGGGCTTTATGTTGTTTAACCCTTTCACTCGAGGCGTTTTTCGCTCCGGCGAATCAGCAGCTCGAGACGATTTTCTGAATGTTTGGGGAACTGCATAGCATTAACATAAAATGATTTCACACACAATTTAATCTTTAAAACTTTTTATATCACTAGTTTATGTAACTTTACACTTCATAAAAGGACATTTGTTAAACATTTCAGACATAACCGTAGCATAGGCCTGCTAACTATACTAGTTTATCCGTAATGGCATTAAGCCCCGCCTTTTTTCACACCAAAATAGTTGTAAGTCTACTTCTTCAATCATGAGAACATATTGTTGAAGATTACTCTAAAACTATTCTGGTGTGAAAAAAAAAAAGCGGGGCCTAATACCATTACGGATAAACTAGCATAGTTAGCAGGTCTACGCCGTATCAAATCAAGTTGGAACCGAGAGTCACCTCTACAGTGGAAAGGATTACATATTTCTTTTATTCAAAAAAGCTAATTTTCAACTTCATTTGGCGATTTTTGACTGTGAACTTGTAATAACGTTTTTTCTTCTTCTTTTTTTTTTTTTTTAAACCAAATTTTTAATTTTTTTTAAAGCGGTTTTAAATTCGTGTCTTATAAAAAGGTTTTTTATATTCTAATCCCCAAAACCACATGGCGTATCATCTAAACAGATTTGTAAGTTGGTTAAAGTAGCCAACTAGCAAAATTAGCATTTTAATAGAAATTAGCCTTAGAAAATACATATTTATTAAATATATATATATATATATATATATCAAACGGATATCCATTACAAATAACTAAGAACCATTCCGATTAAGGGCCCTCTTCACTCACCACCGCCGGAAGCCGAAGCTAATGTTATTCTATGGGAAATTTTTCTTTACAAATAACTTATTAACTGATACATATTTTTAAATTCTGTTTTCACATTCTGAAAATTCCCAGCTGTTAAACTGACGAACCTTTTTTAAAAAAATATTTTTTTAATTTTTTATATTTTATTTTGAAGCTGCAAAATACGAATTTTCAATATGTGAGTATGTAAGTTTTCAATATGAAAGTTCTTCATTTTGCAATTTCAAAATAAAATATTAAAAATTAAAAAATACATTTTTAAAAAAAGGTGCGTCAATTTAACAGCTGGGAATTATCTGAATGTGAAAACAGAATTTAAAAATATGTATTAGTTAATAAGTTATTTGTAAAGAAAATTTCCCCATAGAATAACATTGGCTCGGGTTTCCGGCGACGGTAAGTGAAGAGGGCCGTTAAATCAGCGTTTTAATAAACTATATTGATATTGGTCTATTCGCTAGGGAGCTACGGTCAGGCCTGGCAGCGTTTCTAAGATTCTACTCGTATTCTTTTACGTTTTCTCCACTATGGTCAATAAGAAATTTTTCTTGAATATTTTAATGCTAGAGTCTGTGTAAATATTGTGTAAACATTGTGTAAAAACGTATTACTTTAAAATTGCTGATGACAGTATAATAAAAATGAACGTAAAATTTTAGGAACGTTGCGAAGTCTGTACTTTTTACAGATATACACACACAAATACACAGACAAAGGCGCCGATTTTATAAAATCTTTCTTTTTCTTTCTTTCTTTCTTTCTTTTTTTTTTTTTTTTTTTTTTTTTTTTTTTCGGCCGGGGGTTAAAAATAATCAGGTGGACATTAGAAATATTACGTAATACATTCTATTAACCCTTTATGTCCCAAATTATTTTATTTGTGGAAAAATAATTTGAAACTTTTTTATTATATTCCTTTATGCATGAGAATAATCTCTAACACTTTCGCGACCGCATGATTTTGAGTTTTTGACAGCAAGGTCTGCCTGTGGGCGATATTCTCCCATGTTACAATATTTCAGAACAAAATTTTCTGTATTCAAATTTATATTATAATTTGATATAACATTATAATTATATTCTTTCTAATCAAAGTATTTGTATCCATAGTTTATTTCATTGCAAAAATGTGAATATTGGTTATATATTTAAGAAATAAATAGCGTACAAATTGCGAAAGAAACGTAATGACTTGAATCTACGTCAGCGGTCGCGAAAATGTAAAATTTAGCTTAAACTATAGCTTAACTATAGGAGAAGCTTAAACTATAGGGACTAAAGCTTAAACTATAGTCCCAATGAAATCCTGTAGTAAATTTAGGCTATATTGAGGATTTTTTTGTATGGGACTTTAAATTCCCGGTGGGATACAAAGGGATAAAAGAAAAAAGAAGTTATAGTAGCCTTTTTTGTTTTTCATTTAATATTCGATGACTTAGTTACGTAAATTTCTCAACCTTTATTTTTCCATCAGGCATGTCGTGATCCCTTTTGATCAGCTGCTAGAGAATCTTCGGTTACAGAACCAGAAGGCGATTCTTTAGACTATACCGTCATCACTCATAACTGCGTAATACCCAATTTTGAATCCTTTTATTAATTCTGAGTATTTTGTCCATTCTTCACCAACTGATTCTTTGTTGCATCTGCTTTTTACGTTATGTCCTAATATATATACATTCAATTTCACATGTTATTATCATTTGGAATGAAACAATTTCAATATAATAGTTCGCATTTTGCATTTTACATTTATTAGCCACCCAATAGATGCCAACATTTTAATTTATTCCGGAGTATGTTTAGCCCCGCCTTCATTTCATACCACTTTATTTATAGAGAATCTTTCTCCAATATATAACTTCGATAAAATATGGAAAATTTACTTTTAATGAATAAGTGGTATAGAATAAGGGCGGGGCTAAAAATACTTCATAATAAATTAAAATATTGGCATCTATGGGTGCCACCCCATAATCTAGGTTTATCTGTAATCTGGATAATCCAGTTTCGGTAAATCGGTGATCTACTGTACATATAAATAATAGTGTGTAATTGACACTGGTTGTTATACGATGTATTCCCTGTTTGTAAGTTTAGTTCATAAGCTACAGGCTTCATACATACCGCTTTTTTTCCAGATGCCTTTGAGGAATGAGAAATTTTTGCCTTTATTGCTAATTTTATACAATAATCTCTACTATATTTAATCACTACACATTACTATAAAAATTCCATAAAAATTTCTTCATAAAATTATTGATTGTATAAAAGGCGAAAATTTCTCATCACTGAAAGTGACCTGAATAAAAGAGTGGAGAATACGAAGCCTGTAAAAGAATTATATTTCTTTAATTTTTTTAAAAATGTGGGTTTAAAATGTAAAATACATAATCACTAGTGCTAGAGCTCAAAGAACTTTTCAAAGAAATTATTTTAAAGGACTTTTATTAAATATAGTATATATATATAAGGGAGCATGGGGCTGGATGTAACAGTTTTTAGAAAATTAAATATATTTTGAAATTTATTTACGTTTTCCTGTTTATAATTGCTGTTTTCCATACCATACATTTTCATCTATCAAAAAAAAAAAAAAAAAAAAAGGAAAAACTTTCGTTAATTTTGCTAATTTTAGCACGAAAAATATTTTTTCAAAATTGTTTGCTTGTTATGAGGGAGATAATATTAACAAAAAACGACAATATTTGAAAAAGTTTTTGCTATCAATCATTTATTAATTTAATAAACAAAAGGGCAATAAATAAGTAATATTAAATCATACTGTCTTGCTATAGTAACAAGTGAATTATAGCAAATGATTATAGTAAAATAAAAACAAAATTAAATATCTAATCAATATATGTCACTCTTTGTCATAACTGAAGTTAATACAAAAGAAAGATATATTGTTCCTATTCCCTATCACACATTTAATGCAAATATGCCAAGTTATTACGTATTCTTCGTAATCTTAATACCGGAAATTTTTTAATGTATTAATTTGTAATAATTATCTGCAATTTAATAGGATAAATTTTACTTTTTCTTTATCGTGGTATGAAATTGATTTTTCGTTAGTAGTAACTTGGTATATCTGTTAATGTGCGCCCACATTTTGCAAATTAAACATTATACCCATTCTTCTGCTTCAGAGAGGATGTAGTAAGGGTCGTAGTCCCCGCCTTTTTTTTTTTTTTTTTTTTTTTTTCAGAACACTCTCAAGGATGAGAAAATTCCGCCTGGTTTGCCTCCACTTTTTTTTTTTTTTTTTTTTTTTTTTTTTTTAGAGAAATTTTTATTGTATTTTTAAAGTTATATGTCGTAATTAAACAGGATAGAAATTATTGTATAAAAATAGTGGAAGTAAAAAAGACATAAATTTCTCATTTATGAAAGTGTCCTGTAAAAAAAGGCGGAGATTACGATCCCTGGCTGTAGGCATCTCCGGAAGCTAAGTGAAACCACTTCTTTGATTGAGAATTTATATATGGATTTAATATCATCTCATCTATATTTTTATACTTTCGTTTTATTATTTATTTACTTTTTCCTTTAATCTTTTTTTTTCTCTCTTTATGTTTGTGTTACTTCTAAATTATCTTTTCAAAATATTTTTCAAATGCTTTTTCTCGGGTGATGGTGTCTTACATTTGTACATACTTGCCAACTGTCTCATTAATAACCGTACAATTGTTAACGCCCCCTGAAAAAACTCCCCTTTTCTCACACCACTATATTTTTAGAGTTATTTTCTCCAAATGTTGTTACGATTAAATAATACTAAAATTACTTGAAAAAATATTGGTGTGAAAAAAAGGCGGGTACTAAAAACTGTACGGTTCATAATGAGATGGTTGTTAAGTGTGTTTGTACCTTTCTCAAAGGTTTCAGCTGTGGCCAAATCATATAGGAGCCTTTAAAGGTCTTTCAGACTTCTTTTTATAGTTCCTCATTATAAAACAAGAAAAAACAAATTCATTGAATAAAGCACAGAATAAATAATTAGCTTGTTAACATTTAAAATAGAATGTTTAATTACTTGAATGTTGCAACTTGCCCCAATATTTTGTTTCAACTTGTCCGATCAAATGATTTTTGTTTATTTATTAAAAAAGTATTAAGATTTATACAAAAAAATTAAACATGCATTTTATAACTTAACACATAGACAAAATAAATATCTATAAACATTTCTTTAAAATATAAATTAACACAACTTTAATCAAAATTTATAGAATACACTTTTTTCCTATAATTAGCTAAACTAAGCACATGTACAGTACCTCTCATTAACCTTTTTTGTGGAACACTGATTGTGCATACATAATTAAGCTCGTCATAAGAATTACGTTTGTTGGAGTATTTAATCAAAAATATTACAAAATATTTCGTAAATTGCGTGTTACTTCTTACCCCTGTTACAACTAGCTCCCCGCTCCCCTATATATATACAGGGTGATCAGTTTAAAAGAGTACTCGTTGGTTTTTCTTATTACCCTTGATTCTGATGGATGTGGCAACTATTCTAACACTGAAATATACACCCCGCGACAAAAAGATAGGCACAAAGGGTTTTTTCTTTGATTTTTCATAAAATAACGTTATCTAAATTGTGCTTATCATTTATTATTATTATAAAATAACACTATTCCTGGACTAATTTTTGTTTTAAGACTAATATAGAAACGTTTTAAGACTAACATTTTTCTAATTTAAGACTACACCCCGCGACAAAAAGATAGGAACAAAGGGTTTTTTTAAATTTTTCATAAAATAACATTATCTAAATTGTGCTGATCATTTATTATCATAACAAAATATTATCATATGAAAAGCATATTAAATATTTGAATCATATTCAAAATAATCATATTCAAAATAATCATATTAAAAAAAAAAAAAAAAAAAAAAAACACTTTGTTCCTATCTTTTTGTCGCGCTGTGTAGTCTTAAATTAGAAAAATTTTAGTCTTAAATTTTTTCTAAATTATTAGTCTTAAAACAAAAATTAGTCCAGGAATAGTGTTATTTTATTATAATAATAAATGATAAACACAATTTAGATAACGTTATTTTATGAAAAATCAAAGAAAAAACCCTTGTTCCTTTCTTTTTTGTCGCGGGGTGTAAGTGTTTGCACCTTGTTTAAGTGTTGAAGACAATTTCTAACACTGTTGGACTGTTACATCTTTATTTGTGAGGTAAAACAAAAATGGAGACGCACAATGTTACTTAATCTTGTGATAATTTTATTTTTGAAAAACATAATTTAATTCAAATTTTTTACATTATCATTCATTACAGAAAATGTTGAAAACGTTCGCCATCATTTTGAATGCAAACATGAACACCTCGAACCAAGTTTGTTGACACACTTCGCAGCATTGTTAGTGTTATTGACGAGATTTTTCAGTTATGATCTGTTTTAATTCATCTATGTTTGCAGGACTTTTCTGCAAAATCCTATGAAATGATACTGTATAAATGATAATGATAATTTAAATGTAATGTAGGAATAATAATGTAAAAAATTTGAATTAAATTTTGATTTTCATAAATAAAATTATCACTGTATTAAATAACATGGTCGTTTCCATTTCTGTTTTACCTCACAAATAAAGATATAACAGTCCCACAGTGTTGGAAATTGTCTCCCACACTTAAACAAGGTTCAAACAATTATACTTCAGTGTTAGAATAGTTACCACATCCGTCATATTTAAGGGTAATGAGAAAAACCAACGGGTACTCTTTTAACCCGTTAGTAGTTGCTAGTTGGTCGGTTTGCCGCCCATCCCTTCAGTGTTGCCAGATTTTTTTTTATTCAATAGCCTCCAAAAATTTTAAGAAGTCGCATTTATAAAATAAAAGGCGAATAGAATCGGAAAAACATCGATTATATTTCATATATCACTTTATAAAATTATTGGTGTCACTTGAATAAAATGTGCGTTGCTTAGAGCGACTACAAACGAATTGAATTGGACACCCTGTATATTGTTTTAATTCTACACATCACAACCATGACAATAATATTGGATCGATATGTATCTTTGTTTGTATAATTTATTATATATAGAATTTTACTTAGTATATTTTCGTAGAAAATGACATGAAAAAATACAAGGCCTATTTAAATATTTTATTTTCTATTCAATGTATATTTCTCTTTAAAATAAAAGTAAAGTAAAATGTTATGTATAAATTACAATGCCTCTAAATCGAAAAATCCATTATATATTCTTTCTAATGTGTCGTAAGCTAATATTTTTTTTCTCAAACTATCATTATTTACGAGCAACATACAAGAATTTGCCAAATTACCTATTTGATTCATTTGCATTTACCGTCAGTCTTGTTCGACGTTATTATCTTTTCTACTATGTTAATGTTGCAGAGGAAGATTCGATGTATCCCAGTGTCTCTGCCTGCCACAAATCCTCTGAGGGGGATCTTTCTTTTTTTGGCTCCCCTCCAGCACTCTGTACCAGACCTGATCATTCTTTGTTGCATGGAATATTTGCCAAAGATTGACAGACCTGTACGACTTTCTAGAAAACAAGGGGTGCATCTATTAAATTGATATGCCTAATTCTAGTTCGTATTCTCAATATATACATATATAGTCTCCGGAATTTAAATCTTACTTCTAAAAAGTGAATAAATACATTTATTTATCTAATTTATGCTTATAATATTTAGATAATAACTTACAACTTGTGCACAAAAGAAAAAAAAAATTTTAATAATAAATTATTATACGCATTTGACTAATCTTTTTAATTAGAAAACTTTTAGATGGGCAAATCACTATTTTTTACACTTCATTACTCAATGTATTCCTCTCACTTGAGAACTATACTTCTAATTTGCTTTAAAGACTTTAGTACCAATTGAAACTATTTTTATATGTAGGTTTCAAATAAACACCAAAACTCTTACTCAAAACTTTTATTATTATTATTATTATTATTATTATTATTATTATTATTATTATTCGCGTAATTTTTAAACACGAATAATCAGACGGTTCTGATAATTTTAAAGATGCTTTTTTAGCAGAATTTTTGGAAATATTACTTTAGTTTTTTTTTTTTTTTTTTTTTTTTTTTATATACTAACTTATTTACAAATAGATAATTAAATTTTTGGCGATATTTCAAACACAATTTTCAAATACATTTTAAATTCAATAATACATATATGTATATGTATATATAAAGGAAATGTTTGTATGTGTGTGTATGTTAGACTAAAATCTACTGAAATGATTTACTTACGTTTTTTTTTTTTTTTTTTTTTTTTTGGGAGGGGGGGGGGGTATGCACATTGTTGAGGTTTAAAACTTTTCAAGCCCGCGATCTGATTCGTAGAAAGAAAGTCAGGGGGGTTTAAATAATTTAATAATACGACTTTTTTCACGTCTACGTTCAGGGCTGGAAAATCGGCGCGGAACTCATACCGTTGTTCTAAGATGTTTCTCTACCTATAAAAAAATCGTTGGTGTAATAAATCGGAAATTTTGTTTCACTTATTGTGGCATAAATTCTACGCCAATTCCCCACCCTTGTTATATTTCATTTCTTACATCACTGGTACATACCTGGCTGTATCACACTGAAATTTTATCAAACGGTTCCTTTACTCTCTTTATCATAGTAATGAAATATTTTAAACCACCGTTCTCTTGAAAGAGCCGAAGGCAGCAGAATTCGTCTGTAAGTGTTGGATATTTTTCAATGGAATATCGTTTCAGTTTTTTTTAGATTATCATTATTATTATTTTTATTACTATTACTATTATTATTATTCTGAGATTTTATATTTATTTGTAATTCAGTTAAATATGGTGAACAGCGAAGTTTGTAAATCCTGTTAGAAAATTAATAAGTTTGAACATCTGTATTTCCATCTGTATAAGTATTTCCTACATCTGCAACATGACGTAAATTCAACCTAAAAGAAATGTACTAATTTTGTTTAATAATTTTATAAATAATAATAATTAATTTTATAATTTTATTTGTTCAATAATTTTATTTCGACACAAATTATTAGAAAGTAAATAAAAGTTATACTGTACTGATATTTGCACAGCTGGTTTTAATATTTGAATAAATACTCCCGGTACTCTGTAAAAATTTATATAATAAGGAATCTTGCAAGGTAATTTTGATTTTTAACCGCAAGCAATATAATGTACAATTCTAGTCTTCATATTTGTATCTGTATTTTTTTCCCCGATAGTTGCAAACATCCCCTTGAATAATTGTATTTACGTAACAAAAGTGGTTGGGGGTGGGGTTGTTGGGTTAAGGCTGATTGACTACGCTAAAGTTCTATACCTATGGGTGAAATGCCCCCTGTTGGGCGAATCTTCCTAAGAGGTCCTAGACAGCATTTACGCGAGTTTTGGAGAAAAACACGAAAAACTCCGAAAGGCAAGGTCGACGAGCGTTAACTGGGATCAAACCCAGCACTTACCGTCTAACAGCTTTGAGCGCAGAACTGCTCTGCCATTGGTGAAGCCACAGTGAAAGTGACGGAAGGGGATAGTGTCTGTCTTTATGTAATGCATAAAAACAAATGGATAATACATTCATGATCCTTGCTGAGTAACTCTTATATTTTCATATTTATAGAATTTTTTTATATATTTTTTTCTTTTTCCGACTGAGTGAAAATAATGCCTTGACCGGGAGTCGAACCCAGGATCTTTGACTTACAAGGTCAAGGCTCTGCCAATTGAGCTATCCAGGCCGACAATCCGGTCAGCATTATTTACTCAGACAACATTTAGGCAGAAACATCTCTGGTCTATCATGTAGATAGCTCAACAGAAATAAGCCGCAGGAAACAAAAATTGTATTTCTTATATTTTCGTTTAAAATTAAATATTGAGAAACTTGTCCGCGGGATTCAAGTCATAAAATCCATTCGGCCGTACATATGTTATTTTAATAAATTGCAGCTAAAAGAGACTTTTCAGATATCAGTGAAGCAGAAGAAAGCTTTAATGTAAAATAAATTTTGGTGAAATACTCTCTTAAAACAGAAAAAGAAAATTTGATCGGTTTGAGACATTTTTGACTCATTCTTCGTAATAAAGGCAACTTCTCACGCTGAGAGAAATTCCCTCAAATCATTGAGCGACTCATATTTGAGCAAATTGCAACAATTTGTTTTTGAGTAAAATCAGACCAGATTTCAGTGAAAATGTTCGATGCTGAAAAAAGCGCATATGCCGTCCGCTGGAATCGAACTCTAGTCCCTTGCTATGGCAGACGAACTTGCTACCACTACGCTGCGCTTTCATGCTACAACTGGTTAAATAGCCATTCTCAATCATTCTCAAACGGGGAAAATATTATTTATCAATTTTTATTTATTTTATGCATAAAATAATGTTATGGGACACCCAATAAACCTTCTTAAAATAGCACTACTGATTTAAAATTCGGGAAAAGTTCTTGAAAACAGAACCTGTACGGCAAGCAGAGATTTTAGTAGCTTGCAAATTAATTCTAAATAAGTTAACAGGTTTTTAAAAATAAATTCTCCCACGCAAAGCTGCTGAATTTCTTGAATAACAATGAGTTGAAAAAACAGTATGTAAGTAGTTTTTGTCTATGTATATTGTTCTCGTATTGATTTTAATTATAGGTAAAATATTATAACTCAGTTTTTGAACGTTTTACATGTATTTTCATAAATTAGTTTCAATGACTATAATAAAAATATTAGATAACTTTAGACATAAATAAATTTCTACACTATATAAACAAATCGTTATTTTTCATTATATCTCACATATTTCTTTAAAGAACTATTTCTAAAAATCTTTCACTGCTTACTTTTAGTTTTCCATGACTAACGTTCATGATTTGAAAACTCTGCTATTTTGTCAGTTGTGCATGAAATATTTATTATGTTTATCAAAATATTTTTTACTTTAATAATTTATTTCTTTAATTATTATATTTACTTTAATTTAAATTTTATATTTCTAATCATCAAAAATTTTCCATATATTTTTTAAGCAATATGTAAAGTAAACAATTTTATACATAAAAAAATAAATAAATAAAAATAAAATACTTTTCATGTGTCATTCAAAATATGTCCAATAGATGGCGCCACCATTACGCATTTTGGTTACATCAAATGAAAAATGATCGAAATTCGTTTGGAACTAAGCTGATACTACAGCATCAATTTTATTGACAAAAATTTTTATCGAATAAGACTGATTATATTTAAATTTGTTATTTTCTGAGAAATTCCTCTCAAATTATGGCTAAAAATACTTCGTCCGTTTTTAAGTAAGCAAATCCGGTTACACATTTTAAGAGAGTAATAATAATGTACCAGTTAGCCTCAAGATTTCAATAGGAAAGAATGCAGTTTCCAACCTAGAGTAAAACGAAAATCAATTTTTTTGCATACCTGAAATATCGCATAATAAAACAACTGCTCATTTTCAGTTAGAAAAGAAGAGAAGAAAAATGTGCGTTTATTAGATATTTATAAAATACGTACATGTATAGACGCCTGTACCTGAAGATACCATAAATATTATTGCGAAAAGCTTTGTATTTTTAACATGTATTTTTAATCGTATACGAGAAGAAAAAAAAATTAACTTTTTCGTGTCATAAAGTGTATTTTATAAGTACTGCATGATTAATATATTTTATTGCATACCTGAGATATTAGATGTTAATTTTTATTTTTATGTATTTATCAAATTTTATTTAAATGAAAAAAAAAAAAAAAAAATGTATTTATTGAGTTTTAGTGATAAGAAAAGCAATAAGAAAATTACCTTTGTCAAATATAAGAATAATGTTAAAAATAAGTAAATACATTTTCTTCAACTGTAGTGAAAATATATTTATTTTTGAGTAACGATAACTTTTAGTTTGGTAATACTATTTTTCTCCCATTTTTTTTTAAGTATGATCTCTCCCCTTTTCATGCGCAGTGTCCTCGCTGCGAGGACGGGATTAGGAAGTCCCAACTGCATACTTGCCAACAAACTAATTAATATTCTGCAGCATTACTAGCCCCACCTTCTTTTTCACACCAGTATCATTTTACAGAATTTTTCTTCATTTTTAATCGTAATTACATTTAGATAACATTATTCTAAAAATTTTCTGGTGAGAGAAAAAGGGAGGGACTAACAACACTGCGGAATATTAACACTTTCGCGACCGCATGTTTTTGTCTTTTTGAATGTAAGGTCCGCCTGTAGGGGTTATTCTTCCAAGTTACAACATTTCAAAACCAAATTTTTTGTATTCACGTTTATATTATAAATGGATATACATTATAATTATATTTTTTCTAATCAAAGCATTTGTATCTATAGTATATTTCGTTGTAAAAATATTAATGTTGATATATACTTAAGAAATAAATAACATACAAATTGCGAAAGAAATGCCCACTGAAGGAGTTACAAAGTTTCAAATGATGTGAATCTACGTCAGTGGTCGCGAAAGTATTAATTAGAATTTTGGCAAGTATGAAATTGCAAAAATTCACACCGGAAATTTTTAAAAATATCTTTTAAATATAATTTAGCTGACTTGGAGCGTTGGTAGACGAGGTAACTGATATAAAAGCAGGCTCTACACGAGCGTGCACGTAGTTGTCAAATCTAGAGTTTCGGCGCGGCTTTAAACCAGAAATTTTCAATTAGAAACACTGCTTTAAGTAATCGCTGAAAATTAATGTAAAATATTTCAGTAAAAAAAAAAAAAAAAAAAAAAAAAAAAAAACTTGCGTGAAACCTAATTTAAAAATTGGCATATATTATCGTATAGATGGCAACGCAAGATTGAAGATACACGGAGAGGGATATCCTGAACATCAATTTTACTGCCACAGTGAAATAGCAAAAACAAAAGAACACAAATATTAAACAAAGTTTATGCTAATCAGCAAAAGGAAGTGCAAAAATTAAAGTAAGAAAGTTTAAGGACAGCATTACACCATGATAGGAAAAAAGCTGTTTATTTCTTTTATCTTAATTTTGTAAATGAGTGTAATTACCTTGCGCCGCCAAAGGTTAACTTATACATTATTCTTTCTCTATAATTAGCATACATTATTATTTATCTAAAATTTTAACTGCTAATTAAATTATCATTAACCCGTTAGCGCCCAGTGTCCTCATTTGAGGACAGCTATTAAAATGGCACGTATATTTTTGGGGGTTTCTTGGAATGATTTCTGCTTTTTAGTGGCAGCTTATAGCGTCACTCTAAATGATCCCTGAAAGTTTTATGTGCCTACTATTAATTATTATTTCATAATTTGGATAGTCATTTTATGTTTTTTCATTCGTCGCACTTATATTTGCTTTTTGCGCAGGTATACTAACTTAAATCAAGTTGAATAATAATATATATTATAATACTTTACTTTCGAGATCTTTGTCAACATATAATAGGAAAATAATCTGTTATCTCTTCTCGCTAGAACACTAAGCGTCAATAAATGAGGATACGCTTTAAATTTAAAACTATCACAAGAATTGATTAAGTTAATATATTTTACAGTCAGTTGTCTATATTAATTTAGAAGTAAAATAATCAGCTAATAGTATCTTGCAAAGTTAATTTGGGCGTTAGTATCTGCTTTTTCTTTCCCTTTTTTTTTTTTTTTTTTTTTTTTTTTTTTCTAGAATAATTTCAGGCCTCACGGTGTTCCCAAAATTTTAACTCTTATTTTATTTTACTGCACCAGTTCACTCAATAAGAATTTTTTCTTGGATAATTTTCGCTGTTACTAAAACGCCACCATAGTTTCGAAGTTTCGCAGCGATGTTGAAATGTTATGTTTAAAAGTATACCTGCCAATGTCCTTATTAATATTTCGTAGTGTTGTTAGTACCGCCCTTTTTTTCACATCAGTAAGTTTTTAGAGAGTGACATTGTCCAAGTTCAATAAGAAAATTTCTCTAAAATAATACTGGTGTGAAAATAAAGACGGGGTTAACAATACTGTGGAATATTACATACTTACCAACATACTAATTAATATTCCGTAGTATTTTTAGCTCCGCCTTCTGTTTGACACCAGCATCATTTTAGAGTATTTTTCTTCATATTTAATCGTAATTGCATTTGGAGAATATTCCACTAAAAGTTTACTGGTATGAAAAAAAGGGCGAGACAAACAAAACAACGGAATATTGATTAGGATGTTTGCAAGTACAGTATATTAATTAGGATGATGTTGGCAGGTATGTTAAAAGTATTGTTTTATCCCTTTCAAGGGCGGTAGTATATATTTTATACCACCTTATTTCAGTTCCCAACTGCAAAAAATCATATCAGAAGTTTTTTTAAATGTTTTACTTTTTTACCTTGTGCGAAAACAATCATTCATTAATTTTCTTTTACTCTTTTTCTCAAACTCTGGTGGCTCTTGATTTTAAATGAACTTAAATTCATTTCCCCTGAAAGTGTTAAAATTGTGTGACACTATAATAAAATGAGCATACTATTTCAGGAACGCTACGAGGCCGGTAATTTTTCTAAATTATCAGAGATATCAAGCTTTTAAATTATTCCGTAGCCTTGTAAGTATCCGCCTTTTTACCATCACGTTTTTTGTACTGCGATTTTCTCCAATATGTAATTATGGTTGAATAAAAATAATTTTTTTTCTCTGAAAAATGCTATTGAAAAAGGCAGGCAAAACTACGGAAAAAATTGAAACTTGGATGCTATGTAACTACGATTGAAAAAGGAGAAAATTACTCTTCAAAAATTGGTATGGTATTAAAAATGTTCAAGAAAAAAATTAGATATTTTTCCATTTCTTCATAAAGGGTTAAATGTTAACTGATAGTCGTATTTAAGACTACTAGCATTTATAATTTATTAAATAGAATGATTAGTAGCCGCATTGTTTTCTTGTTACTTTATTTGTAGAGTAAATTTCTCCAATATGTAATTAAGATTAAAAAGGAATAAAATTACGCTTCAGACACATTTGTGTAAAAGGAATGGCGAATATTAACAACAGAACGCAATGAAATAAAAATATTGATAGCTGTAACCGTATTTAAGAAACACGTCTGAAATTTTTACTTGATGTTATTTGTCAAAGCTTTAGTATTTGTTTACATTAACACATTCAGCGCCATGTCAGTCATCGGTGGGTGACACTGAACTTTCCGTTTAAGCCACGTCAGCCACCGGTGCCTGACAGTGTGAAATATGATATAAATCTAAGCAAATTACATTGTTTTAAGTAATTACCGAATATTTATTTAAAATTTACTTAATTTTTATTTATTATAGGATTATATCATTAAGGCATTTTAATGGATTTTATTGAAACACGGTAAACATAACACGTTTCTAAGCAGCGCACGTGGCCTGAATGTGTTTTCCATAAGAATTCGCGTGGCGCTCAACGTGTTAACATTATCACATTTTCCTGCATACAAGTCACAGGTTTACTTAATCAGATTCACACCGGAAAATTTAATTAAAAGCTTAATGGTATTGAACGAATTTTTGACTCTTGCAGGGATGGAACACGGGCGCAGAATTCATACCACTATCAATATAAGAAAATTTTCTACCTCTTAAATCAACGATATTATAGGTAGATAAATTTCTTCAACGGATTCCGGTATAAATACTGCGCCCGTGTTCCATCCCTGCTCTTGGAAAATTATCCCTGTTTGTAAATTAAGTTGTGGTGTAAAACCGATTTGTCTTATCTGAAAATTATCCGTAAAAAAATACCCATACATATATATCTCAATAAATGCATTATATACAATGAATTTTAAAAAAAAATGTAGTAAAGTTGATATAAATTTGAAGATAAGAAAGGAGATATTTCCCGATGATACGAAGAAATAGATTACAAATCGATATATTTCAAAGCTAAAATAAAATAAAAGACTTTCTTTTTATACCACATCAAATGTTCCTATTTCTAACTTAAATACAATATTTACTTCTATTTTTCTTTTTCCTTGTAAGTTATTTATTTTCGTCTAACATGATTTTCTGATTACATTTTGTCTAATATCGTCATTATATTTATTTTTTTAACATCAGATAATACATACTCATTTCCGTAAAGCCATTATTTTATGATTCTTATGTTAACGTTGAAAAGGCGGTATTTCTGATAAAAGACGCATACATATAGCTTTCATGAAATATAAATGATTCCATTTAATGTGTTTTAGATAAAGCACAATAGTACATTTAGAGAAAATTAGATTATTTAACGTATTAACAAAACAGAAAAAAAATGGATGGAAACATTTCAGAAAAGATGAAAAAGATAATTATTCATAGCATTTGCGGAAAATGAAGAAGGAACTTGTAATAGTGTAAAATAAATTTTATTTATTTATTTAAATAAACAACTCTTCCAACTGTTTGTTTTTCTTGAAAAAAGTAAATGAATACTTAACCCTTTGCGGTGCAGGGTAATTCGGAACATTTAAATTATACTGCCACCGGAATTCACGAACAAAATTAAAATAAAAGAAATTTTAAATTTTCAGGTTAGAAAAAGGCCTTTTCTGTTATGTTATAAATGTAAAATTTTGCAAAAAAATTTTCGGGATGCGTTTTTGCACTTGCGAATTAAAATTATGTGTTCCATCAGCATATCTATTAAATAAAATTTCTGGTGACGAATGACACATCTTACCTGCGGGATATCTACCAGAAATTACGGTACTCTATTTATTAAGTAGTTTGAAAATAGGGGCAATACTAACACATTTACAGAATATTAATTAAGATGTTGGCAGGTATGCTAATAGAAGATTTTTATTGAAGAAAATCTAGGTAACCAGGTATGAATTAGTAGAGAAAAATAGCTTTATAAGCAAAAATCTGTATTATGTATATGTAGAGTAACCATGAATGAAGATCCACTAAAATTTCGCCACTCATAGTATATCGCTACAAAAAATTCTTATTATGTAATTTTTGATCAGGTAAATATATATATTTATACATATTTATGCATTTAAAATAATTTGTAACAAACTATTCTTCTTATATGTAACCAAAACACAAGAATAAATAATTATGTTAAAAATTTTATGAAATAAATTTTACACAAGAATTGACAATCAATAATACTTCTAAAAGGGCCATTGAATTTTATTGCTTTAGTTAATTTAAAAATAACGAATAAATAATAATAATAATTATAATAATAATAATAAGTTAAACATATACTAAAGTAGATCTGAAAAGTTTTTCATTATGCGTAATCTTATACACACACACACATATAATAATTATGTTTATAATCTACATTTTTAATGACTAAAACTTCGAGAAATAAACTTAACTAAAGAGAAAATAAAAATCATTCTTTTTTATTATGTTTTTGATATAAATTATTTCTATTGTTAAACTTCCTTATCTTTCTGAAATTAAAATATTTGTTTTTCGAAAAAAATTAAAAATTCTCTGCGGCACTATCAAGAAAAGTGCATTGTAGCATAAAAATGATTAAAAAACTTCATTGTGTTCAACCGAATAATTCGCTGCTCGTAGGGGAAAAAACACTTTACAAATTATCATTGTAGCATAGCCCCCCAATCAATAACAGGCCCTGTTCTACGCAAAAGAACAAATGTGATTGCCCTAGATTTAAACGCTTACAAGGAAACTCAATTGTCTGAAATTTTAACAAAAATAATAAAGAAAGAAAAAAAAACTGTACTTGTCTTTACAAATCACAAATAATAGAATTTTATTTCTTTTAAAACTTAAAATAGGAACTTCAGATAATATGTGAAAAAAAGAGAAAGAAAGAAAGAAAAAGAAGAAGAAAAAAAAAATGTTCTTAAGTCATTAAAAGCGTAATTTTTCGTGTCTCGAACGTGCTTGTTCAGTCAATATTATAATGCTAGAAGGGAACTGTTAAATCTTTTATTGGGTTTTTATAATGATTTTTATTTTTTGTTTTTATTTATTATTGAAAACAGGAGTCGAAGGGAAAAGACCATTTCTTTGTTTCGATTATTTGTTCTGAACTCTGCTGATTCATTTTTTTTTTTTCTTTTATAACTGCTCTTTCACCATTTGTTAAGTTAAATTCTGTATTCTGTACTTGATGTTCTTTATGTTTTCCTGACATATATTTTAAAAATCTGAATTAATATTCTCGATAAATTATTGTTTTCTAAAAGTACAATGCATGCACTTAGTAACAACAATACAAAAGCTGCTTCTTCAGATATTATTTTTGTAGAACGAAAGTACTTCTTAACGATAATAATAAAATTTCAACTATTGTTATTCGTTGAAACATATTTTCTTTTTCTTTTTGCTCTCATTTTTAAATTCACATTTATGTTGTAACCACTTATTAAAATTTCGTTTTATTTTATTCTTACGGAAAATGACTATTGTTACAAAATAAGAAGATATGATTGTTTATAAAGTAAATTTTATAAAAATACAATCGTAAAAATGATTGTAGGAACATGATACCTTTTCAAAAATAGAAAATTTTATGCTTCAACAACGCTTTACAAATTTTAAAGCTCTCTCTTTTTTCAGTAGTACGACGTGTATGATATTTTAAAGAATACAAGTGCCATACAATTTCTTTAACGGTAAGAATTATACAAAAGATTGTTATTGGGAATAAGATTAAAAATGATATTATTTGTACATTTTTATTTCAATATATTAAAATTGGATATATTACGATTAAAACTTTTATAATATATATATATATATATATATATTTTTTTTTTTCAAGATATGAAAAGTATCATTTAAAATTTTTAACATTGAGAAAAATAAATATTTGCCACAATTCTATAATACATGTAAAAAAATTATGCTTTTGAAATTGTTATTCTAAAAGTATTATTTGTTTAAATGCATGCTTAAGCCTAATATTTGTTTATTTATTGTGGTCCTTTTGAGTTAACGTCTTTATTTTTAGTGAATTTTTCTAAAATGTTATAATAATATTACTTCAAGATTTAAGAAATATAAAATAATTTCAAATAAACAAAAAAGTTACAGATAACTAATCTTCTACGCGTATTTTTGTAATTATTAGTATTAGAAAATTTAAATGACAGAAATACAAACCTATAGGCAAATAAATTTGTAATAGGTTGCTTACCATTAAATGTTATTTAACTCTTTGCTAGTTCTATTTAATTTCACCCCTCTGGTTAGTGTTGACAAATTCAGGAATTTTTATTTAATATCCACCACTATATTTTAACTGTAACAGTTGCCTAATCAATTCGAAGTGTGTTCGTCCATTATGTTTATCAAATATTATTCCTCAAAATTATTGGTGGTAGTTGAATAAAAGTGTCAATAAATTTGGCAACATTGTTTTGAGCGTTAAGTAAAGGGTTACTGATTATAAATATGTAGCTTATTTCATGCAAAATTTATTTTATTAAACAAATTTAATTCCTTTATATAAACTGATGTCTAACGGAAATGTTACATAGGTAAAAGTATGTATGCCTTAAAGTCATTAAGTTAATTTAAATATATTTTGTATATAATCACACTGTAACTTACCTGTCAACATTCCAATTAATATCTCGTACTATTGTTAGTACCTACCTTTTTTTCACTGTATTTTTCTTCTTACTCAACCGTAATTATATTCGTATTTACGATTGTACAATTTTATTTTAACCCTTTGCCGGCCCTAACGCTCTAAACATTATTACCAAATTTAGTGACTCCATTATTCAACCACCTCCATTATTCAAGTTCATTACTCTACCACCAATACTTTTGAAAAAAAAAATATATATATATATATATATACATAATGGATAAGTAACCTTCGAAATGATTACGCAATCATTACAATTAAAATTTAGTGGTGGATATTGAATAAAAAAGTCCAAAATTGATCTGAGGAGTGAAATTAAACGGACGGCAAAGGGTTAATTGTAAAATAGGCTATGTAATATGAATAAAATAAGGTATAGAAAATTATTCTAAAAATTAAGTGGTGTGGTAAAAAGGGCGGTTGCTAGCAATGCTACGGAATATTAACACATTGTCGTCGGTGTGTTTTCCTATTTTGAAGAGTAAGTCTCAACTTTATGTGTTCCTCTAACACGTTATATTATTTATTAAAATGATTTTACGTATTCATGATTAAATTTTTCAAATTTTATTTTTAGTAATTGATTTATAAATGTCACTGGCATATATGTATACAAGCAGCATGTAAAGTCCTAAACACGAATACGTAAAATCTTTAGATAAACGTCTGAAGGCCTTTCATGAAACTAGGCGAGTCGTATTAATCCTGGACGATAGGACCCATGCCCCAGCCCGCCCGGTTACCGCTGTTCAATGTATTTTTCTAGTCAACTTTGTCCCCTTATTATTTCCGGTGTGAATTTTTTTTTTTTTTTTTTTAAACACACTTGACATTGTGAGTTTTTTTGCTTTTCTTCCCATGCTATTCCTATGGGGTTTTTAGCCTTTTTTCCCCTCTTTTCCTACATTCTAAAAACATTCTACATTTCATGAAAAACGTAACTTTACCTCACCGGCAAGCAAAGTGTTAATTTACATGTTGGCAGGTATGCTATAGTTAAAAAGAGTAAAATATACGCTTATGAAAAAACGTAAACTAGTAAATGATTACAGCATGCCCAGCGGTTTTTATCTTATTAAACCGCTTTAAATGGAACAAGATTTTATTATAAAAATACAAAAGGGAAGCTGTCCATCTTACTTTATAATGCAATGCTAAAACTTTTTTTTTTTTTTTTTTTATGTAGTATGTAACAAAAAAATTACTCGATATAACTTTAAAGGGGGAGAGAATTTGCAAAAAAAAAAAAAAACTTTTATTCTACAATGTGAAATTTAAAAGCAAGCGGCGAGTCACAAGATTAAGGCGTATTAAGTCACAGAAGCCTTTTTTTGTCTCTTCATTGCCCAAGTTAGCCTCGCACCAATGGATATTTATGAATTGTATAGAATCTTAAAATCAGTATGATAGTTATCCCATTGCTTCTATTTAATTATAGCTAGTTATTTCTAATTTATGCATTTCTAACAAAGTTTTCAATAAAAAAATATATATATTTGTTATTCGTAATATCGTAATTAGTGCTGGACGATATCAGAAATTAAATATCGCGATATATCACCATGTTAATATCGATATTATGTGATATATTGCGATATTTCTTTCAAGATAGGAAAAAATAGAAATTTGTTATTTTTTAAAGACATATGCACACGAATTTTAAAGTATACAAGTATAAAGTGTTTTCCGTGTATTTTCTGGTATATTACTACCTTAACTTTATCATAAAAAAAAAAAAAAAAAAAAAAATGCATAAAAAGTGAATCAATATTTTGTGTTTCTTATAACTTATACTGTTGCTTTTTAGTATACCTCTGTATAGTTTGTCCTCTATTCTTCCCATTTTAAGCTTTAATTATTTTAAAATCATATTTTAACACAGCTAATATGCGATCTGTGTTTTATTTGTACCAAGTATATCAAAATTCATAATTCTACTAAAAATAAAGCTTAATAAAAATTGTCATAAGATGTAGGTATTAAATAAAAAGGAAAATCATTCTAAATAGTTAAGAATTGCCATTGGATACACCTTTTTTAGTCATAGAGAGTAATATTTTTTACTTAAAACTCTTAAATATGCATCCTAAATGTCAGTTACTTGTCATTTTTATTTTTGTATCTGCTTACCAAATCATTACAATATTTTTTAAATGTATATGTGTTCAATTCACATTCGTAATAGTTTCATATATTCGTAATAGTTTCATTATATATATATATATATACATTGTCAGTATAAAAATTATATTATTTAAAGAAAATTATATTAAAGTTTCATTTTGTTACTTAAAGTAACTCATTTTGCAATTACATGTACGGCTTAAAAAAAAAAAAAAGAAAAGAAAGAAAGAAAGAAAGAAAAGGAAAGAGAAAAAATAAATGCTACATAAAAATAGTTATAAACTATCCAATATTATATAATTTAATAAAGAAACTATCACTGTAAAATTACTGAAGATAAAACTTTATTTTACATCAGTCAGATAGCACCCTTTCTCCCTTCCCATGTTTTCCAATGGGATTTTTGTCGCGTCGTTTTATAAAAATATTTTATTAAAAAATGAACTTTTTCGAATTATGTTTCTTTGAATATTACTCTTTGAACAGGTCGTCTTTTAGCTTAAATTCTGTTTTTTGAATATTACTCTTTGAACAGGTCGTCTTTTAGCTTAGTGAACAATTTTTCGAAAAAGTAAATTTAAATATTTTACTTAGAGATCCACACTTTACCCATAATTTACTTATTGAGTCCATAATTTACTTATTGAAATAAAATATTTAAATTAATTTTTTCGAAAAATTGTTCACCAAGCTAAAAGGCGACCCGTTCAAAGAGTAATATTCAAAAAACAGAATTCGAAAAACTTCATTTTTGAATGAGATATTTTTATAAAACGAAGCAACGAAAATCCCATTCGATAACATGGGAAAGGAGAAAGGGACTGATGTACAACCCAAACAGTGATGCCAGATGGTCGAAAATTATTTCCCCAAACAGGTCTTCAAATTTCCCCAATTCAGGAGGTTTTTTTTCGAAAAAATCCCCAATTTGATTTCTACTAAAAAGGGGAAATAAAAATTTTTTCAAAAAAAATATCAAGCAGATTTTTCTGTGATAAAAATTCAGAATTTTCCCCAAAAGAAGGCATTTAAAAAAAAAAAAAATCCCCAAATACCAATAAAGATATTGAAAGTCTCTAGTCGTAGGGATAAATCATTACGTTATCAACATTGACAGAGAGTTGAAGAACTCCCCAGATTTATCCCCAAAAATTTTAGAATTCCCCCAAAAAGTCCCCACAAACGTTTGGTCCAAAAGCCTCAAAAATCCCCAAAATGGGGACAAAATCCCCAATCTGGCATCCCTGAGCCCAAAGCGAGTTAAACACATGTCGCATCTTATTGGCCAGAAGATATGGATACTTTGAAATAAACCAATATCAATGAACCAATAGCAGGAAATGAGCTAAAACAAAAGATATTGTTTTCATTCGTAATACTCGTTTGTTTTTATATCGCCTGTCTGTGGTATTACACCTACGATCCGCGAGCGATGATGTGCAATATTATCAAAGAACTTATACTAACGGTAGTATAAATTCTTTCATATTATCGTTTAGAGCCAGGGAAATGCATGAATGTAGAATGAGAAGTCAATATACTCTAAGAAGTCAGTATACTATGGGAATTCAATATACTGTGATAGTTTAATTTTCCTGATGAATATCATTGACTTTTTGTTTTTGGACAGTGATATTTTCAAGAAAGTAGATACATTGCGGTATGGAAAGAGAGGATTGGAGAGGAAGGATTGTTTGGGGTTGGGAGTTTTAGTCAGTGAGTGGAGGGGAAAAAGGGGGTTGCATTAGTATAAGCTATTCAGGTCTCTTTTTTTTTCGGGCTTTGCTTGGCGCGCGATGATGCAGGTTTGTGGCGCGCACAAGGGGTTGCGTCACTTCCGCTAGCCAAACGGTTTGTTTGTTTTTTTAGAAAACACGGTGAATAAGCTATTCGGCCATTCGGCGTTCTCTTTATTCCGAGCGTGGTGACTGGTGATAGGTGCTAGTGAGGAATATTATTTATCGGCGCTTCGATCGATCGCTGAGTGTGCGCTAAAGAAATATCGTTAGAGGGATATATCAGCAGAGCTAGATCTTTAATATCGTTATTGCGATATTTAAAAAATATTGATACTTGGGGATATATTGATAAATACTCCAGCCCTAATCGTAATTATCGTTTTCTCCATTGTCACGTGCATTTTTCATAGCGCAGCTTCAACCCCGCGATTTGTGATGAAAGTTTTGATTTGGTGAATTATAACACTTTTTTAAAGTTATTACAATTAATTTTGTTACACGCTATATAAACATTGCAATATAAACATTGATTAAACTTAATATTTAAACGTGGTTATGAGTGACAAAATAATGCGCCCATCTTCGGTTTAACCTGTTTTGTTAAATATCTTAAAATATTCTTAATGAATTCTTTTCTAAATTTGTGTGTGTGAGGTAACTTTTTGAACACATGTTTTCCAATAATATTCTAAAGATGCTTGCATAACCTCCAACATCCTAATTAATATTCCGTAGTATTGTTTGTCCCACCCTTTTTTCTCCCACCAATATATTTTTAGAGTAATATTCTCCAAAAGCAATTGCGATTAAATAAGAGAAAAAAAATACTCTAAAAATATACTGGTGTGAAAAAGAAGGCGGAGCTAACAATACTACGGAATACTAATTAGTATGTTGGAGGGTATGTGCTTGACATTCAGAGGGTCCACTACAAATGCAAGAAAAGTATTCGTCCCAATACACAGAACATTCTGCATAGGTGCCAACTTGTACGGATTTTTAACACCGGTATTTCTTTGGGGAAAAAAAAAATCATTGTGATTAATCGCAGAAAACCATACAAGTTGGTAGCTATGAGTTCGAATTTTATGTACATTTTTTCAACACATTTTCATAAATATGAGCATTTATCAATCTGAAACAACTGTGGTATAACATAAATTAAATTACCACGAATCATCGATCATTATGTTTTTAATTGACTTTTTTTTTTTAATAAGAATATCAGAATGTATATTTTTATATTATAGTCTAGGAAATAAAATAACCTTTTACACTTCCCTTTCATTCCCCCCTCCCCTCCAAAAAAAAAAAAAAAAAAAAAAAGTAGAAGAAGAATAAAGAAAAAAAACCTTCTTAATTATTAATACTACTTCTCATCACGCAATAATCCTCTTATTCTATATTTCTTAAGGTATCAAAAATTCAGGTTCTTACTCTAGTAAAACATACAAATGGCATGTAACAAACCATTCTTTTTCACAAACATTTACACGATTCTGTATCACGCGACATAAGTAAATTAATCTTTAAAAACAAAAATATTAAATAAATGTTTTAAAAAATCAGTTCATTAATATTTTAGGGAATTCATTTTAATTTTTTTTTTTTTTTTTAATACGGCAAAATAAATTTTTAATGTATGCATGGTTGTAAAAACTGCATTTTTATTTATTTTTTATTAATAAATTTTTACATTAAGAGGTTATATATATATATGTATAATTTGGCTAAAATTTCATTTCTCTGTTGAAACTTTCTAATAGTTTTAATAGGTTTTTGTCTAATTCAAACAATATATCAGAATGAGAATTTTTCACCTTCTTTTGCTTATCACTATTTTTAAACAATAATCTCTAATCATCTTTAACACTGAAAAGTTGTAAAAATACAATAAAGATTTCAGTATTTTCAGTATTTAAATAGCATACTTGCCAGCCTAACCCGGAAGATTGTTATTTATCGCCCTTTTTGGACACTACGAGTAATTCTCTCCAAACATATATCCGACTAAATAAGGAGAAAAGTACTATAAAAAAGACTGGTGTCAAAAAATGGGCGGAAAGGGGCGGGACTAACAATTTTCCGGGTTAGGTTGGCAAGTATGAAATAGTAAGGCCAAAAGAAAAACGCAAATCTGTCATTTTCGAACTTATTATATTTTGATTTTTTTTTTTTTTTTTTTTTTTTTTTTTTTTTTTAATATTGCTTACATTATCTACTTTTATAAAAATAATACGGTTTAAACATTAAATATGTACACATTTTTTATTTTTTTTTAAATAGAACTGGGGGCCTCAACCCCCCTGATCTCTCCGCTTACAACCACCCCAGCTTCGTCCCCCACATTCTTTGCTTATTAACGCCTACGAGGATCTACCCGCCTATTCAAAGCACTAAATAATTAATATCTATAGTGCATAAGACACGACAAAAACAGAAATATATTTTAAAGATCGTCATATTCGATGTTTTATTGAAATACACGATATATACTTTATATTTTTTAAATGAAATAATATGTCAAAAATCTGTCTTAACTTTCGACTGATTAATAACAATTTGCCACTATTTTGGGAAAATGAACAATGTCGGCAGTAACTCTTTTAGAATAGAGAGAAATTCATAATAATATCTAGACAATTTAGCGTTACAGCTTTAGTATATCACCCACTCTAAATTTTTAGTACTATTTGGAGATGAATTTTCTGGTATAATTGCATGCTTAAAAAATAAATAAATAAATAAAATTTAAAAAATAGAACCTCATTTTTCTAATGCCATTAATTTTTAGTACAGAGTTGCCAACAATTTAATTTATTCCGGAGTATATTTATTCCAGCCTTTCTTTCATACTACTTTTTATTTAGGAATTTTTTTTTTTTATTATTTTATGGTAGTTATTCATTGTAGAAAAATATTTATAAATAAAGTGGTGGTAAATAAAGGCGGGGCTGAACATGCTCCAGAATAAATTAAAATGTTGGCAACTATGCTTAGTATTGCAATTTATATTTAATATATGATACTCTCTATATTTTTCTTATGTACAGCTTGGTTTAAAATGGTGCGTGCACCAGTAAAGATGCACCATAGATTCCTAAACTAGATGCCTGTCGCGTGGCTTGGAAACTTGGCAGCAGTCCAAGTGGTAGACCACGCCACCTGGTACAGATTCCACGACTTTTTTATTCAACTGTCACCAATAATTTTAAGAAGTGATGTATGATATATACAACAGACGTTTCTTCAATTTCATTCGCCTTATATATATATATATATATATATGTGTATGTATATATATTTATCAAATCCCACTTAAGAAAATTTTGGTGGCTGTTGAATAAAGAAGTCGCGCAATCTGTACCAGGTGGCGCTATCTACCGCTTTAACTGTTTTCAAGTTTCCGAGCCACGCGACAGGTATCTAGTTTAGGAGGCTATGGATGAACCTTTTTATAGGGTGGGGCAATTGAAGTGTAACACTGTTGAGCTGTTTTGTCCCAGGAATTTGCTACCAGAATGTTTTAACAGTGCTATTATTATACTACCATCACGAGAAGGCGGCTGGAAATCCCGCTCGGTGGAACAGTTCATTTTCTTTTAAAGGTTGGGATTGCGGAGTGAGCAAATAGTTTAGGGTTGAAACAATTTCTGTGCGCGCTGCTGTCTTTGGCGAAAATTGCGGTAACTCTTCTCTTTCCTTTCATCGAAATTAAAGCTGCTGCGCTAGTGGTTTTCTCTTATTTATTATTATTGTTAATTTTATTTAGCATTAAACTTTTGTTTTTTTTTGGTGGGGGGGGGAGGGGAGAGAACGAGGGAAAATAGATTTTCCTAAAGGAATAACGTTTCTTTCTGAAGAAAGTAAAATATTTAAATTTTTATGCATATTTTTTGAAAACGAAGAAAAACTCCATCGCTCTGTATTCCAATTCACAAAGTCCAAGGACGACGAAAATACAAATAACGAAACGTCTGTGTTTGTCATATCTATAATCATAATGTAAATGCTGCACTTCAAGTGGAACTAGAATAATACTAAAAAACTTGAAATGACGATTTTAAAACATAATTTGGCTGACTAAAAAAATTTAAACTGAAGCATAGTATACATTTCACGACGGTTCGTGATGAGTTTAAAGCTGTAAATTTTCAAGAAATAAGATTTGATTTAAAAATTGGAAGAATTAGCAATAATTAAGAATATAAAATCTATCAGTGAATTTATGAATTGAAATTTAATTTACCATATAAATGTTTAACAAACAGCAATTGTTAACTTTTTTTTTTTTTTTTTTTTTTACATTTAAAATTTTCATACGTAATGTAAATTTTCTGTTATTAATTTCAGTTTGGCTTTAAAATCTAGTTTAGTTATTAATGTAATAATATTTCAAAAAAAAAAAAAAAAAAAAAAAAAAAAAAAATATGATAGTGAACCCTTTAAACTACGTCAGATTTTTTTCTTGTATATTTAAATACAATACATAGATATACAACAATTATTAGTCTGTCATAGAATATAGAATAAATGAAATGTCGAATTCATTCATGAATGTCAACTTTACAAACAGTATTTATTAACATTTTCACGATGAAATAGATCATTTACGGAAAGAGTTAAAATTTTTCTATTTTTATTTATTTATTTATTTATATTACGAACAAAAATATTCACATTTTCTATTTGGGGGGAAAAACAAGACCTCCAAAGCACGATTACTTTTAGCATTTAAGTATTACAATTCATTTTAAATTAATCTGTCTATCGTAAAATTATGAAAGAATATTTAGGTACATTCCTTAAAATGATTTTTTTTTCCTTTTCTAAATGTCATTTCTTTGTTTAATAATAACATAAAAAAATAAAAATAATAAAATAAATAAAGTATTTAGTGTAAATGTTATCGTAACATTACTTAAAATTCCTGTTTGTATTTTTTCTAACTAGAATTTGAAATAATTCCTCTATGCATCAACATATTTACATGAATGTATTCTTCCATTTTACTACAAAAGGCGCTAGCCAGCCAAATAAAGTAATCCTAGTTCAAAGCACTTTGTCCTTCAGCTCTTTTCCCATTCCTCCTCCCTCCTCTAAAATACTATAGTAGACTTTGTCGAAACCACGTGACTCCTACGTCACAGCCGCCATCTCGTGATGGTATAGCAATACTGATAGTTTCCAAGAAAAGTTTAGCAATTAAATATAACCAAAAATGCAATTCTTTATTACTGGTGGAAAATAAAATAAAATACTCTGAACGCAAACACCCCTGCATTTGAAAGATGAATGAAAAAAGGCAGAAGATAATAATGTTTTGTTCTCTCGGAAAAAGACCACGTGAGTCATTAAAAACAGTTAAAACATGAAAACTTCAACAGAACTTTGATATATAGAACAAGAAAAAAATATACAGAGTCTGGATCTGTTAGAAAAAGACATGGTGGCCGTCGCAGATCTCTAGCTGTGACAGCAGTAAACGTGAAGCAAGTGCGAGAAAAACTGAAGAGAAATCATTGCTGGAGTGAAAAAAAAAAAAAAAAAAAAAAATGTATTTGCTGAGATGGGCATTTCATTGAGAAGAGTTAGACGAATTCTTAAAATTAAGTTGAATACACGATCATATAATAAATATACAGCACATTTTCTAAATGTACAGTAAAAGAAAATTAGAGTCATAAAAGCAAGAGCGCTGAAGCAGAGGCTTGTCCTGGGCAAATTGAAAAACAATGTGTTCTCATATGAGAATTTATTCACTGTTGAACAACAACATTTCAACAAACAAAGCGATACAGTTTGGTAAAAAACAAATCTTCTGTGGATCCAGATCTGTTAAGAGTCAGCAGGAGACAGAAAAAGGATTCTGTTATTGTTTGGACCCGAGTAACTGCCACTGATCGTATCCCTTCTGTTTTTGCTCCTGAAGATACAAAAACCAAATGCTCAAACGTACCAAGAATTAATGTTGGAAGGTTGTTTAACGCCATGGGTACAATTTCGTTTTGGAAAAATGACTTTCACCTTACAAAAGGACTCTGCACCGTCCATAAAGCACGTACTACCCAAGTGTGGTTGGAGAAAAATGTTCCTTTATTTATAAAGGCAACAGAATGGGCCCCCTTACAGCCCTGATCTCAATCAATTAGATTATTAACTGTGGGGTATATTAGAGAACAAAGTCTGTTCTTGTAGCTACAATAGTTTATATTCACTTAGAAAAGCTTTAATAAAAGTATGGAACGAAATTCTACAAGATGAAATGCGTGCCGCAGTGTAAAGTATGAATGAACGTTTTAAGCTATTAATGAAAAATAAAATAGGTTTTATTAAAAATTCTATACAATGTTACGATCCTTCAAGTGTAAGTTCATTTTATATAAAAAAAAGTTTTCAACAATATATATATATATATATATATATATATATATATATATATATATATATATATATTCTTTATACACAACATTAGTTTCTATGTTGCACTTCAATTGCCCACCCTGTAAAGCGCATTTTTTCGACAATATGATCTAGTCAGACACATTGTAAATAAATAACTCGTGTGATTATTGTAAATATTGAAGACGTTTCTTTATTATTATTATTATCATTAATATTTTTGCACCATTTTATAATTTATCTATATATTTACCTTACGGCTTATTTTAATTACGGCTGTAATTAAAATGTCTATCGTGATCAGGGGAATAAAGTTATTGGCGAAAAATATACTTTTTCCATAAAGATCCTTTTTCCTAGTTGCCAACATTTCTAATTTTAAAATTGTATTTATCACCAGTAAATTTTAAAAGAAAAATGTCACATATATTTTCGAAAAATAAGTATAATTAAATAAACTGAAAACATTTTTAAAAATCGCTCCGGTCAAATCTATATACAAGCGTTGGCATTCCCATTAAATTTAGCTCGCAAGGTTATTTGCATAAATGTAAAAAAAAAAAAAGAACAATTGCTGCGATATTATTGTAAAGGAGTGTGAGAAATACATCGAGTAACAGAGCGCATGCTCCAAACTAACTAACTCTACAGAGGTGGAAAAAATTATAATACCACTTGAAAATATGATATAATTAAAAAACAAAAGATCAAACATTTACAAAATTTCATACATATATATTATATGCTACAAGGAACAAAAGGAAAAAATAAATTTATTAATAACTACAATAACAAAAGGTTAGTAGACGTAAGAAAAATTTATGTACAAAGAAAGCTGGAAAAAATTATAAAGTTGATACATGTATTTCATCAATAATCGATGTGAGACCCTTTTTTTTCGATAACTGTGACTAGTCTCTTGTTCATTGAATCTATCAGACCACACAAAGTACTTGCATCAATATTATTCCAGCAGTTTTTAATAGCATTCATCAAATCTAATTTTGAATTGAATTGTCGTCCATTTTTGTAAACATATCGGGCTAAAATTCCCCAAAGATTTTCTATTACATTCAGATCGGGGCTAACAGCTGGCCATTGAAGGCATTTCACCTGGTTAGCTTCCAGCCAAGATTTAGGTGGCTTCGAAACATGAACGGAAGCGTTGTCCTACTGAAATGTCCAGTCTCCTGAAGTTATAAGAGGAGCAATGGGTAATAAATTATCTCCTAACATATCTTGATACATAATTGAATTCATTTTGTTATGGATGAAAACAATTGGAGTGGTTCCACCGGCAGCACATGCAGCCCAAACCATTACCGAGCCACCTCCAAATTGACGCTTTGAAAAAATATGAGGCTCCTGTTGTAAATCATGCCAAAAATATTTATAGCCGTCGGGTCCATCGAAATTAAATTTCTTTTCATCGGAAAAGACAATATCTCTCCAATTTGTGCCTTCGGTTGAATGTTTTCGGGCAAAGTCTAAGCGAGCATATTTGTGGTGCTTCGAAAGAAGCACCACAAATATGCTCTTTAAATTTTGTTGTGCTTTCCTTTAAATTTTTTAAACTGAACAATGGGATTGCTACTTAAAACATTTCTTACCGTTCGGCTTGTACATGGTAATTGTAAATGTTCTTGAATTTGGGCAGACGACACTTTTTGTCCGCAAGCTAGCTTCCGGATTTGTCTTGATTGCCTTACAGTTAAGGATTTCGGTCTTCCTGTACGCTTCTTACTGCCGTAATCTTCGGGATTTCTGAGAAAACTGTTTACTGCAGCTTTGGACCTTCCTATTTTTCTTGCAATATTAGAACCAGACATTCCAACTTCAATTAAAGTTAATATTTTAATTTGTTCACCATCGGATAACTTTTTTCCTCTTGGCATTGTATTAAACACATCAAATACAAAATGAATGCACGTAACACGTTTATATTTACCTAAACTTTCCTAGGAACCTGCTTTCTCATGTCTGGCATTATGCCAAAGGAGGCTAGAACCATCGGCTTTATAATTTTTTCCAAGTTGTTTTTCATTGGTTGTAAGAAATTAGCATAATTTATCTTCCCTATTCCGTTTTTCTAAACAAAGTTTATGCGCATTACTTCGATGTTGATCATGCAAATGAAAATAGAATTTGCGTTATCAACAATTCCATTACTTTTTGACTTTTGTAAATTTTTCTATCGGCTTTATAATTTTTTCCAGCACTGTACAATCGTAAATATGCTACGTCACCGTCTTCTAATCCCGGTTCAGGTATGCATAGCTGACAAGTTTTTTAATTTATTCTGGAATGTTTTTAGCCCCGCCCTTTTTTCCACACCGTAATCTTTGTAGAAAAAAATTATTCAATATATAATTACTATTAAATATGAAGACAGTAACTCTAAAAGTATTACGGTGTGGAAAATGGGAGGGACTAACATCATTCCGGAATAAATTAAAAAGTTTGCAGCTATGGGTATGGATACTTGTTGTGTTTTTATGTGTGAAATACGTAAAAAACTGTGGTTAGTGTGCAATTATGTAATATGGATTAATCGAGGCACCCAAATACAAATACCCAACCCATCACCTGCAAACTTCTTGTAGAACAGTAACTTTATTTTGAATGTCAATAGCGTTGAAAATTGAAAATATGTGATTAAAGTGTATCATGTATTTCTTGTCTTGATATCTTATAACTTAATTTTTTATCATTAGGGATTTTTTAGTTTACAACCAATACATTTTTTATCTGGTGTACTATTTTGTCATGAGTTGCTTTTCTATTAAGACTATTTATTTACCAGTCTTATACGAATCTATTACAATACTTGCAAAAGAAAATAAAAGTTTATATCTACAAATCACTAAAATTAAATATTAAGTATTAAGTATTAAGATTTCAAGAAAAGAAATACATAGCATTCAAATGCATATTTTTAATAAAAATGCATTTTTCAACGCTATTATATTCTATTATTCTACAAGAAGCTAGCAGACGATAACATAGCGTATTTACGTTTCAAGATCTAGTTATTTTGTGGCATGCGGTCTGTTATTGAATGTATTTCCATTCTTTGTAACATTTATAATTTCTTCAGGGGTACCGCTAGCCCCTTCCTTTTTAAACACCAGCCTGATTTTAGAGAAATTGTCTTCAATATGTAATTACGCTGAAATAAGAAGAAAAATATTGTTAAAATATACTGGTGTGAAGAAAGGGTGGGGCTAATCGTTCACCGGAAGGAATTATAAATGTTACCAAGTATGCATTTCTCACATCCACTGATAGGATTGCTGCAGTCGTATTTTCGACCTTTATGCAAATAATCTTGTGAGCTAAATTCAATGACAATGTCAATGCTTTCTATGTAATCTGCTTTGATTCCGATTTTAAGGCTCCGTTGAAAATAACGGATACTTGGCACCTGTGCTTTTTCTCTTTTTGTAAATCACGTTGAACAGTTCGAGCACTGCGTCATAAATTTAATTTTCGTCTTTTTTTTTTTTTTTTTTTTTTTTTTGAAGCAAATTTGCCTTATTATTATTCTTTTCTCACGCACAGAAACAGAAGATGACCTACCTGTATGTCTTTGCCGTCCATATTTCCTGGTAATTAAAAAAAATATGTATAACAGGCCGTTTTCAATCTATTCAGTTTTGTCGCAATTTCCCGTGCAGTAAGTCCTGAGTTTTTAAAAGCGACCTTTTTTCTTTCTTAAACTACGAAAGTTTAGTACCTAGTGGAATCACTGCAAAAATAAAATCCGACGTTCCCAATCGCTTACTAAGCATTTACAGTAATGTCTCGTACAACGCGGGTGCGAGTTTGCCTCATGAATATTACAATTTTATTTTTTAACACCACCAATTTTATATCAAAGCAACTGCTTTATATAAAAACTAAATCGAGTGTAAGAACCAATAGATTGGTACTCTAAAATTTAGTAGTGTAAAAAAATAAAACTGTTTTATTTGTTTGTCATCCCTGCCACCGCCTTGTACGAGACGTAACTGTATATCATCTAGGACTGCCGCGTTCAGAACAAAACACATACAAATTTTGATTTTTAGAACACACAAATATAATTGTCCTTATAATTTTGTCCATTTCGCTGTGTCCAAGCATAGCCTTCTAAATACATACCTGTCGCGTTGCGAGAAAACTTGGCAACAGTTTAAATGTTAGTCAGCGCTACCTGGCGGAGATTGCACGACTTTTTTATTCAAGCCACCAAATTTTTTTTTAAGTGGTATATGATACACATAAAAAGCAAATTGAATCGAAGAAACGTCGATTATATAAATAATATAACACTTCTTAAAGTCATTGGTGGCACTTAAATAAAAAAAATTGTACAATCTGTACCAGGTGGCGCTGTCTACCGCTTCAACTGTTGCTATGTTTTAGAGCTACGCGACAGGCATCTAGTTAAGGAAGCTGTGGTCCAAGTTCAAAATGTGTTTTATGAATATGAACTTCCCATATATTTCCACAAATACTAATAAAAGTAATACTTCAGTTATCATTGTTTTCCACCCGTAAAATTTTGCTAATTTGAAGGCCGACTGTAGTCAAGATTTGACGATTTCTCCTTTGTCTGTATAATTTTACAAAAAAAAAAAGAGAGAGAGAGAGAGAGAGAGAATATATGTGTATAATATTCTTAATTAGGAAGACCAGTATTTTTTACTAATTATATTAGATACAAGTATTTAAAAAACTTAATGATTTGTCACTTTCTCGTTTATAGTTTAACTTAAGTGCTATTTTTTATTGGAGCATTTAATTTTTTTTTTTTTTTCTGTGAAACTTTTTCTCGCAATTAATTATCTTACTTATATATTTATGTTTTATATATTTCTTTCTAAAATTTTATTTTTCTTGTATTTTCATAAGTCACAGCTTTTGTCATTGAGTTTTTATGTAAATCTAGGAACACCTCAAAATTTATTAAAAAATGATTTCTTTATTTGCTTAAGGTGTATTATCCGTATAATTACTTCTTCCAACTGATATAAGCCAGTGTCTTTCACGAACGTCAGTATTCATATTTTAAATTATTTCTTCTCTTAGAAATATTTATATACAGAAGGATTTCTAAGGATTTATTTTTATTCATCTTTATCTTAAAACTTGAAATACTTTCACGAAATTGATATAAATACACTTCATTATTTTTGGAATGGAAACGTTATTTTTTCTCGTTAAAACTTCTTCTAATATCTCTTAATTATGTCCATGTTTCTATTTTCAATTATTTTCTTCTTTGTAATACAAACTTCTTTGCCTTATCTCAGAGGACACTTTATATGACTTTTAATTAATAAAAACCGCTATTGAGGAAACACCTCTAAGCTGCTGTTATCTGCACTCGTAAGAATTTCTCTGTCAAAATGCCAAATAGGTTGGACTTTTTTTTTTTTTTTTTCAATCAATTTCTACTCATGCCTCCCCTTTTTCAACCCCTCATTTTAATTTCCATACTCTTTGTTGTTAGGGGCCATTAAGAATCGGGATGATAGAAAAATGTCCTAATTCATTCTTTTTTCTGACTTTTTTTTATTTTCATTTCATTTTTTCTTCCTTGAATTAATATGATTTTAAATAAATTTTTCTCTTTATTTTACATTTTCTAGAAGGGTTCGGTAGTGGATTACATTTGGGAGACGGTACGACGTTATCTAAAATATTTCAAGTTATAATGGGAGGAATTTCTGATGAGATGGGAGAATTAGATTCATATTTTTTTAGAAAAAAAAAAAAAAGAAGACTTATATTTAGTGGTTCCATTAAAATGCGATGATGCGTCTGATCATCACATAGATTGCATCTTTCGGTGAGTATTTTGGCATCGCTCCCACTATGGTGCTAGAGCTAATTTAATGATGAGTTTTTGCGGTCGTTTACTTCTACGTATTGAAAAATAATTGCACTTGTTAATTACTCATGGGAGTAAAAAAAAATAAAATAAAGCAAGAATTCAAAAGTGATAAAAATCTTAATTCATATTTTTGGAAGAATTCTTGCCAATATTTCAAAAATTTAGTTTTTGATAATGGTGAAGATAAAATAAGACTTTATTGCTATTTTCCGGCTTTTAAAATGTTTTTATACGGCAATTATATTAAAGCGAAATTTTCAGTTTTTATAGCTCTTTAAATGTCCAGATAAAACTTGTTACACAACATGTGGAAAAGAAATTCGTAAATCTGTTGAAAAAAACTTGAGATTTACTTTTTCTTTAATGTCAGAACTTAAAAAAAAAAAAAAAAAAAAAAAAAAAAAACTCTCAAGTAATATAAATACTTAAAAACGCTCGAAGGATAAAATTTGTTTTATTTTTCTTTTACTACAAAAATTTTAAGATAGTTTAGGAATTTAATGAAGCCTTTCTTTTATTTTGTGTTAAATGTCCGAATTATTGAAAAATCCTTACCAAGGTTTAAGAAAAATGGGCAAATAAATTTTACAGAATGTTTCTTTCGTAAAAAAATTATGTCTAATAAAAATCATTTTAAAATAAAAATAATTTTCAATAATAAATATTGAACCATTGGAATGAAATCGGCTTCAAGTTTATTTCACATCATGTAATGTTGTAGGTTTAATGTAGTATAAATATATAACAATATAAAATTTTTAACCTAATATTAAACAACATTGATTACTATTTGTTTTTAAATTGTATAGTTGTTATGAAACTTCTTTTCGATAATGTTGATTAGCAATAATGAGTAATTGAATGCAATTTATTAAAAAATAAAATAAAATAAAAATTTGAAGATTTTTTTTTTTAAAGTCAAAAATAAGTTGATATTTATTAAAATTTATAAATGTAATACACGCCTACTCAAGAGTTTAGCAAGATTTGCATACGATCAGTTTCTTCAATTTAGAAACATATCTCTTGATGAAATGTTTTCAAACATTGGACATTTTAAAAACCGGGTCGTCCTCATGTTTTTAAATGAAGATAGGCTTAAGACAACATTTAAAACAAACGTCGGTAACAAACTGAGCAAAATCTATAATGTTTTTGATCGCCCTGTATCGTTAAATGAACGAAATGATCTGTAACTTTAGGATGTGTTAATATAGACCCAGGAGAATTTGTCGATGAATTTGTGTGAAAATAGTATATTAAATAATGGAGATATAAGCATTTATTTTGAAATTTAAAAAAAGAAATCAGCATGATTTTTATTTATAATGTACAGAGTTTTAAAGAAAAATTATTCCCACTTTCAGATAAATTGCAAGAACGCTTTTCAAACAATATACTGCAATCTGAATACAAATATATTAAATATCTTATGAAATATGCACCTTTTTTATGAAAAATGTTTTCACTGCACATGTGCTACAGATAGGAAAAAAATGCATAGATTGAAAGCTGGATATACTGGGCAACTTTTGTCAAAAGTGCATTTGAATAGAGTAAAAATTAAGCAAATTGTCAGCAACAGAACGAGCTAGATTTTAGGAATTTTCCAAAAGTTAATATTTCATAATGCTGAGTAATTAATTTGAACATCAATTATTTCAACCACGCTCGAAAAGAACTTTTTTGTGAAAAACCTCTTATAAGCTTGGAACTCTAACATGTTTTTGTTCATTTACTAAGATTTGTGAGATAATAAGGGGTTTTTCACAAAAAAGAACTTTTTCTAAACGGTTAAAATAATTGGATCTTTAAATTAATTACTCGGCTTAATTAATCGGGGAAAAACCCCTTATGAAATTTCAACTCTTGGAAAATACCTAAAATCTAGCTCGTTCTTTTGCGGATAACAGGGATGGAACACGGGCGCAGAATTCATACCACTATCAATGTAAGAAAATTTTCTACCTCTTAAATCGACGATATTATAGGTATAGAAATTTCTTAAACACATTCCGGTATGAATTCTGCGCCCGTGTTCCATCCCTGGGATAATTTTCTAGATTTTTACTCGATTCAAACAACGTTGACTGATTTTGCGACTTTTTTATTCGATATATATACTGTCCGTTTTCGTAAACCATGTCTACCTCTCGCGGAACGATCCTACTCGGAAAAGGGGTGATGCGTTGAATGAGATGGGCACTTAGCCAAATGCGCTTTTCGTTCTACACGTGTTCGTTTTCTTTTTATGAGTCTTCAATATTTATTTTACCTTTTTACGCGAATTTAAAGTTTAATTTTTAATTTTAATTAACAATATTTTATTTAATGTAATTTATATGACAATATGCGCGAAAAATAAAAGGTGTAAAATAATCATGATAAAAAAATCTAATGATTTGATTTAAATACGATTTTCTGTAAATTTCTGTAAAATAGAGATCCAAAAATATGGTATTTTTATTTTAGCAGTATAATTTAAAAGAAAAAAATATATTACTTTTACTACAGGTAAAGTCTACTGTAAACGTTGTTCTTTTTCTCTTCTTTTATTAATGAATTATGTAAATTGTACCTAATTTAAGTCATTTTTAATTAATTTACTACTATAATCAGTGCATGAAACAAGTGTTCAGGTATGACAGATATAGTACGAATTTAGAGATCAAGTAAGCAAATAAAAATAATTTTAACTGAAAAAAAAAAAAAAAAAGAAGAAGAAGAAAGAAAACAGGCATTTACTTTTAAGTTTACGGATTTTATTTTGCATCGAAGAATAAAACTGATCTTCTACACTTATTTAAAAATTACAAGGGGGAAAAATCAGCATTTTGCCTTTATACGAATATAACGAAGAAGTATCGCCTCAAAATTCAATAATGTCCTGAAAAGAAAAAAAAAGAAAAAAGAAACCGCAACTTATCTCTCACTCGTAAAATGTAAACATTCTCTCATCTTCTACGCTTCTACCCTATTTTAACAAAATCAATGCAGACCTCACGCATGCGCATAGGTGAGCAGGGTCACAGCTAACGAAAACAAACAATACATATAATGTAACATATAACATATATTCAATACATATATATATAGTAGATGATTAATCTTAAAAAATATTGGCCAAACGTTACATTTAAAATTTAGTGGTGGAATTTGAATAAAAAAGTCACAAAATCTGGCAACACTGTATTCGTATGAACTTTTGACAAAAGTTCCCAATTTATCTAGCTTTCAACCTATGTAATAAAATTTTTCTATCTTTCGCACATACGCAGTGAAAACGTTTTTCATAAAAATGTTCACGTTTCATGAGATATTTAAGATATTTGTATTCTAATTCCAGTGTACTGTTTTAAAAGTGTTTTTCTAGTTTATCTGAAAGTGGGAATAATTTTCGTTAAAAACTCTGTATATTATGAATTAAAAATATGCTGTTTTTTTTTTTTTTTTTAATAAATGCTTATGTTTCCGTTATTTAATATGCTATCGTCACACAAATTCATCCACAAATTAAACTGGGTCCACATTAACATATCCTAAAGTTACAGTTCATTTCATTCACTTAACGAAACAGGGTGAACACAAATATTATTGATTTTGCTCAATTTGTTACCGGTCCCCTAAATTTTGTCTTAAACCAGTCTTCACTGAAAAACAAGAGGAAGACCCAGTTCTTTAAATATCCAATGTTTGAAAACATTTCATCGAGAAATAAATCTTTAAATTGAAAAAAAAAAAAAAAAGATAGTTCGCAAATCTTGCTTAACTTGTGAGCAGGAGGGTATTTTCAGTATGAAAATAGTAAAAATTAGGAAAGTAGTATCAATTAACTTTTTTCAATAACACAGAATGTATATGTCTCGTGTATTGTAACAAATAAGCTTTGATAAATAACAAAATATTTTATACAGCGTATCACAATTTCTTTGTTTTATTGCACTCAAAATAACAATTAAAAATACTAAAATAATATAAATAGTTTGAAAAATATATATACATATACACATTTTTCGGGTAATTAGAAACCAAACGTATAAAGTTTTGGAAGAGGTAGAGCACATCATAACGAATGAAAATTCCATAGGTCCTTACGGCTGCAAACGTGGAGTCTTTAAGAATTGGAGGTTTTTGATTAAAGTTTTAACAATAAAACTCGCATATGGGCGTGGCTTTTATAGAGTCGCGCCCATTAAAGTCACGTTGAGTCTTTAAGAATTGGAGGTTTTTAGTCAAAATTTTAACAGTAAAACTCGCATATGGGATTGGCTTTTATAAACTGCATTTTTAACATGTTTTGTATAGTCATTGAATATTTTTCATTTTCTCTTTCACTAAAATTATCTAGCAATTTTTGATTTGAAAGACGCCTTAAAATTTAAAACGTATTATATTGTGTAAAAATACTGGTTTCAGAATGAAGAGTCCTTGAAAAAAGGCGTGTCCGTACATAGCCTCTTAAACTAGATGCCTTCCGCGTAGCTCGGAAACTTGGCAACAGTTCAAGCGGTATACATTATAATTATATTCTTTCTAATCAAAGTATTTGTATCCATAATATATTTTATTGTAAAAATGTAAATATTGGTTATATATTTAAGAAATAAATAGCATACAAATTGCGAAAGAAACGCCCAATGGTGGAATTACAGACTTTCAAATGACATGAATCTACGTCAGCGGTCCCGAAAGTGTTAATATATTTAATTCTAAAAGTAGCATGAAAATTCAATGAGTAAAATTACATTAATAGTACTGACTGAAAATTTCATTATGTAAAACAAAAATTGTATAATTGTTTTTAAAAAAGAAAATAAACACAGGTATTCCTAGATGAATGCAGTTTCTGTTAATGAAAATTTCAAATAGGTATTAAAATTTTGGATTTCGTGCAAATCTTTTTCATGAAGAAGAAAAATCTGTGCAACTGAGAATGAATAAGTTTCCCCCCCCCCCCCCAAAAAAAAAATAATAATAATAAATAAATAAATAAAAATAAATAAATAAATAAATAAATAAATAAACAATAAATAAATAAATGTTTGAATTAATTTCATTTACTCAAATTGAAATTTTAAATCTATATTTACAGTATAAAGTCATCCATAAAGTAGTAATTTTAAACCGTAACAGGTGAATTTTTATTTGCAATATGGGAATAACTAATACATTTCTTTTCAAAAAATGACCTAACATTTTCGATTTCAAGCGCTTTGTCAACAAAAAAAAAAAAAAAAAAGAAAAATTTTTTTTGAATTATTTTGAAACATTGTGCTTATATTAATCACGTATTTCTGCAAACTTTTTACCCCGATAATAGAAAAGGTAATGCGTAAAATGTACCAGTAAAATGTAAAAAAAAAAAAAAAAAAAAAAAAAAAAAAATCAAAATGTTGCTGATCATTTCCTAAAAAGTGATGTTTAAAAAGCATTTTGGCATATCTGGTAATTTCGGCATTCTGGCAATATCAGGGCTGCCAGTAGCGACTATATTTTTATTAATTTTGTACCACTATTTCCAAATAATAAAATTTATAAAATATTTATATAGGTAAAATTGCACTTTATCTTTATAAACATATTACAAATTTTATATAATGGAAATGTTGGTACGGTAAATTATAAAAATAGCCTCTAGTGGCAGCCCTGTAACATGTAATTATTAAGAGGCTCCTTTTTATTATATATGTTCATTTATATATTAAAAAATAAATAAATAAATAAATAAAACACATACTCATGGATATATAGAAATTTCTTTCAAACACTGCAATGAAATGTCCCATTTTCATTATAACATGCAGATTATCAAACTTAACCCTTTGTGGCGCAAGACAATTCGGATCATTTAAATTATGCTGCCACCGGAATTCATGAACTAAATTAAACTAAAAGAAATTTTAAATTTTAAGGTTAAAGAAAACCGGTTTTTTCTGTTATGTTGTAAATGTAAAATTTTGCTAAAAAATTTCCGGGATGAATTTTTGCAGCTGAATGGGATCTTAAACTTTGCATCCTCGCAGCGAGGAGAGCGCACGTTAAGGGGTTATTGCAATGCTATTTTCCAAAAAAAATAAAAATTAGATATTACATTGAACACAGAGTACTGGAATTAGAATATAAAACTATTTATTACCTAATGAATTATGAACATGTTTACTAAATAAATTTTAACCAAGCATACTCAAGCTCTAACAAAATTTCAATTCGATAATTTATTAGCCAAACCCATTAAGCTACTTTTATGAAGAGCTTAAGCAAATCGGAAAACTAAAAAAATATTATCATTCAGAGAGTGAACCAAATTTCAGTTCCTTTTTAAAAAAAAGTATAAAGGGGTTTTACCTAAATTTTCATTTTGATTTAATCAACGACAATATTGTGTTCACTGATTGTAAATTAATATTAATACCTCCCTCCACCCCCCACCCCCCCCCCCCAATCAGTTTTTCTTTGTTTGACTGGAACTGAAATTCAGTTCATTCTATCAGCGATAAACTTTTGAATTTTCACGGTATTGTCACGAGGCTTTCATACAGGTAGCTCGTTATATCTGACTAAAAAAATTACGCAGATGAAATTTTGTTAAAACTGCTCATACGCAGTTACATATCATTTATTGAAACTACTCATATTTCATTGTGCAAATAATATTTTTATATTTTGATTGACGTATGTTGTGTTTAATGTAGTATATCAAGTTTCCAAAAAAACTTTGAGTTTAATATGCTGCATGTTATAATAAAAAGCAGTTTTTCATTTCGCTTAAATATATGTATCCTTGCACATATATCAGTTAGTCTCTTATAAATGAATAAAGATACTTTAATTACTTATATTCACATGCGATAAGCTAGAACGCATTTTAAACCTTACTTTTTACAGGGTAATCCGAAACATTTTGTTTCTTTTAAAATTTTGTACTGGTCCCTATTTTGTTCTCGAAGCTAAACTTTTGCTGAAATATATAAAGTAAAATATGTTCTTTACATATATTTAAAGTTTCAAAATATTTCGACAAGATTTTTTCTACGTGATTGACAAAAAGTCTGGATTCAAAAGTTCCCGGTCATTTCTGTAAATGCAGTATAAAATTAACATAAAAAACATCGTTGCTTGAATAGCTTAACTTAAATACTAATTGTAATTTTTTTAATCAACTTGTCTCATATTAAATTAACGCATATGCGGATGTCAATATTGCTTAACATAAACTAGATAATTTTTATTTAAAATGTTTCAAACTAAGCGGCTATATATAGTTTTAAACAATGTATGCAAAAAATGTGGTAATATATTATTATATTATTTATTTACATATGCTGCTTTGTTGCGAAAATTAGCTGTGAATCGATTGCTCATTTTTCTGTAGAATGTGTGTTTTTATTAGTGCGTTTAGATTCGTGTGCTAATATAAGTAAAAATTTAACCGGGGCAAACCTCTATATATATATATATATATATATATATATATATATATATATATATATATATATATATCTGTAAGGAGATACTTAGTATTTAAATTATGGCGCCGGGTTTTTCGGTGGTAAAATAGAATAAGGATAAATTGTTTTTTCTTTTCTCTTTTCCTTTCCTTTTTTCTTTTCTTTTGAGAGGAACGTAAAAAATTACAAAAATAACACAATTTTCTTTTCAAATTCTTAAAATGTAAACGATACCTTACTTACAAATGCAGACTCGAAGTGCCATCCAACATCTTTCAAATTGGCATAACGTGGGAGACAATGTCGGAGTGGCTATTTTAAACAAACACTATTTCCATCTCTCGTGAGATTCACTTCTATATACCGTTCCATGTAAACATTGCTGGTAATGAGACTGCAGACTACCTTGCTAAAAGTGGCGCAGATATCTGACTTTTTCAGAATTGTATTCCCGCTTTCTCAATCTACGTGGTCCCACTGTCCCTCCTGCTCATCACTGGTATCAGGGTAATTGCCCTGTCCCTCCAGTGCAGCAGACAGTCATTTCTCGTTTTCGCTGTGGTCATCTGAGGTCTCAGTGACATTCAGTGATGAAGTAAAGGTTTTCCCTATTTGCTCTAAGTGTGCAAATTGTCAGGCTACGCCTAAGCATATCCTCAACTGCCTTAACCTAACAAGAGGGGATATCTACGAATATCCGCTCTATGTTCTTGATATGATCAGAGTTGCTGGAGTCATAGACTTTTTTTAGCTTTGCTGACAGATAGGGACTAGCAACAACAACAACAATACAAATGCACACAATATGAATTGCCAACAATGTTTTACTATCATATGCATTTATTTCCATTGGCCATATTATTTTTTAAAAAAAATCGTAGGACATTCATTTTAATTAAATTCCTGTCGTAATTTTTTTTTTTTTTTTTTTTTTTGAAATAGAAAAATAATAAAAGTTTGAATCAATCGCGACATTTTTCACAATTTTTAAATATTTTTTTTTACAAAATGTTTTTTCCATAAGCAATAATTTTCCTTTAAAACAATAAATTTTTATTCTTTTAGGAGGAGAAATATTAAAAAGGGGGGGAAAAAAGAGAAAAATAGTTTAAACATTACTTCTTTGGTTATAATTGTCATTTATTATTTTGTAAAATTACAATAACAAGGAATATATTAAAATATATGTATATATATATACATATATATATATATTTCTCTCATAACAGTACAAAAGTATTTTTCTACTTGTGTATGTGAGATATTTTTTAAAAAAATTCTTTGTTTTCATATAATTTTCTACTTTATTTAAACAAATATGTTTTAATTATCAAAATTTACACTTTCAGCATTGTAGAAAAGTTCAAGCAGTTTTAATAACAAAACAAAATTCTTAAAATAACAATTGAAAGAAATTGATTTTTATTTAATTCATAAATATATATCTATATAATAATCCAAATAAGCGCATAGTTATTAAGAATTTTGAAGAAATTCTAAAAAAAAAAAAGAAAAAAAAAAAAAAAATCTCTTTTATTTTTCGATATTCTTCGACTTTCGATCTAAAATAGAAAACTACATTTTTTCCTCTTCATTTTAGAACAGAATGGGAAAAAAGAAAAAATCTTATTGGTTTATCGATTACTGACTCTGTCTCATTTTCATCGACAAAATAAAGGGACCGAGTGAAATAGTGATAAATAAATAAAAGAAGAGGAAAAATAGGTCCTTAACGTGGCCATGTTTTACGGTTCTGTCTGTGATAATCTATAAAATAAAACAAAAGAAATATTTTTCATTTCGATTTTCTTTTTATTTTATAGATCATTACTAATGAGCTGTATCATCATTTAGCAAAACTGATGATAAAGAAAGGAATTTTACGTCATGTAATAATGACGACTATACAAAAATTGATTGGTATAATTTAGACACAAATTAAATAATTTTATTCGCTTGCTTATAAAAATTGTTTCGTGTTATAAAATATAGTACTCTCTTCATTCTATAAACATTAACCCTTTAACGCTCGCCTTTTTAAGTATTGTTCAACGTAAACCCCGCCTATGGGCGTTTCATTTAAATGTTGCATTATTTTCTAAAATTTTTATGCTTTAATTTTTATTTTACAAAAGGATGATACATGTAATAATGATGTTACTAACCGATGCATTTAAATGTTTAGTACATATCATACATATATGCAAATATTGTGTTTGTTTCTTAAAAACAATATAACACACTAACTTTCAAAGTTACGCCTGTAGGAGGAGTTACAAATACACTAGCGATCTATAATATAAGTAGATCACTGGGCGGTAACGGGTTAAAAATCTATAAAAATTTCCCAAAGAAATTAAGTTATTTTTTTTCCCGTAAAACTTATGAACTGAGTTAAGTTTTATTAACTTTGCACTGTAGATATGCAGTGGGAATTTGCGATAGTCTGAGATTCATGCCTAAGGGGGATCCTAAGACACGCCATCACAATATTGATCCTCAACGAAGCGGATAGCTCGAACGTTTATGTACACGACACAGATTTTAATTTCGGAACAGGAAGTCACTGCAGATTTTACGTGAATTAGCTTTCATTAGTACACGATATTCTTCGGTTGGCTCAATAATTGAAACCGCAATCTTCCAAATAGCAGATCGGTGCTCTACCAAACAAGCTATAACGCCATGCTTAAACTATATGAAATTTATAAGTATTTTTGACAAATGTATGGATTAGTGTTAAATATTAAACTAAGGCAGTATTTGATAAAAAAAAACATCACGTTGTTTTGTAAGAATATAAATTAAATATAAATAAAACTTTTTTTTTTTTTAATAGAAGAAAACAATTTAAAAAAAAAAGTGCTTTTCTAGAATAATAGTTTGTTTCTCTAGTCATATATAGCATCTATTTACTTTATATATTTATTTATTCACTGCCATGATAAGTAAACAAAAATACCAAGCAGTGTTGCCAGATTTTGCGACTTTTTTATTCCATATTCACCAATAATTTTGAGAAGTGATATTTCATATACATAAAAGACAAATCGAGTCTAAACTCGTCTGTTATGTATAGCAAATATGACTTCTCAAAATTATTGGTTACTATTGAATAAAAAAGTCGCGATGTCTGGCAACACTGGTACCATGTGCAATTTCAAAGCGAGTGATTACTTAGTTTTTCACAAAAGAAAATTTTGAACTGGAAAAAATTTTTAGACCTCAGTTCAGTAATTGTACTATATTACGGTCTCAAGTATCAAAATAGCACAATATGGTTTTAAAGAGACCTTCAAGAAGTTGAAGGTTTGACTCGTACTATTTGCTCAAACCTCTTTAACTGGAATGTAAATTTGTAAAATTTCTAACTATATGAAGAAAGAACAACCAATGCAATATATTGTTGTGGATTTTTAAAAGAGCACTTTCCATTACAATCCATACAGGAAAAAAAAAATAAAATTTTCATATTGTTGTTTTAAGTGAAGGAAAGGAACTCCACTGTAAGGGGAAAAAAAAGCATCATTCCTATACTCATAGTTGCCAACATTTTAATTTATTCCGGAGTATTTTTATTCCTGTTTTTACTTCGCACCACTTTATTTGTAAAATAATTTTTTCAATGTACGTTTATGATGAAATAAGAAAAAAATATTTTTAAAATAAAAGTGTCATAAAAATAAAGGCGGAGCCAAAATTGCTCCGGAATAAGTTAAAATATTGGCATCTCTGCATACTTCACATTTTGTACGTTTGGACTAACTTTCCTTTTGATATATTAAAAATGTGGTAGGAGGGATTTAACTTAATTTCATTTAACCTTTTTTCATTTATTTTTGTAATGATGTAGTGGGATTTTTGACGAACGAGCTTCTCCCAATACAACCAACTCTTTCATCAAGTAATAATAAAATAAATAAATAAATCCCAACATGTTGGAGAATATTATGCAGTTAATGAAGAAGAATATATACAAAAATATAAATGATAATTAGAAAAAAAAAAGTTTTAAAAGCGTCTCTTTAACATTTGATTCAACCTTTGTATTGTTAAACCATTTGATATTTAATACACGAATGTATAATTTATTTTTCTAGATTTTCATCAAACTTAATATTTTTATTCTAACTTAATTCAGATATCCCCCCCCCCTTTTTTTTTTACCCTTTTCATGTATAACATGCCCAGATAAGTTGTTATCTGACAGTCCATATCTTCCTGCTTTAGCACATTAAGATTTATAATATTCTATGATAAAAAATGACAAAAAATGAATATATATCTGCTACTTTCGGGAAAGATTTCATCTATCAATTTCTGTTATGCTTATTCATTTTTTTATGTAAAAATTGAATTTGGAGTGATGCCATAAAAAGTAATCAAAAAGATTAATTAAGTAGCTATGTTTATGAGATTTTTTTTTTTTTTATGTAAGTTCTTGTTAGTTGTAGTGAAGAAAATACCTTATAATTTTACTTATTTTCGTAAAATATGATTTAACTTTAAAGAAAAGCTTTTTTGCAATGTATCTGCATTTGTTTTTTATTCTTTTTTTTTTCTTTTAATTGAAAAGGAAGCTTGGTATGGATTTTATACTAAGAAAAATTTTATTTCATAAAACATGTATTTCTACACTTCATATTTTCTCGATTGTTACATTGTTGTTAATTATTTTCATTTTTGATCAATGAAATTATGTCAGTATTAGCATATGCATTCTTTAAAAATTGACGGTACATAATTATTATTAGTTATAAATGTTTAGTTGGGACTGTTGACAATTTATCTTGTTTGGTACTTTTCTGTTAAAATGTGTACATCTATAATAATAATCCGAAAGGTTTCTTTCTCTATCTGTCTGTTCATCTCTACGTTCAACCCCTATCAAACGTAAAAGTACAAAAATTGGCATACGGATTCCCAGGAACCTTTCTAAGGTGATAGTGAAAACAGGATTAAAAAAATTTAAACCTATGTCAATTAATAAAGGAGTTAATTCTGAACTTAAGCAGCATTAAATGCCCAAATAAATTAGAAATATCGGTCTAATCTTTATAAATTCCGTACCAAATGAAAGAAGGGATTTTTCAGAATCTAGGAGTGCCAACTGCATTTCGACCGACAATTATTATTATTATTATTATTTTTTTTTAATTAACTAAAGTATGAAATTTGGATGATAACACTTCATTATTTCATTTATCGTTCTTCAGTTCCCAACGTATTGGCTGACTGTTCATTCGGTCGGGAATAATTGTTTTTCGATAACATGACAAGATACTGGAAATAAAAAAAGCAGTTTTTGAATTTTTTAAATTTTAAATCGATTTAAGCAGAAATTGGTAATCGCTTGTCATAATTGCTCACTTGTCAGCAGTTAACAAATCTAAGCTATAGCATTAAAAATAAGAAAAAGTAGACAGATTATATTTAAATTCATTTTTCTTTCTTTTGTTTAAATAAAGAGTTAACAGAATAATAAAGTTTTTTTTCTTTCTTTTTTGAACTGGACTGTAAAAAAGCAGTTTTGGAATTTCTTAAATTTTAGACGAATTTCAATAGAAATCGCTAATCGCCCTTGATAGATTAGCCATTTTGAGTCTAAAATATATTAATGATATTCATTAATATTATAAATAATGCATCATTCGAAATATATTTATAAAGTACTTTTATTGCGGACTATTAAAGTGATATACGCCGTTCAAATTCAGTGCGAAACTTTTGGAGAAAACTACGGAAAACCCAGAACGTTTTTATTCTTTTATGTTTTACAAAGTTTCGAATTCCGATTTCCGCTCACATTTCGTACTAAGGATTTTTAGCGGTATATAGCCTGGAATGCCGGAATTACGCAAGATTCGGAGAAAAACACGTTTAAGTCAAACACGAATCTTTTTACAAAAATGTTTATATTACCTTTGTATCTCAGCTTCTAACTAACATAATTTCATAAGTAATATATCATATTAAAACTTGTTTGAATTATAATTAAAGAGTAGATATTGCAAATCTCAGCCGTCAGATGACACTTTAATAGTTTAAAATTTCAATATCTCCAATTCTAATTATGATTAAATTACTGATACCACTTGAAACATATTTTATTGCGAACTTTTAAACTGATATAAGACGTTGTATTCCGCACGGGAGGTTCTGAGAAAACCAAGAAAAACCCAGAACAACTTTATTTCAATATCTCCAATTCTAATTATGATTAAATTACTTATACTACATTATTCGAAATTTTAAACTAATTTTATTGTGAACTTTTAAACTGATATAAACCATTACATTCAGTACGGGAGTTTCAGAGAAACCCACAGAAAACTCTATCTAAACACCTTTATTCTTCTTTATTTCGCGGAATTTCGAGATCTGATACTCCGTTCACATTTCGTATTAAGGACTTTTAACACTATTCAGCCCTCAATTAAGCAAGTGCCGGAGAAAATCACAGAAAAGTCAGACACAAATCTTTTAATAACAATGTTTATATGACTGTTGTATATCAGCTTCTAATTAACACAATTTCAAGAGTAATATATCGTTTTAAAGAATATATTATTTTAAATAAGAGTAATATATCATTTTATCAGTTATTTGAATTGGGATTGAAGAGTACATGTTGCAAATCTCTGTCGCTAGATGGCGCTTTAATATTTTAATATTTTAATATTTCAATATCTCTACTTCTGATTATGTTAAATTACTTATCAGGAGTAAATTAGGAGACTGTAGGCCCCACCGGGTTGGAGATTTGCCATGATCAAAAATTTCAAAGGTCTGTTACACAGTGAGTGAACAGGCTGTTTCAAATCATGAAACTTAAAGGGCGCCGTAGTCGCCACAGAGCGGAAATTCGGTACAGTTAAAATTTTCAAACCTGTTTGCAGTATGAGCGAGTAAGCTATTGTAAGTTCTAAAACGGGGATAAGGCGTCGCAGGCGTCACCGAGCAGGATATTGCTACGGTCAAATTTTCCAAAGATTATAACACGGTGAGCGAACAGGCTGATCAGATACTGAAATGGGAAGAAGGCGCCGCAGGCGCTACCAAGTGGGAATTTACTGCTGTTAAAATTTTCAATAAAGCTGTTTGCACTATCGCTATATGTCAATAAGCTGTTGTGGGACCTGAAACGGAAAAAAAGGCGCTGCAGCCGCCACCGAGTGGGAGTTTCGTACGGTCGGATTTTTTTAAGGATTGCGAACAGCTAGTCGCTGAAGGCGGTTAGTGTTATATATGTAAGAAATATGAAAATTAAAATTAAAATCTCTTACGTACTTTGAATAGCACAACATAATTATTTCACAGTTATCACTGAAGAATTGTGAAACGAATGAACCATTGATTAATCTCAGAATTATTAAAATTTCACACATTCGTTGAAAACATGATTTTTTTTTTAATATGGAAAATTGCATATGGAAAACTTTGTAATTATCGAAAGAAAGAAAAAGAAAAATGACTTAAAAATGATTAAAGGATTTACTATGTTTTATAACTACTTTAATGGCAATTTTCGTTGTTGGAGAGATTTCAAGGTATTTGCTTTTGAATGATAATAATGTCCGTTAATTTAATATGATCCAGGTTATGCTCCAAAATAATCATATTGACATAATCTAACAATTAGATGTTATTTTTAATAGTTGGTTATCTTTAATTTACTTTGAAAAACACTATATTATGATAGTTCTGTAAGAGATTAATTGATAGCAGACTATGTGACAAAGCAGACTATGTGAATATGTATGCCAGTTGAAAATTCGGTATTCGTTACGCAGTGTTGTTGTCTCGCCTTTTTCTTCTGAATATTTCGTCACTATACTTATATATCTGTTTTACTTTTGATTGATCGTAGAAATATGCTATAGAATATTGCAGTATAAGTATAATAGTATAAGAGTCAGGGAAAAATTACGGGCCGAAGCAGACGTGTTGCTACTAAAGCTCTTATAAAATTAGCGTTAACACTTCTATGAATCACTGGTAGTATATTTAAAAAAACAGCCTTCTAGCAGGTGCAAGGTAAAACTTCCAGAATTTGCATCGGAATTTCTCTAGAATTTTTTTAATAATTAAATGTATCGTCAGTGATGAAAACGATAATGCATAATTATTTGTGGCACAGTATATTTTGCGCTATAGCGTACCTGCAGCGTAGTTTAATTTGAATGTGTCTGATTTTGTATTTCCTAATTTATGCTGATTTATTAGTTTGCCTTACGACAGCTATAAGTTAATGGTTCCTTTTTTCTGCGACCTGTTTTAACTTTGACTGACGACGCTTTCTTACACACACTTTGGTTGCTACTAGCACAAAAGCGTTAAGTTTGCTTTTCTTGAGGATGTGTGTGACAGGATTTATACTTGCTAACATTTTAATTAAAAATCCGCAGCATATTTTCATGATGATTGTATCACATAAAAAAAAAAAAATACATCAGATGTTTAGTCATCGCTTTTTCAGTGAATCATTTTTAATGCATTTTTAATTGTTTTGTTGTAAATTATATAATATTTTAAATTTTGTTAAATAGAATACATAGCGCAACAAAGGAAAGAATAAAATTTTACATATGTGAATCTGTTTTTATTCTTTCTCTCTCTCTCCCTCTCTCATTGTTTTAATGAATATTTAAATGCTTTCAGATGGTAAATAATTTGCTTCGTTCAGTGGTCAGAATTTATCTAACGTGAATCTCCAGAGTGTTACGAATTTTAGAACTGACCATTTAAATGTGGAGTTCATGTTTTATTATAATCGTGAAATGATGCAAAATGATAAAATTTTATAAAAGAAATTGTTAATCACTATTCATGGCAATCAAACGTCATCTACAAAAAAAAAAAAAAAAAAACTCCTTTTTTGTGTAGCCTATCAATTATACCTGCCGATATTGCTAATTCATTCCGCAGCATTTTTAGTTCCAGAATTTTTGTTACACCACTTTTATGAAAGAGTAATTTTTTTCCTATGCGATCATAATTTAATATTGCAGAAATGTACTAAAAAAAAAAACAAAAAAAAAAAACAGTTGTATGAAAAGAAGCGGGTACTGGCAATGCTACGGAATAAATTCGCAATGTTGGCAGGTATATAAAAATTTATGTTTCACATAATTTATACATGTATATATGTATATACATGCATATATATATACGTATTTTTATAGTTCTATAATATATTAATAATAAATGTGTATATAAATATATTCCATAATATAACGAAATGTTCATAAAAAATATAAAATAATCTTCAAAGAAAAATTGCTTTTAATTTATTTTTTCTAGCATATTAAATCAAAAGTATGCAAATAATATAATTTAAGATTTTGAATTTATAAATAAGTTAATTTTGTTTTGAAATAGTTCCATGAATCCATATAAGGAAATTCATATTAGAATAAATAAAAAATAAGAATCACATTTAGCTATTTATACATAATTTATTTTTGTAGACATATGCCATTTTGGCCCTTTCTTCGTGAAAGGAAAGTTATTGACAGACACAGAGTATGTGTGCATACTTACTGTAATTTTCGTTGATGGTCTGGTCTTGCACCATCTACTGCGCCGAAAATGATGTATCAAGAAAAAGTTGTAAATAGTTCTTATGCCATTTATTTGCTTTCATATGTATTTGGTAGGAGGATTTATGATGCGGTATGTTTTCTTTCTACGCATTAGGAATATTATAGTTTCCCGCAATATTAGATGACATTTCATATAATGTGACTGACTAGAAAAGTTTCTTTAATAGGAATGTTTGTGTATAAATTTCTGTTTTTTATATCTAGCTTTGTTGATATTAATTGTACACAATTCATTTAATTAAAAATTGCTTTAATTATTATTATTTAGGAAGCCTAATTCTTCTAAAATTAATCTTAAAATTTTAATAAAGCAATGAATGCTACACTGTTAAAAATAATTGTTCAGATTTTAACCCTAAAAAAGGTGCAAATTAGAAAAAAAAAAAAATTATTCCAGCCCAGAGTTGCCAACTTTTATAATTTATACCAGAGTATTGTTTGTCCCGCCTTTTTTTTTATACCAGTAATTTTAAAGAATAATTTTCTTCACATTCAAATGGTGTCACATATTGGAGAGAAAAATTCTCGTACGAAAAAACGGCGATGTCAAAATGCTCCGGAATAAATTAGGAAAATGATAACTCCGTTGAAACCAACATTTTAAGAAATTAAGTGCTCTGTGCTTCACCTTTTACCACCAGCAGGCAATTCCCAACTGCAAAATCTCGTACTTTATTTTTTTTTTCACGAAATTATACTCTTACATACTTGCCAACCACCTCATTAATAACCGTACAATTGTTAACGCCCCTTTTCTCACACCACTATATTTTTAAAATTATTCTCTCCAAATGTTGTTACGATTAAATGAGACTAAAATTATTGGTGATAAAAAAAGGCGGGTACTAATAATTGTACGGTTCTTACTGAGATGGCTGGCAAATAAGCCCTTACACATAATAGAAAAAATACTTTATTTTTAATATTGATCGTAAATTCTAGTGGCTGTTGATTTAAAATAACAAAATAACTCTGCATGTGAAAGAATTAAGTAGTGCTTTCAAATAGCACTGTTGAAAGTACTGGAGTACATAAATGTAAGCTAATGCAGTAATTTCATATATGTTTTCAAAATTTATTATTCCGTTTTAAAATTGCACTAAAATTAAAGTCTTTTTTTTTTTCCCCCTATAAAAACTCATTTATTTTAAGTTGAAAAAAATCCAAAAATTTCGTAACTTTATGAAAATGAAAACTAGATTATATATGAACATTTACGCAGAAAATAGTTTCATATTTATGCAAAATACAATGTTGTGTTACAAAAGTTTACATTCTTTATAGAAAGGAAATTAAAAATGATGAATTTCAAAATATTTTAATCTTTTTTTTCTTTATATCGTAGAAAGAAACCCAACAATTCAAAGAAATAAATAATATTTAAAATAATAGTTAGACAAATTAGAGAAAGAAAAAACAGTCAGTAAGCATGTTAAACAGTTTTAAGAACGTAGATTTCTTCTATTTACTGATTAAAATTTGGAGAGAAGAATCATTCTGCTTAGAGAAAAATCAAACAAGTTTAGGATATTCTACCTACCTATAAAAATATTTGAGAGTGTAGAAGCCTTTTACCTGTTGAACAAGCGTAAAAGAAGAAGTCTTCTGCCTGTGTGCTAATCTAGTTTAAGAGAAAAGAAGAGTTGCGCCTTCTTTAATTGTGGGAGATTGTCATTTTAGATCTGAAGATGAAAGATTGAGTCTTTCGAAACGAACGATGCTCAACAAAACTTTATAGTGTATTTAGGGAGATAATTTACATCTTTCTGAATAGAACAATGAAGAAATAAATTGTAAGAGTGAATTTTGGATTTTTTTTTTTTTTTTTTTAACTCTGTTGTTGCATTAACATAGTTACCAACATACTAATTAATATTCTGTAATATTGTTAGCCCTGCCTTCTTTTTCTCACCAGTATCTTTTTAAAGTTTTTTTTTTTTTTTTTTTTTTTTTTAATCGCAATTGCATTTCTAGAATTTTCCTCTAAAAATTTACTGGTGTGATAAAAAGGGTGGGATTAACAACACTACGGAATATTAATCAGATGTTGGCAAGTATGCATTTATGCCACATAACTTTTATTTGTTTTTTATATAACAGTGAAAACAGTAAAGGAAGTGAAATATTTTTAAAAAGATTAAATGAAAAGATTTCAATTGATGCTGTTTATTTTTAGCTGCAAATAATATAGTTTATTAGTGTTATAGTTATAAGAATTTCAATTGTAAATAAAAATTTCTCATATAAAAATCATTTTAGAATTATTCTGTAAACAGTACACGTTAAAAGAAAAATATAAAGTAAGAAAAAAAAAAGTCGAAACAACAAAAAATACATCGAAAAACAAATATATTTTAAAGAATCGGTTAAGCAAATATCTGTTCCCTTTCTCAATATCTAAATTTCCAAAGAAACAACTAAAGTCTCTAGTTTTAACAAAAGAAACCTTTTCCCTAATAACATTACTTTACTTTTTTGCAAATATGAAAAGGAAGTGAAGACAGTCATGCTCCATCTACGAGCTGTTTTTATAATATTGTCCATTGCCTGGTTTTGCATCATCAACTCCAGATAATAGGTTATATCGTATATAGTAAGGATAATGTCTGTTCTGTTTCTTTTTCTCCTTTCGTGTAGCTCAAAACCTTTTATATTTAGCATATTCTTGACTAAATTTGGTCGTGACATTAAAAGGTTATGACGTTGAAACAAAAGGGATTGTTTTGTACTGAGCAGTATAAAATAGAACAGAAAAAGTTATTTTTCGTTTAAAAGGCATATGGTTATTCTTAAATGCATTTGATTCCAGAAAATGTTTTTTGGTGAGTTTTTTCTTTTTTGTCTGAAAACATACATTTTTGAATACCAGTTAAAATTTTCATAGTTGTTTTTATTATAGGTTTTACTTTAGTTAATGGAAAGTTAAAGATTAAGTAGATAAGTTTTATTAAAGTTTATGTTTTTTTTTTTTTTTTTTTTTTTTTTTTTTTTGTTTGTTTGTTTGTTTGTTTTTGTCGTATAACACAAACAAATTGTTCTATTGTAACTTTTACAATATTTGTTGAATAGAAAATGCAGGTACAATGTTACTACGACTTGTATTTTTTTTATAACTCTCACCCTACTTTTATATAGTAATCTTCTATAGTTATATTTCCACCATCAATTAAAAGGGAAATTGCAATATGAATCTCTGCTCTAATTTTATTTTTGAATAAAAAGCATTTATTTATAAAACATTTTATATTCTACTAATAATACAAGGTAATTCGTAACTATATGAACATACATGGCGTGGATGTATAGACAATAATGAGGAATCAAAATCACGAAGAACAGCATGACCAGAAACGATAATTTACGCGATCTGTTAACACTTTGTCTTCGGAGTATTTTCTTAATTTGAATATTATAGTTTCCAACTTTTACGCTCTTTGACCACCGAAAAATTGTCATGCAAACTATTATTTAATTTAAGTGTTACAGAAATACATAAAATAATTTTTATTAAAATTTTCCGTTAGTAAAAAAGCGTAAAAACTGGCAGCTATGTTCAACAGTAAACCACGTTCTTTTTGTCTTCTTGTATAGCGTTACCTTTTTTAACAAAAGGGTTTTACACATTCTTGTTTAAATTTTATCTTTAACCGTAGCCTCCTAAACTAGATGCCTGTCGCTTAGCTCGGAAACTTGGCAACAGTTCAAAAGGTACACAGCGCCACCAAAAATTTTTAAAAAAAGAATTTGATATACATAAAAAGCGATTTAAATCGAAGAAACGTCGATTATATATATCATAATGACTTCTTAAAATTATTGGTGATAGTTGAATAAAAAAAATCTCACAATCTGTACCAGATGGCGCTGTCTACCGCTTGAGCTGTTGCCAAGTTTTCGAGCTACGCGACAGGCATCTAGTTTAGGAGGCTATGCTTTAGCACTTTCGCGACCGCATGTTTTGTCTTTTTGACAGTAAGGTCCGCATGTGGGCGTTATTCTCCCAAGTTACAATATTTCAAAGCGATTTTTTCTATATTCAGAATCATATTACAAATGGATAATTATACTCTTTCTAATCAAATATTTATATCCATAGTATATTGGATGTATAATTATGAATATTGTGTACATTTTTAAGGAATAAATGACATACAAATTGCAAAAGAAACGCCCACTGGCGGAGTTACAGATATTCAAATGACGTGAATCTACGTCAGCGGTCGCGAAAGTATTAACAATCGATGAGGTAAATGCCACTGGCGATTATTTACACCGACAATGCTAAAGGAGTTAAACACGAAAAATCACATTCTTTCTGTAAAATAATGTTTCATTTTAACAAAATATCTAAAAGCACAAAAGAAAAGCTGTCGAAAATAAGATTGCTGGGTTGGGGTGATTAAGTCCGATTTACTGCTCTAGGGTTCTAAGTCTGATGGGGAATGCCCTCTTTGGAGGGGTCTTTTTAAGGGGTCCTAGCCCATATTTTCGCAAGTTTCGTTGAAAAACGGCTCCAATAAATTAAAAATGACATAATCCTTTGATTTCAAATTTATAACCACATGTGTATTTATTTATTTGTGCTATTAATTTCTCGTTCAGACAAGCACTAGAAACTATCACCATGTGCGGGCCTGAATTATCATGCTGCAATGTAAGCCCAGAATGACGTGATATGTAGGATAACGCAATGAGGCGTAGAATACTGTACATGTACATGTGTGCTATAAGGGTGCCGCGGACGGCAGCCAAAGGGGTCCGGCTATGAAATGAAATGCTCCTGTTTGTCCGTCCGTACGGCGGGCGACATTCAGATTGGAATGACCCTGTCATTCGGAGTGCCTATAGGCTCATCCTCGCTTGTCATCGGGGCTCAATTCGAAGAGGGGCTCATTTCTGATGAGAATTCTATGTAGCTAATAATTAATATTATTATTAGTTGTTATTAGTTATAAAAAAATAAAATTAAGTTTTGTATATTTTAATTAAATTTAAAATTTAATCGTTTCGATTATATTATCAGAATTGCCAACATTTTAATTTATTCCAGAGCATTGTTTAGCCCGCCTTTATTTCATACCATTTATTTTGTTGGCAATTATGTATTATTATTTGATTATGATAGAAACATTAATTAGGGTAATTGCACCAATAGTGAAAGTGCACACTTTTAATTTTAAACGCTGAAAACAAGCTATCTAAATCTTATATATGTTCGGGGAACATCCAGGGTTAGAGTTACAACTCTCTACTAAATTTCTCTTGAACAAATAATACACTCTAAAAAAAAAAAAAAAAAAAAGACGCAAGAAGAAAGAGTTGTCTGAATGAGACGAAAATCGGTAGATGGTATGTACAAGTTCAGAAAGACAAATGATTACAATTTCAAAAAAAATTGGTAATTTATTTAAGAAAAAGAACTTCAAAGCCAATAACGCGTTCATCCACCTTTGCTCTTTATACTAGCAGTTATTCGGCTTCACATTGGTTGATACATTTGACGAATATCCTTCTGCGGTATACCATGCCAAATTCTATCCCACTGGCTCCTTATTTCGCCAAAATGCAAAACTGATTGTAGGATCCTGTTCATAATGCTCCAGACGATCTCAGTGGAGGAGTGATTTTTGATCTTACAGGGCAAGATGGTTTTGGGAAAACACGAAAATAAGGCAAACACGAAACTATCGTCCTATACGGGCTGGCATTATCAAGGTCAAATGTAAGCTCAGGATGACATGATATGAAGGAAAACACAATGGGTCGTAGAATATTGTACACGTACTTCTGTGCTGTATTACAGCCTGTATGGGTACCGCGGATTACAACTAAAGAAATTCTGCTGTAAAATGAAATGGCACGCTAGATCATCACTCCTAAGTATCGGTTCGTATAGCGGGCTGCAGTCAAGTTGGTATTATCCACGGCGTTAACTATTTCACGGGAGGTGGTTCTGGTTGCATAGTGGTTCCACAGTGCAACCACAAATTTTTGAATCCAAAATTGCAAACACTGTCCCCTCCCCGAAAACTTTTTAAAAAATTTTTCTTTTACAACTTCGATGATTAACTTCATTTATTTCTTGTCCTTTAATAATGTTGGTGATTTCCGGTGGCTTTTGATTTTAAATGAGGCAAATTTGCTTTTCCCTGAAAGAGTTAACAGGAACGCCTCCAGACACGGTTTCGATCGTCATCAGGGCTCAATTCGAAGAAGGAAGACATCACTGGAGAAAATTCTACTCCAGTCCGTGACATTGTACGTCGAATGTTCCTGAAACCCTACAAATGATCTTGTCGGTGTACAGATGTCAATAGTAATCAACGCAAGGGGCACCATGAACACATTCCTCTTTTTCTGAGCCGAGTATTAATGGTCCTTGAGGTCAAAGAAGCGCCATTTATACGTAGGATGGATGAGATTGATGAATCTGGGGCTCGAAATACCGTTTTGGCGATTGGTCGTTCCTAATTTTTTGTCCTTGTGTAGGCCGAGTGTTTCCTTATTAATGCTGTGCTTGGCCATGGTTCCCCTATTCCTGCTAACAGCGTCTAATAGTGGAACCGTTTCTATCCAAATGTCGAGCGATTCGCCGATTATACCAACCGACCTTTTTTAGTCCAACTGTACGTTCTCTCTCAAATAATGACATCTGCGCGTATTGTTCGCGCACCTGTATGTGAGAGTTACTATCTATCTGATGCGCTGCAGCGACTCATGTTTATTCATTGGTCGCCAAACTTTAAACTTCTGCATTTTCCGCCGAAACATGTTTGCAATTTGTGTCCAATATGAATTACTCCTTGGTGCGTCTTTTTTTTTTTTTTTTCTTATTTAGGAGTATTAGCAACCATCAGTTTCGAGATAAGACAAATTTAAATAAACTGCAACCAATTTCAGAATAAAATTAGTTTCAGTAAATTTCAATCAGATTTAGATTATAACTAGTTTGAATTAAATGCGTTACATAAGATAGAATAGTGTGAAATGTTTCCAAAGTAGTACTATTAAAAAAAATATCCCAATTATGAAAACGCAAAGTAAGCTTAAGGACTGGTAAAATACACAAAATATTAAATTAAATGTTTAAAATTGTATTAAATGATAAATTAAATTCTTTGATCTGACTCAGGGTTGCCAAATTTGGCCTTTTTTTTATTCAATAGTCACCAATAATTTTTATTTGTAACGTTTGACTAATCACTTCAAAGATTGATAGTGTATTATGTATATCAAATGTCACTTTTTTAAATTATTGGTGACTATTGAATAAAAAAAAGGCCAAATTTGGCAATCCTGATCTGACTAGGTTCTCTACTTTTCACATAATATACGTTTCTGTTATTAAAAGTTAAACTTAGTTTGTGTCTTTTACATGATTCCATTGTTATTTTTTTTTACATTCCGTTGCTTTAGCAGCGAACGTTAGTGCTTATTCATTTTCTGCGTGCAAAAGAAATGGTTAAGTAGAACGTAATTATTTTTTCTGGTTTTGTTAAAATATATATATATATATATATATATATATATATATTATGAAGATAGTAAGATAAATTTAGTTTGCATTTAGTATGTCTCATAGGTTTAACACTTATATATTTTTTACTTGAAATGAAAGAAAAGAAGAATGAATAAAGATAGTTGGAGATAATTGTTTGAAATAACTGCAAGGTACAACCATTCTACTTTTATTATAAAGTGAATGCTACATTATAAAAATAGTTATGTACAAATTATATAATTATAGTGGCCTTTTGGCAATTCTGAAGGAAAATATTTTATTAATCTTGGATGTGTTTCCATATTTTAGAATTAAATGAAGGAAAACAAATATATTTACTTTAAAGGGTAAAAAAGGCTTCACAATGATATCTTTTAATTTCCTTTTTATATAATGAGCTTTTATGTATTTTTTTAATTAATCAGTTTAAAGAATAATCAGAACAATGTTTGTGAAAATCCTATATTAAATATTGTACAGCTCACACGATTTGAAATGGAGTAAAACCCTCCTTCATCAAAAATAATTTTCAGTGTTACTCCCATTAATTTCTGTTTCCTTACTTTATTATAGATATATCATTATCATTCAGTAAAACTTAGTACGCAAGTTAAGAGATCTGTATTTCGGAAAATAAAAAATACCTTAAAAAACAGTTCAAAATTGTTTTAGTATATATATATATATATATATATATATATATATATATATGTATGTATGTATGTATATATATATATATGTGTGTGAGAGAGAGGGGGGGGAGGGGGGCGGGGAAGCTATCAATCCTACAAACCCTTGTTTGAATATTGTGGGTACATTGATGAAATATTTAATGCTGTTTTTAAATTTAAATTTAAAAAATATATATATATATATATATACATTTCTTACTTGCCAACCATCCCATTAATAAGCGTAAGATTGCTAACGCTCATTGAAAAATACGCCCCTTTTTCATACCATGTTGTTACGATTAAATAAGAATAAAATTACTTTAAAAAACGACTGGTGTGAAAAGAAAAGCGGTTATTAAAAATTTTACAGTTCATATTTAGATGGATAGTAGGTACGATATACCAGGAATTGCTGCTCGCAACACTTTTTAAAATTCAATCGATTACTTTACTGTAGCCCTGTACATTATCTGTAAAACATATGCGCACTAAACAGATAGTTAATTTAGCACAGAAAATAAACAAAGAAAAATAAATAAAGACACACCTTAAAATGCACTTTAAAACATTTCTAAACATAGCATTAATATATCAGAAATATTTTTAGTTTTGCCAAATTTAAGGACTTTTTTTTTTCAATATCTACCACTAAATTTTAATTGTAACGATCAGCAAATTACTTCGAATCTTAGTCGTTTATTATGTATATCAAATATCTCTATTCAAAATTATTGGTAAATATTAATTTAAAAATTGAAATTCAATTTAATATGAATTAAAAAACTAATTAATTTTAATTTTATTTTATTTATTTATTTTTTTCTGATTAGTTTAAAAAACTAAATTAATAACATAAAAATTTTATTTTTCAACTGTAAGAAAATAATTACTTTGTTAGACGATTTTATATACCATCAAAATGATTTGATTATGAATTTCTATGTTTCGATATTAATATGACAGCTATGATAGTGGCATTCTGATCTGTATCTCAATCCTAATGGTACTATAAAATTAGATAGATATATATATATATTAATATAAAGTAGAGTATATGCAGTGCCCGCAGCAGTCCTATATTTTTACGTGCATCTTATTATTTTTCCACCACTTTAATCAATCAATATACTTTTACCTATAGCTTTGGCTTTAAAATCTTGTTAGAAAATGTATAAAAAAATAGTGGTATTAAAATAATAAAACCCAGGTGAAAATATAGGACCGCTGCGGGCACTATATGGAAGGAACAACATAGAAACTTATGAGGATCGAACATATACTTTATTTTAACGAACATAACATAATTAATTACATCTTTTTTTTTTTTTTTTTTTTTTAAAGGGGTGGCAGATATTATAAAGTTTTTTTTTTATATATTACCGTCTTCAAATTAAACAACTTCAATTAAACAAATCATGTTAAAACAAATTTAAAAGCTATCAATCTTCGAACGTCAAAATCATGTTAGATAATGACAATTATTTTTCAAATCATATTTTAATTTTTTCTCAAAATTAAACATTTAATATATTGCATTTATGTAAAAGTCACAAAAAAGGATATTACAGTTCCAAGTGCACTAATTTTTTTTCATAATTGCTAAATTTATCGAAGATTGATAAAAAGAATGAACTCCGTTCATAACTTATCTATAATAATAATAAGAAATAATCACAGAGCTAGCGTTTAAAAGTAGTTGGTACAAAACATTGAATAAACACCATAAAATATAAGAAATCGCAACAATTGTTTCGGGTCGAAAAAGAACACGACCCTCCGTCAGGCGAATAAAGTAAGCATGCGAGTTGCAAACAATGCGGCACAGCACCTAAAAATTGTTTCGGTTCGAAAGAAAACCTGGACCCTTCGTGTTTTGCCGCTTTGTTTGCAGCACACGTGTCCAGTGTTGCCAGATTTAGAGGATGTTTTATTCAATAATCACCAATAATATTTAATTGTAATGTTTGCTTAATGGCTTCGAAGAGTAATTGTCTATTATGTATATTAAATATAACATTTTTTTAAATTATTGATGATTATTTAATAAAAAATGTGCCAAATCGGGTAACACTGCTCGTGCCTACTGTATTCATCAGACGAAGGGTTGTGTTTTCTTTTGACCCGAAACAATTATTGCGTGTTCTTATATTTTAAGTATTTTATGATGTTTATTCAAAGTTTTGTACCAATTCCATTCATAACTGTTTATATATGTATTATTGTTGTTGTTGTTGTTGTTTTTAATAAAATTTAAGCTTCCTAATTTTTAATAACTGTTGCTTGGCCAGTTATTTGATTTGTATACGTATATACAATATATAGATACATATCATAAATGCCAAATCTCCCGATTTTGGTGGAAGAATTCATACCAGAAATTTTCTACGGCCCTTTGTGTTTTATTTAATCGTAAAAAATGAAATATTTATAGGCCATTTTCCTTTTAAAAAATACTAGCGATAAATTTTATTTAAAGGTTCAAAATGTCGACTAGTATGCTATTAAATATTCAAGTTTTAAATACCAGAGTCGTACAATCTCTGAGAATATGTATATTAATATATTAATAATAAAATAAATAATTAAATAAATGGCTTCTTTTCTTTTAAAGTTTCATTGTCATGTCTTGCATAAGTAGTTATTTTCGCTTTTTTTTTTTTTTTTTTTTTTTTTTACTAATTTGTAGCAAAAATCAAGGCTCTATATATCATTTTCCACCAATAATTTTCATTTACAGTTTTCAGCATAAAATAGGCCTATAAGTTTATTAAAAAGATTTTTGTAGGAAAATGTTCGTGGGAAACATCTTGGAAAAGAAAAAAAAAAAAAAATGGGAGCTTTGACAAAACAAAAAGAACTTTAAATGTATAGTTTTCTTTAAATTTTCTTTCAGGTTTTTAATCACATTTCGGTATATATAATTAAAAGAGGTCTTTTTAAGTAATAATTATATTACGCTTTTAATTTACTTAAACAGTAAAATTATAACATTGATTTTAAGACATCAAAAAAGTGTTGTTTTATATATTTATCATAGATATTTCTGATTATTTATATTTTTTTTTTTTTCGTGCACTTTCTTTCTTTTACTTTCTTTCTTTTTTTCCTTTCTTTTTTTGTTCATTCAAGAAAACAACAAGCGTAAAAAATAACTGCAAAAATACTCTCGCCGTAGTCACGTTCTGACAGTTAAAGATAAAAATAAAATTGAATGTTGCATCAAACTTAAACAAAACTCGTTCTTACCTTCTACAAGTTACATATCTTTTCCTTTTTATTTATTAAATTAAAATAACGTCAACTCGAGCATTTTAAAAGTAAATTATACTTTTAAAATTACTTATACTTTAATAAGCATTTATTTTTATCGCACAGATAAATATATATTCTCCCTACTTTCCGACCTGAGCAACAGATGGCGCTTCCCGTCAGAGGCGAACTTGTGATTTCAGGAATAATAATCAACATTTTGAATGTAGAAAAATCGTTTATTGGCTTTAGTCGTAATGTGACCTATATTTCAAAATTAATTCTCGATCGAACTGAATTACGATAAAATGATAGGTTATTTCAGAAAAATAGATCACGCAATATTAACAAACTTCAATAAATAAAGTATTAATTAAAATTTAATTATTTCACAATTTTTCAACAAAAATTGATAAACTATTATTTTTATTCGTTTAAAAAAAGAGATGAAAGCAAATTATAAGATTAAAGAATAATTAAAACGTGAAATTAATTATTTTAATCTCTATGTAACTACAAATATTTGGAAATATAGCTCGAAAAATTTGTTTCGGTTGGAAAAATTATAGTTATCCCTGCATTATTCGGATTAATAAACCGGAACCGCACTAATCGAAATATATGTAATTACTAGGAAAACCCTCAAAAAATCAACAGCTAATATCCTTGAAAAAGCATTATACATAAATAAATAGTAGTACAATAGTATATTAAGATATTTTTGTGATGCTACTATTATATATTACAACTTATATTACAACTGTTAATTAAAATGTTTTTATATGAACCTTTATTTACATAAACACGCAAAGTAATCTAATAACTGAAAACACAATGAAAAAACAAGAAACACTATATTTTAATATTAAATCTAATTTCCTATTATATATTTTTTTAAGATAATTACATATTCGATTAAAAATTTTCACTCTATTTAACTTTAGGCTGTAAATATAGTTTTAAATTTTCTGTAATTTTATTTATTCAGACTATTTTAAATTTTTAGTTTATTTAAAGAAGAGACTTCTTTAAATATATCTCGTAAAAATTTTTATTTTTAAATCAAATGAACTTATGCATAATCTTTCTATTGTAAAAAAAAAAAAAAAAAAAAAAAAAACACTAATCCAGAAATTTTTAGAGTTGCCAAAGTTTGAATTTATTCTGGAACATTTTCAGCACTGCCTTTATACCACTTTTGTTTTAAGAGAAATTATTTTCTTATTTTATAGTAATTATATATTGCAGAAAATTATTCTAAAAATAAACTTGTGGGAATGAAAGGCGGAGCTAAAAATATTCCGGAATAAATTAAAATGTTGTAACTATAAATTTCTATAAATTAAAATTCTGGATATTTATTATAATACTTTATATTCCCATCATACATTTATATATTGTATATTATTTTATTATTCAGAGTCTTTGAAGCATAACAAGAAACATATAAAATATTTTAGATGATCTATCTGAATATTAAATTTAATATAAGGTTAACCGCTACTATTTCACAGATGCCAACATTTTAATTTGTTCCGGAGTATTTTTAGCCCCGCCTTTTTTTCATACCACTTGCAGGGATGGAACACGGGCGCAGAATTCATACCACTATCATTGTAAGAAAATTTTCTACTTCTTAAATCAACGATATTATAGGTACAGAAATTTCTTAAACGGATTCCGGTATGAATTCTGCGCCCGTGTTCCATCCCTGCACTTGTTTTTAAAGAATAATTTTGTCTTAATTTATTGAAGTTACATATTGGAGAAATTTTTTCTATAAATAAAGCATAGTTGCCAATATTTTAATTTATTCCGGAGTACTTTTAGCCCCGCCTTTATTTCGCACCACTTTATTTATAGAAAAAGTTTCTTCCACACATAACTTCGATAAAATAAGAAAAAATCAATTTTATACAATAAATGGTACGAATTAGAGGCGGGGCTAAAATTACTCCGGAATAAATTAAAATATTGGCAGCTATGAATAAAGTGTTGCGAAATAAAGGCGGGGCTAAAAATACTCCGGAATAAATTAAAATATTGGCATCTATGCTATTTATTTGAGAATATTTTCATACGAAAAAAAAAAAAGAGAGTGGATGAGAGTTTCCACCTTTTTCCTCTTATAAACTTGCCTTTCTATACAATATCGAACTCCCAGTCAATTATGCAATAATTTTCTTTTACCGAATTTTGTAAATTGCATAAATAATTTTGCATTTCAATTTATAATATCATATCATCATTTCTGTGTGAAATATGTTATCACTTTTTAATCTTATTTTCTTTATTAGCATTTTCTACGTTCAAATTAAAATGAGTTAATAAAAAAGACTTATTTATAGCAATATCTATTAATTATATTCATATACGCAGTAAAAACGTTACTACTATTTTTTCTATGTGAAAATACTGTAGACCTGCCAACTTTTTAATTTATTCTCAGAGTCGCCAACTTTAATGTTAATTAATATTTTCCGGAGTATTTTTAGTCCCCCTTTTTTTCACACCATTTTAGTTGTAAAATCATTTTTCCTAAAATATAATTATTATAAAATAAGAAGAAAATTACATATAAGGAAAGTGATATGTAAAATTGACAGGACGAAATTACTTCTGAATAATTTAATAAGTTGGCAACTCTGTATTTCGTAACACTGTTAGTACCCGCCCTTTTTTGACGCATTTTTCTTTGTGCCGTAATTTTCCTCAGTATGTGATTATTGATAGATAAGACAGGGTTCGTGTAGTCCTATAATTTTCTTGATCTATTCATCAATTAATATATAATAGGAATTTTTGTTATAATTGAAGTCTATAAATTTAAAAATATGTTTATTGGTAGGAAATACTGGTGAAAGAATCTTACAAAAAGGCGTATCCGTACAAAGTGTGTATATATTAACCCTTTGTATTCTACCGGGACTTTAAAGTCCCATAAAAAAATTCCTCAATATAGCCTAAATTTATTGCAGGATTTAATTGGGGCAATAGATTAAGCTCTAGTCCCTATAGTTTAAGCTTTCCCTATAGTAAAAGCTATAGTTTAAGCTAAATTTACTACTTTTGCGACCGCTGACGTAGATTCACGTCATTTGGAAATCTGTAACTCCTCCAGTGGGTGTTTCATCCGCAATTTGTATGCTATTTATTTCTTAAATATATAACCAATATTCACATTTTTGCAATGAAATATACTATAGATACAAATACTTTGATTAGAAAGAATATAATTATAATGTATATCCATTTCTAATATATATGTGAATACAGAAAATTTAGTTCTAAAATATTGTAACATGGGAGAATAACGCCCACAAGCGGACCTTACTGTCAAAAATTAAAAATCATGCGGCCGCGAAAGTGTTACTATGAGATTAATCTCATGCATAAAGAAATATGATAAAAAAGTTTCAAACTATTTTTCCAAAAATAAAACAATTTGGGATATAAAGGGTTAAAAGAAAAAAAAAAAAAAAAAAAAAAAACGGATACGCAACGAAAATTTTTATGAAATAAAATAAATGTTTGATAGTAATGGTATTGATACACATAAGACAATGCATTATAATTCATTATTTTAATATTTTCATTCAGCATATTATTTCTTAAACGTTATGAAGCAAAAAATTCATTTAATTTTTGAAACTTTTTTCGTTTTCTTATTAAGCTATGCTAAGGTGCTAAGGTATCAAATTCCTTTGTGTTTTCCTCTAAGTTAATCTATCTAAACAAAAATATACCGTATTTATTCTACCCTATATTAAAAGAGAATGTAGTTATTTTTTTTATATATATTTTTTTAATTACGAAGCTGTAGCACAGGAACATAACACAATAAACAAAACACATGGCAGAAGCGTATGTTAAATATACTTATTTTAATTTAAATATTTAAGGAGACTTTTTTTTTTTTTTTTTGGACGAAATAAACAGTTAACAATAAAAGAATAATTTAAAATATGAAAAGAATATTTATGCCTGTCAATGCCATGCAACAGCTAGCAATTTATTTTATTATTATTATTATTATTTTTTTTTTTTTTTTTTCGTTCTCATTATCAAATTATGACATTTGATCAAATTTATACTTATTTTAGCATACTTTATTAATTTTTAAATCATTACATTTTAAAGTATAAGAATTAATTTTAAACTTTTGTTATTTTAAGAACACTGTGACGAGCAAACGTTTTGCGTTTTTATCTTTGTTATATAAAAGGTATTCGTAGTACAACCTCTACAATATTACGAATGTCAGAATAATACTAATGAGATTAATCGAAAATTTCAATAATTTCAGTAGCATTGTGAAACGTGAGAAAAGTTATAAGAAAAAGGTATTTTAAATTTTGTACTAGTATTTCGTTTTAGGTGCAATATGCAAGAGGTTTAAATTCGTCAGTTACCTTAATTACAATTTTGTTGATCAAAAACTAGGTTAAGACTTTGGCTATTTCAATGAAAATTAAAGTGTAAGGGGGTGTTGTGCATAGAAATCGCTCTGATATTTTGTCACCGAAAGGAAAATCATTTTCTCACTGATAACCTGCTGTTCTTTGGGGTGAAATATTAGAAAAGACATATTCCCAACACGAAGGGAAAAAAGAATTGCCTACAGTAAACAGCTTTACAAAAATTTAGACATAGACAATTTTTGTGATTAAAAAAACGATCCTACAAACTGATAACGCGGGGATAATTAATTTTCACCGATGATACTATTTTCCCCACTAGAAAAAAAAGGGGGGGGGGGAGAAATAGACCCTTTTTAGGTCTTACAAACACAGATTTCTTGCATATAAAAATCGATCTGTGTGGATCTCTCATATCAGCAAATTTAGATTTAATGACAACCGGATACTTGGGGAAGGGGGGGGGGGGGAGCAGAAATCAATCTATTTAGATTTTATAATAATATGCTGATGTCTTCTTATTAAGGATTTAATTAAATCGTTTTGTCACAAAATAAAAAGCTGGCACTAAATTAATCTTTTTTTTTTTTTTTTCAAATAATTTGAAACTATAAATGTTGCATGAGATCATGTCTTTCCTGGGCTATTTTTCTAGAAATATATAAATAATAAAGCACAGAATTACATTCTCTGTTTAATATTTAATTTTTAATTCAAGAAAAAGGCATTATTTTCTGTTCTGATTTAAAAAAATTTCCAGTGTGTGATTATTTATTTATTTCCCTGTTAGATGGCCATTTTTCACCATTTGTAAAGAAATGTCTTTATACATTGAATTTCTTTAACAGCAAAACGTAAATTTTGTTTAATTGGTTCCGTTTATAATTTACTTCTACTTTTAATGTTCTGATGTTTTATTTAATAAAACGTCTTATGACACATTTTTACCAACAGTCTTAGAAAATAAATTTTTTCAGGTATATTTATAAGATAATAACGCAATATGATATTCCTAACTTAAAAGTAGGTAATTAAAATGTCATAATCTTACGTATATGAATTAATGTCTCCAAAATTACGCAAAATATAATTTTTTTAAAACAATATCCAAGGAAAAGAAAAGTTTTATTATTATTATTATTATTATTATTATTATTATTATTATTAAATCATTTTGTTTTAAACATTTATGAAAATTTATATAGAATTTAGAAAATAATAAAATGAGAATAAAAGCATATTACAATAGTAGATAATTAAACAGTTAGTGTTACTTTTCGTTTATTTATTTTTTTAGCTGAAAGAGTAATAATTTAAGTAGGTAATTATTTAACTGCAGTAAATTAGTAAGTTATTTAACTGCATTTTTAAGTAATAATTGCGGCGAAACTGATTTTTTCTGGGATATATTTACATCAGTAGTAACACAAAGCAAAGATAGATGGCGCAGTGTGTCAGGGAAGCAACTAACTGTTGGAGATGTTCAAAAACAATGGAGGTAACTTTAGAAGAATATTCGCATAGCTTCATGACATTCACTATATTTCGATTTCTTAAAATATTTCTATTGTAACTGTTTAAAATTAACATAAAAATGTAAATTTACATATTTACACGGTGGATATTTCTCATGGATAACTTTAATCTTTTTCCTTTCTCTATATTTCATTTTTTAAAGTAACTGGTATTTGCTTCCCATATATATTTCGTATTAATGCACAATTAAGTGTACAGAAACATTAATTTTATTATTTATAAATTTTATTTATTTTTTTCTAAAGACTAAAACTTCTGAGGGCATTTAGATTTTAAAATATCGTTATAAATGAATGAAAAACAAAGGAAATGATATTAACGAATATGCTTTTTTAAAATGTTACATTTTTACAAGATTTCGTTTTAGTAGTTCCAGTAATACGAGTTCTGTTATGGAAATATTAAATGAATGTTTTTAGTTTTATGAAAAAAATCAAATAAAATTTTAAAATGAAAAAAAGAAAAGAAACCACTTATTACTTTATAGAAAGGGGAAAAAAAAGAGAAAAAAAAAAAAGTAAGCAAGAATATGTCTACATAGCCAAAAATTGCGATTTAAGAAGAAAATAATTTAATGTTGAATTGTATATATATGTATATTTATTTCAGTTCAGATACATAGCAAGAGAGGGGTTTGGGAAGGGTAAATTTAAATAATATTAGGAACAGAAAGAAAAAAATAATGGACCTTTTCTGCCAAATTAAGACAGTTTCGTAAAGTATTTATTTATTTATTTTATTTTATTTTTTCTATTTTTATCTTCTGTCATGGAGTTCGTACAAACCCACCTTTTTCAAGGACTAGGACTTCTCACCAGTATTTTACAATAATGAATTTCTTTTAAATTTTATAGTCTTTTTTTACAACAAAAATTGTAATATAAAATTAGTGGTAGAGGAAATCAAGATCATTCAAGGACCGTACGAACACTATATCAAAATAAAACCACATAATATTTACACTTAGAAAAACATAAGCATTGTATCATTGCATTTACCACAAATTTTCTCAAGATATTCATTAATATATTAAGGGATTTTTAAAGGATAATTTAAAAAAATGTCATTGATAGAAAGAAAAAATAACGTAACTTTTCCACCAAATTAACAAACATTCTTAATTTTTTTTTTTTTTTTCTAATTTCTATTTTCTATCAAAATAAAAATCGCGTTTACATTTATGTAATGTTTACAGAAAGAAAAAAATATTATGCAATTACAATTTTCATAAATTTCATTAACCTTTGATTATTATTATCATTATTTAATTATGAGCTGCTGCTTTTGTCATAGCATTTTATCCTAACCGAGATAGGACAATCCAGCTTTATTTTTTGCCACGTCCAACACATAGTTCCCACGTATCCTGATTTCGATGGGAGATTTCATACCAGAAATTTTCTGCAGCAATTTGCACTTTGTTTTTTTAATATAATAGTTTACATCTTTTTAAATATTCTGGTGACAAATCTGATTTTAAAATTCGAAATATCTGTAGAAATGATCTAACATACTTTAGAAACTTGTGATTTAATAACAGATGAATAATGTATGCAAAGCAAAATATCATTTCATGTATTCTTTCGCTATATAAAAGTATGTATAATGTAATTTTAATATTAGAAATATTTTATTTAATGTAATTATTTTCAAAAAAGGTTTGTAAAGATTTTCATCTTCAGATTTTTGTCTATTGTAAACATTCTATGTTAAAGTGTTTGGACCATTTTTAAAGTATTTCTGTTTGTCTGTGATAAAAAATTTGTGGTTGTTCACAATTAAGAAATGATACAAAATATTTCATAAAAGAAAAATATTTCACACATGACAACATTCTAACTAATATTTCGTAAAACTTTATTACCCGCCTCTTTTTTTACAACAGGCTTTTTTTAAGAATATTTTTCCTCTTATTTAATAGTGATTGCATTTGGAGAAAATTACTCTAAAGTTGAAGTGGGATGGGAAAAGAGACGGTACTAACAATTTTACGGATTAATAATTAGAATGCTGGCAAGTATCATATTTAGTTGCACCATGGCATAATTTGGTGTGAATCAACTTTTGGTGCATATCACCCAATAAGTGACGCATCTATGCTTCAATTACTATAAAGGCTATATCTCAGTTTAATTCGCATATAAATGCATAAAACTAAGTTATGTGAAATGGCCATTATATAGTGACTTAATTTGGTTGTATATAGGCTGACAGGTTACGCCGCCATTACTCAACTTTTGCGATTTTTCATATGAAAATTTTCTTAGCATTTGCTTATTAAAACTTGAAAAAAAAAAAAAAGAAACCTACTTAATGGTAAAATTCACGATACATTCAGATAATTTGAACACTTAAGGAATAAGAAATATATTTTTTTTTTTTTTCTCTCATTCAAGTTTACAATCAATATTTTTGCTAAAAATAAATCGCTTTAAAAATTTCTTTTACAAAAGCAAATTTATTGTTATCCTATTCTGATCAGCGGACTCGAGTTTCAGCAAAAATTTCGTCGTAAATCCGAAAGTATAATCTTATCAGCAATATTTCTCGTTCGTAAATCCAAAAGAATAATACATTTTGAGCCTGTTGTATATTTTTTCCCTTTACAATGACGATGATAAAATTTTGCTGAGTTAACGAAATTAGTCATCCGACGATTCCACAAAAAGAATTTCTGGTACGAAATTTGAAAGCATTTTTATGAAAGCATCGCAAGATTTTAAAAATATTCTAGTTCGTTACATTTCACAAATGCATGGAAAAAAAATTCAATATGATCAATATTATAGAATAGTATAAAAGTTAGTTTTATTAAATATGATTAAAACTTTCGACATGTATGATCTTGGACAATACTCTATAAAGTGAATTTATAACGACATTCAAAAATGAACGCTTAAGTTAGAAAAAAAAAATTATAATGATTACTTTTAAGCTATTGTTTATTTTATTTTATTTATGTTTATTATTTTGGTTGAATTATTTTACTTGTTTCCTTATTCTTGCGTGTATATTTAAAATATCGTCTGAAATTCTAAAATTTCACAATTGTAGTGGTAATCTTGTCAACGTTTGTTTTGATTTTTAAAAGACCAAATTTCGTCTTTTCTGTAGCAAAGACGAAATTTGGTCAATATTTAAAACACGTGTAAATATTCATAAGCAAACTCAAAATATGTTTACATTTTATTTGTTCACATCTTTATGCCTTTTTACATTCATAAAAGTTTTTAACAGAAATTTTATTTTGTAAAATATTTTATTTTGGTTGAGTTTTAACTAAAACGTTTCATGATTTTCAATTTATATGATATAAACTGAAATATACATGTGTTGTATGTTAACCTGCATGATACCATTAAGGATTGCTTCAAAATTAAAAACATTCTGTAAAATCTACTGTAGAACTTATTAATCATCTATGATTCAGTTTTACCATACTATAATATAAATTTATATATTACTACAAAGACTTAGAAAAAACTTCTCTCAAAAGAGAAAAAAACAGTTTAACCCTAGCGTCAATGACCAGGTACCCGGGTACCTTTTTGCGTGAATCATCGTAATTTTAGTCATTTCTAATTAAGACTCGGCAAAATCGCTTTTAATCCTCGTTATTTACATGAATCTGAACTGAAACATACAATTGTATCCTTTGTTGGGAAATTTTATTACTGGGTTTTTTTGCATTAAACTTTCTTATACGATTACTCAATATCCAGGTACCCATTATTGTTTCTCATCTACATGTAAAATCTATCTGATTTTTATTATGAAAAATATAATAAAGCATAATAATAATTATTTATAATAATAATAATAATAATTATTATTATTATTATTATTATTATTATTATTAGCAGTAGTAGTAGTGTCTTGACAAATAAAATTACAGAAAAAAAATAGTTTTCAACACATATTATTATTCTTTATTACTATTATTATCCGGAAAAATATAATTACTGATAAAAATTAAGTGTCAACACATGATTTACATTGGTATATTGTAATAGAATGTTCATCACAAACTGGATTTCCGCACGTTTTACACGATTTTCTCGTTTTTCTGCGAAGTTTTTTCGGAGCAAAAAGACATGCTTGGCAAACTCCAACAACTGGTTTTCTACCTGTTGAATCACGTGCCTGAGAATCTGTAGTAGTACTGGAGCTGGACGGCATCTCTACTCGGTTTGAGGTTTTCAAAATGCTTTCTACTCCTGATCTGGTTGGAAAATGTCGCATGCTCTGAATATTTCTTGACCGTTTCTGAATTGTTGGAAGACATAAGCTTTCACCTAACTGACGCAAAAATAAACGGCGGTCGTTCTTTCTATGGCTGCGCATATCGACATTAGCTATATAATATAAGCAGCTAGAGCAGATATGTCCAAAATGTTGAAAAAAAGTGCAAGTGGCCATCTTTTCGTTTGTCTCTGAGATGTATACTTTCGAAGCATCTGATCCATCGTGTCAACACCAGACTTTGTTTTGTTGGAAAACGTAATGGTTTCTGGCTTTTGGCAGGCCCCAGAGGTGCTTCTATCATGATGTAAAGTAGAAAGTAATAGTAGAGTATATAGAGTATATATATAGTAGAGTATATATATATATATATATATATATATATATTTATATATATATATATATATATATATATATATATATATATATATATATATATATATATACACATATATACATATATATATATAAAAACGAAGTGATTGCAATAGGCCGATTTCTATCGAAATTAACCTAAAATAATAAAATAGCATCTAATTTTTAGCTGATATAGAAATTTAAGTCTAAAAATTACGAAAATGCATTACATTGCATACTGCCTTGCAGATAATTCTTCCATTTCTTCTTAGTAAATTTGTGATAAAACGTAATTACTTATTCATTATGAAACACCAAAAACCTGCAATCAATTGTAATGACAATACTAAGAAAACTGTCCGTTTCTTGCACACAAACTAAAATGAAACGCGCGTAAAACGTGGGGAAAATAACGAGCCTTCTTGTTCTTTCCGTAAAATCAGGGTAGATACATTTCACAAGGAGGGGGATAATAAAGAACACTTCCATTTACATATAAGGGGTGGTAGAAGGAAAACTGATTTCCTCTTTACTCTTTCGAAATTCAATGCGAGTACCGCGGTACCCGGTCATTGAGAGTAAGGGAAACGTTTGGTCATTGACGCTAGGGTTAACCCTAGCGTCAATGACCAGGTACCCGGGTACCTTTTTGCGTGAATCATCGTAATTTTAGTCATTTCTAATTAAGACTCGGCAAAATCGCTTTTAATCCTCGTTATTTACATGAATCTGAACTGAAACATACAATTGTATCCTTTGTTGGGAAATTTTATTACTGGGTTTTTTTGCATTAAACTTTCTTATACGATTACTCAATATCCAGGTACCCATTATTGTTTCTCATCTACATGTAAAATCTATCTGATTTTTATTATGAAAAATATAATAAAGCATAATAATAATTATTTATAATAATAATAATAATAATTATTATTATTATTATTATTATTATTATTATTAGCAGTAGTAGTAGTGTCTTGACAAATAAAATTACAGAAAAAAAATAGTTTTCAACACATATTATTATTCTTTATTACTATTATTATCCGGAAAAATATAATTACTGATAAAAATTAAGTGTCAACACATGATTTACATTGGTATATTGTAATAGAATGTTCATCACAAACTGGATTTCCGCACGTTTTACACGATTTTCTCGTTTTTCTGCGAAGTTTTTTCGGAGCAAAAAGACATGCTTGGCAAACTCCAACAACTGGTTTTCTACCTGTTGAATCACGTGCCTGAGAATCTGTAGTAGTACTGGAGCTGGACGGCATCTCTACTCGGTTTGAGGTTTTCAAAATGCTTTCTACTCCTGATCTGGTTGGAAAATGTCGCATGCTCTGAATATTTCTTGACCGTTTCTGAATTGTTGGAAGACATAAGCTTTCACCTAACTGACGCAAAAATAAACGGCGGTCGTTCTTTCTATGGCTGCGCATATCGACATTAGCTATATAATATAAGCAGCTAGAGCAGATATGTCCAAAATGTTGAAAAAAAGTGCAAGTGGCCATCTTTTCGTTTGTCTCTGAGATGTATACTTTCGAAGCATCTGATCCATCGTGTCAACACCAGACTTTGTTTTGTTGGAAAACGTAATGGTTTCTGGCTTTTGGCAGGCCCCAGAGGTGCTTCTATCATGATGTAAAGTAGAAAGTAATAGTAGAGTATATAGAGTATATATATAGTAGAGTATATATATATATATATATATATATATATATTTATATATATATATATATATATATATATATATATATATATATATATATATATATATATATATATATACACATATATACATATATATATATAAAAACGAAGTGATTGCAATAGGCCGATTTCTATCGAAATTAACCTAAAATAATAAAATAGCATCTAATTTTTAGCTGATATAGAAATTTAAGTCTAAAAATTACGAAAATGCATTACATTGCATACTGCCTTGCAGATAATTCTTCCATTTCTTCTTAGTAAATTTGTGATAAAACGTAATTACTTATTCATTATGAAACACCAAAAACCTGCAATCAATTGTAATGACAATACTAAGAAAACTGTCCGTTTCTTGCACACAAACTAAAATGAAACGCGCGTAAAACGTGGGGAAAATAACGAGCCTTCTTGTTCTTTCCGTAAAATCAGGGTAGATACATTTCACAAGGAGGGGGATAATAAAGAACACTTCCATTTACATATAAGGGGTGGTAGAAGGAAAACTGATTTCCTCTTTACTCTTTCGAAATTCAATGCGAGTACCGCGGTACCCGGTCATTGAGAGTAAGGGAAACGTTTGGTCATTGACGCTAGGGTTAAAAACAATTTTTTCAGCTTGTAAGTGATTTTTATTCGAAGTCAGCTGTGCTAAAATGCGCTCATATAGTTGCCCACATTCTAATTAGTATTCCGTAAAATTGTTATTACCCGCCCCTTTTTCAGCGCCAGTTGCATACTTGCCAACCATCTCAGTAATAACCGTACAATTGTTAACGCCCCTGAAAAAACGTCCCTTTTCTCACACCAATATATATTTTTAGAGTTATTCTCTCCAAATGTCGTTACGATTAAATAAGAATAAAATTACTCTAAAAAATTATTGGTGTGAAAAAAAAAAAAAAAAGGCAGGTACTAAAAATTGTACGGTTCATAATAATATGGTTGGCAAGTATGCAGTTGTTTCTTATGTAATCATGATTAAATAAGAAGAAAATTACTCTGAAAAATGGCCGATGTAAAAAAGAAAAAAAAAAAAAAAAAAAAAAAAAAAAGCGGGTACTTGCAGTTTTGAGGGCTACTAATTAGAATGCTGATAAGTATGATGTATATTAACAATATCTAGTCAACTTTGCGTGTGCATAACGATAATCTCGAAATATACGTAACAGACGTACTAATTATACGTAATAATATTCGAGGTTTCATAGCTGAAAAACATTCCAATACTAGCTAACTGGCAGTTTTCTTTTTTTGTAATTTTCATATGATTTTGTAACAATTATCTGTGATTTCAAAAAAAAAAAAAAAAAAAAAAAAAAAAAAATGTAAAATCAAAAATAAATAAATAAATAAATAAAAAAACTGGTATCCGAATTAAGAGTTTCATATAAATATACGCTGATATTTGGCAACTTTTTTTTTCTTTTAACAATAATCTTTATAGAAACTTATATATATATATAATTTTTTTTTTCTTTTTTGTAGCAGTTTTCCATGATGAAATAAGAGGGAACTTTCTGTACAAAATTCCAGTATCCAACTTAATATTTATGTATACACATAAAATAAACGTAAATTAGTGTAAATCTAGCATTAAACAAAGTAACCCCGACGCATAAATTTAATGGCATCAAATTTAGCTAAACACATCCCGATTGAATCAACCAAAGCCGACCTTGGAATTAATTTAATATTATATATCGAATATTGGTAATTTTCACGAAATTGAGTTTATTTTTTATTTTTTATTGTGAACTTACAGTTACTTCGAAAAGTAATTTTTAGTAAAATCCTTGAAATTTCGCAATAAAAAATTAATTTAATTTTACTAGTGTTTAATTTTACTCGTGTGGCCAGTGTTGCTAAAATTAGAGACATTTTTATTCAATATCCACCATAACTGTGACGGTTGCCTAATTACTTCAAAAGCTATTCGCCCATTGTGTATATCAAACACCACTATGTAAAATTATTGGTGGTATTCAATAAAAGAGTCCCTAAATTCTGCAACCCTGTTTAGAGCGCTTTAGAACTTAGGGCCGGCAAAGGGTTAAAAAAAAATTCTTGTGGGAATCTTATAAGAGATACGTGGTGTAAATAATACACCACTATGTTTTAACTTCAAAGATTTGTGCTTGATTTAAATCTGATGCCAGATTCCGCTTGATTCAGATCTGATCATCAGTCTATCTACTGAAAGTTTCTTTCATGTGGTTTTTTCGCAGCTGTTTCCTTCAACAAGCGTCATAACCATTTTTCGTAGCCTAAAAACTTTTATCGCTATCTCTTGCGTTGATAAATGACATGGGAAACTTGGATTTCTTTTGTGAAATTATTCATGGAACAGTAAAAATAATGTCATTGATTGTAAACGTCCCCACACAAGGCTGTCATATGAATACTACATTTTTTATGTTTGTACACCACTATCATTTTTTTTTACTATTATTATTAAAAGAATCGCTTAAAATAAAAAAAAAATTGTGATTAAGCTAATTGAAACTTTAAAAATTTAGTGGTGTTAAAAAATAAAAATGTAGTTTTATCTGGCATCTTTCTCCGGCATGTGCAAATGTTTAAAGGCCATTTTTCGGTAATGAATAGTTTACGACATTTGGCGTGTAGCTAGTGTGCATCCTGCTTTGCAGATAGGCTCGATACTTTTATCATACCTATTTTCTAGCCCGCGTTAAAAACCGCTTTAAAGTAACTGACGGAGAATTAAATTTAAAACCTTTAATTTAAGACCGCTATACATAAGGAATTCGAATTAATTATACCATTCTGTTTTTCTCGTTGTAGTATTATTGTTATTTTAACAATGTTTACATTTGTTTACAATGTCTGTAATGTCAAATTTCAGCATCATATATTCAGTTGAAGCCAACATGTTGCTTTATAGTGTTTACATTTAATACTAGAAATGAGTTGTAATTTAAAAAAGAATAAATAATTTGATTCATTTAAAACGGAAACTTAGAAATTTGATATATTTTCAAAATGACGCAAACTTTTAATTACGTTTATTATATCTTTTTAAAAAATAGTACTTCTATAATATAGCTTATGACAACATATATTAACCATAATCAAAAGAAGGTGCTATTCTTAAATTCTATAGAAAAAAAAAATTCAAGTTAAATAACACAAAATTAACAGGTAAAGTAATCAGTATTATTAAAAAGCTTTATTTTTATAACGTTATGTATATGCGTGTACTTTATTTATCTTTAAAAAAATATATTTTTTTACCTGATCAAGTGCATGAAAATTATTTTTCTTTACATGTACCACTCTTCAACACATGCATTTCATATTAACGCTCTTCTCCCAAAGTATATATTTCAAAAGAATTTTCTTTAGTTCAATAAAACTCTTCTCTTTAAAAAGCTTAAAATCAATAGTGCTTAAATATGAGACGACATACAGTGTTTGCTTAGAGAGCCGTTACTAAATTTTTAATAGTAAACAAACTTACCATATTTTTAATGGAATACTTACTTGTGGTAACGAGAATCAATATTAATAACCGACAAAAAAAGTTAAAAGCTATAAATTATCTGAATGAATACTTTTCGAAATTTCCTGCATTTTTATTCTTTGAAACTTACTAAATAGAAGGGTTTTAATGATAGCCAGCACTAAAAGAAAAGTGCTAATAAAAGTGGCAACGCATAGCAGGTGGTACGTAGATGTCACGTGTTGTAAATTGTTGTTCAGGAAGCTTCCGCTGTCCACAAACGACTTTGAAAGACTCTTCAAAGTTTTTTTTTTATAGCTATTCAGTTTTAAGGGGCGAATGAAGAATTTCTGAAGTTTTAGAAAAGTTTTATCGCCGATCTTTATCTTTCAAGTGAAGCAAGATATTTCTTTTTCTGAACATTTAAAATTTGTTACGAGAAACAATTTTACCGTAAGTGGTTATTAAAAGTAATTAATACAGCACGCAAAAGTTGTTATTTTGTACAGTTAAAAAAAATGGGAAATATTCGCAATAAGGGATTATGCTTAAATTAAATTAGGTTACGGTGCGTACTGTATAGTTTAAGTTGTAAGTTAATGGAAATGAATATATATATTTTAAAGATAAATCATAAGGAAGACATCATATATTTTATGAAACTGAAGCAATATAAAAATTTCCAACGCAAGAATGCTTAAAATAAAATTCTTTACATTTTTAAAAACTAAAGCTTGTAAAGAGAGTTTTTAAAAGCGCATTTTTTATTTATATATATATATATTTTTTTTTGTTATATATAAGCATACGTTGCTGCTTTTTTAACAGGAGGAATATCCAGTGTTGCCAAATTTAGGGATTTGTTATTAAACTAACACCAATAACATTTAGAAATAATATTTTACATATAAAACGGATGAATAATCTTCCAAGTGACTAGCCAACAGTTATAGTTAAAAATTAGTGGTAGATTAAGGCAAGGTTCTTCTATCATAAGGTTGGGCCATTTGAAGAGTAGCCAATCAGAAGCAAGCAGAAGTGAAACGTCACGTGGCGAAAGACAGAAACAAACTACGATACAAGATATACGGCTGTTCGCCCAGAGCTAGAGCTATTACTTACTAAAAAATATATCCTATAATCTGATATAAACATTACCCCAAAACGAAAATCAAGAACGGTATTACATGAATAAAAGTACATTCGTTAAAATATTTATTTTAAATACATATAAGTTCATAAAAAATTATAAAGCTTTCGCGTTTTCGGCAACATTGCTATGCATTTGTTTACATTTATAATACTTCAATAAAACGATGAATTTCAATTATATTAAAATTAAATTAAATAAAAATGCAGTTATTTAATTGTTTTACTCAAAAGAAAGCACACATATTTTTTTAAAAGAATGTAAAATATATACATTTTACTGTACGATCGCGATATGTTTGTTTACATTTCAGATATTTCAGTAAAATTATGAATTTTAATTTTATGAGTAAAAATGAAACATAAGCACATTTTTTTTAATATTTGTTCAAAATAAAACACTTATATTTTTCAATTTAAAAAGAAATACACAATATATGAAGTTATCTGTAATATTATGATATGTTTGTTTACCTTTTAAATACTTCAACATTGTCATGAATTACTTCAATAAGACGATGAATTTCAATTATATTAAAATGAAATGAAAGAAAAATGCAGTTATTTAGATGTTTTGCTCAAAAGAAAGCGCACGTATTTGTTTTAAAAAAATCTAAAATATATAAATTTTGCTGTACTAGCGTGATTTGTTTGTTTACATTTCAGATATTTCAGTAAAATCATGAATTTTAATTTTATGAGTAAAAATGAAATAAAAATACATTCTTTAAAATAGTTTGTTCAAAATAAAACACTTATAATTTTCAATTTAAAAAGAAATACATAATATATTCAGTTATCTGTAATATTATGATACGTTTGTTTACCTTTTAAATACTTCAATATTATGAATTTTAATATTAAAAATAAACTAAATATTGGAAATAAAAGAATTTAATATTTATGTCAGACTTTAAACTCATATTAAATTTATTATTTCCCCATTTAAAAAAAGTTTCAGCATAATAATATATTTCAAAATAATTATTAGTATCAGTTTACAAATAAAATAGGTTCCTTAATAGCAGAAATTAGAAGGGTACTAAAATCACTTACCGAAATTTTAGTTGTTAAATTCCAAGTGTATGAAGAATTCAAGAAATGTATGAAATTTTGTACTGCAGCAATCAATAATATGCATATATGTATTTATGTAATCAGTAATATGCTTCATGTACATGAAAACAAAAAGACCTTCGGATACAGCTAACTTGTCTTGCATGAAAATCTGTACTGTAGCGGAAAGCAATATGAATATACAAAAAAGTCTGATATGAGAATGGACTGATGATCACTTTTTTCATTCTTGCACCGAAAAAGGGGTGAGGCCAGTTGATAAAACACAATCCAGAAAAAAAAAAAAAAAAATTATACGTGGTGGTGGGTCTAACATTATGATAGCACAGTTTAAAAACAAAGCAAAATGATTTTGAGCTTTCATGTTTAAGTTACAAATGAAAATTTATAGTAGTACTGAAAATTATTTCAAATGAATTATTCATTTGAGTAGTCACATGCTGTATAAATACAAATTTTTTAGTAAAATTTGATAGCATATCAAATATGAAAGAAACGCTTTTAGAAAAGAAACGCCTCTCACTCATTGAAATCCGAGCCGGACACTTGGGTGATGTTCCTTGTAAGTAAAAGAAATCAATGGTATCCAAAGAATTAATTAACTTTCGAAAAAGCTAAAATAGTGCTAGCCTATTTTCACTAAAATGCTAAAGTAATTTTTTTGCCAGGTTAAACCCTGTCAGTAAATATACTCCAAATTAATAAATACAAAACTTCGAATAAACACCATAAAATGCAAGAACTTGCAACATTTGTTTCAGGTTAAAAGAAAACACAACACTTCATCAAGGCGAATAAAGTAGGTAAGAGTGCTGCCAAGAAAGCACTGCCGAAGGGTCATGTTTTCTTTTCACCTGAAACAATTATTGTGAACTCTTGCATTTTATGGTGTTTATTCAAAGTTTTGTACTTATTACTTTTAAACCTCAGTTCTGTGGTGTTATATATATATATATATATATATAATACTCCAAAATGTTTAAGAAATGATCAACAATTTTTTACAAAAGAAAAATTATATTCATTGTTTAAATATGGTATGACAGAAATAGTTTCAAAACATTTTGCTCATGTTGGCATTTTTAAAACTATTTTCATTGGAAAACATGTGCTACTACTGACACTTTTAACATGTTATTACAAAAGCTACATTGAAATGTGTTACTACATAAAAACAATTTCATAAAATTTTCAATTATCCAGATGCTTTCTACAGAGGATTAAAGAAAGAAAAAAAAAAAAGTACCTAAGATTTTTTTTTTTTTTTCTACACACAAGTTTATTTCACTGCAAATTTAATTTTGAACTGCAAGAATATTTTTGTGTGTACTCATTTTTAACAACTACATAACTTAAACATTTTGTTTATTATGAGATACCACAATTTGTTTCATGTTTCATAAAGGTAATAAATTTTAACAAAATCTTAATTATGTCCCTATTTGAATAAAAAAAAAGGTCACTTTTGACAGCAGGCATTGGCTACTGTCTGCTTTCAAAAGAGTATACTTGAAAATCGAAGGGAAGTAGCATAAACATTTAGCAAACATACTTATTACATGATTAGTGCTAATTTAATATCTCTTTGATTTATTACTTCTGATCTTGAAAATGTATGATATAATATACACGATGATGTATTACTTACATGATTTGATTTTATGAGCAATCTATCTATTGCTGTTATACATGATACATCACAGTTTTTCATCAATGTTCTATTACTTTCAATAATCTATTCTTTAAAAAAATTATGTGCTCTAATACGGAGTATGTCAAGGAAGCAACAAAAGACGTAGATTAAGATTATCACACGGTACATTTAAGCAAATTCGATTAAAAGAAAAGAAAAAAAATTAAATCATAAAAACCCAATTTAAACACAATTATTTCAAATGTAAACAAGATTTGATACATCCTCCTTATGACGTAGTGCGCGAGAAATCTCAAATAGCTAAAAATTCGCGCATCTATGAAATGGCACCCCCCTGGATTAAGGTAAAAAAGTTTTTGAATTTGGCAACACTGGAAAATCGCATGGCGAAAAACACTGTATTTTAGCAATATCATGGATATTTAAAGATAGTTTTGAAAGTTTTTTAAATAGTGAAGTATAAACACGTATGTCAAATGTACGTTTGTTAGATAGCAGAGACGTACTTTCAACATCAACAGTTTTTCGCTATTCGCAAGGATGCATTGATAACAAGGATACCATTCGGGGATGCGTAGTGTAGGTTTTACTTCAGGGATTGACATATATTGTTGCAACTATTTTTTACACCCCACCATTAGTGTCTTGAATGATCTTGCTCAACCTGGGACGAAGAAATTTACACTCATTTATATTCCAAAGGTGCCAGAAAATACGAATAAATTTATTAGAAAAGATGCAGAGCACTTTTTTCTGCTAAATATTAACATTCTAGTAAAAAAATTCCGAGATGAATTTTTACAGTTGGAAATTATTAGTAGCGTTCGCCGTTCGAGTAGTACAAGCGCTGCGCGTTAAACAATTAAAACGTGTTGGATAGTGTCCGATTGATGGAATATCATCATTAATGGCTAAACTGTAATTTCGTTCCTGATGATGGCTGTTGTATATGTATGGGTAAAGATGAGGTTTCAGAGACCTAACCCAGCTGTCCATTTAGAGATGCATGCAGCCCTTACACCTGGTGCGACAGTAAATGAAACAATGACGTCAGTAATAAGAATTTTTAAATACAACATCTCATTCACACTTATTTCTTAGCTATCGAGTTATTAGCCTATAATCTGAGGCACCATCAACTGTCCTACATAGGTAAACAGTTCATGAAAGAATATTTTTGTCGTTAACACTTTAGATATATACAGGATGGTCGGAAAGTAACTCCCTATGTTGGATTTGCTATTTTGGAATAGCTATTGATGTTATTTGTAGATTGCAATGAAAGTTACCTTGTTTTGTAGACTGTAGTGTGGCATTATTTGTAATATTTTTTTCCTTTTCATATGCCTAATATATGGCAGTTGCTTTCACTGGACGCAGGATAGGCCACTGAGGCTCCCCAGAATGGCCTGCGCGTAGTCCAGACCTCGCCCCATGCGATTACTTTTTATGGGGTTGGTCTAAGGAAGAAGTGTATCGCATCGCAGAAAACCTCAAACTCTTGGTGACCTTCAGAACAAAATCCGTGAGGTCATAAGTGGTGTTCCTGATGAGTTCTTGCGGAAGGCAGTAGCAAACGTACCTGTTCGTTTAAGACAGTGTAGAGAAAATACTGGGCCACACATCAAATTGTAACTTTTGTAATTATCATGCCTCACAATAAACTAAATGTGTACAAAAAATTGCCTTCATATCTTCATTCGTTTAGGGAAAAAAATTATTTCCAGTAGGGAGTTACTTTCCGCCCACCCTGTATATTGTTCATGTTTCATGGAAAACATAGGCATAGATTTGATTATGAAAGCAGGACTCGCGACGTTCCTAAAAGTTTATTTTATTCTATTGTAACTAGTACAACCTATAAGTAATTTTTCTTAAATATTTTCCACTGACGAAATGGGTGAGTTTTCGTGGATTGAGTGGTTGTTGAGAGCTTTACATTAAGGTGCATAGTTATCAGACTTTGAGACACCCTTTCCGGTAAAATGAAGAGTATAACTCGTCATTGGTTTTTCATGTCATACAGCACAATGACGAGCTGTACTATTCAAGAAACTAAAGTTATTGTTGAACATCGGCCTTGTCAGTATACATTTTTACTAAAGGAAAAGATGTTGGGAAATAAAAACCGTCATAAATAAGAGTAGTTCTAAATAATAATTAGATGGTTATTTCATGCAACATTTTTCATTATTAAATTTTAAAGGAAGGGGTTAATGAAATTTCGTCTGACTAGAATGGGTCAGGCGCATTCACTTCATACCGGAAATTTCATTATTTAGACTATACAGGATGATTCCGCAGTCATGGAACAAACTTGGAGGAGAGGTAGAGAACTCGACAGGGATTGAGAATTGTTTTGGGACCTATATCCCCAAGCGTCATTTTAACCCTATAAGAACCGGGTAATTTTGAGCAGATATGGGCGTGGCTTTTCGATGTTGCACTTTTTAAAAAGAGTTTTTGAATGCTAATGTTACATAAATAATTAAATTATGTTTTTATCGATGTATTTTACCGCAATGATTACAATTATTCGAACATTGTGTATGATTTTGCGAAATAATGAAGCATACAATATTTTAAAATTTACACAGTAGGCGGAGTTAGTATTATATAGTAGCCCAAAACATCCAGTTTTTAAAGTGTTAAAATGAAGTTTGGGGACATGGGCTCCTATACAATTCTGAATTCTTGTAATGTTCTCTACCCCCCCCCCCATCCAAGTTTGTCGCATGACCGCGGAATCACCCTGTATATAATGACATACAAAATAATGTTAAATAAAAAAGTCACAAAGTTTGGCAATTATGCTCAGGGGAATTTTTTCAGGTTAAAGCTGTCGTAAAAAGCCTTAAAAATTAATCTCAATGTAGAAAATTCTACTGTGAAAGAGACGTAGAAAGCCTCCAAGTTAAGGCATCTCACCGGAAAATAAAGTTAACAATGAATATTTCGCTAAATCGCTTAAAAGATGTAAAAATGCTAGATATGTTATTTAGTTTGGGATAGCTAGCTGGGAGAGTGTGTTCCACTGTTTTAATGCTGAAATATTTTATTAAAAGTTTTTGTTTTAAAACTGTAGCGAAACTGAGCGAAAAATTTTACGAAGGTTGCAAGGCCTGTGACAGATTAGCCTGCAACTCTTTAAAGATTAAGTCATTCAGTATTTTGCGTGAGTAATTAAATTGGCTTTTGTGATTGGTAAAGACTGATCAATACTTAATTGTAAAAATCAAATAACAATATTTACATTTACATTAAAATATGTTAAATCCCGCCAAGTTTAAAATAAAATACTTTATTTGCAACCTTTACTTTAAATTGCATTCATTAACCCTATAAGCGTTAAACCCGTCTTTTTCTGGCATGCATAGTTAAAATAAAAGGCTGGTGTAGCTAAATTTTGAAACGTATGTTGCTTTTTTCAAGAAAATAAGATAAATAAACATGTGTAGTATAGAGTATTAAATTCTTATATGTATACTGTGCATAGTATTAATTTTATGAATCATTAAACAGATATACCGAAAAATGGCTAACGCTGAAAGGGTTTCGCTCAAACATTAGGAAATTTTACATAAAGTTATTTGTCGTTGATAATTTTGATACTGATTTACTGCAAAAGCGAACAGGTATGTATTATCGGTAATATTTATTAATTTATCTGGCCGTTCAAATATGTATGCGTATCATTTACAGTAATAAAGAAAGAAGTTTTTTGGGCGAAATGTTTAAACAATTCTAAAGGTGAATCCCATTCAATGCAAAACGCGATATAACAATTATTTAAATTTTAATAAATTAAGCAGTTATTAATTAATAAAAAAATTTTACCACACGTAATCAAATCAATGTTCAGTCGTACTGAAATTTTACTCTAAATTTTTCCGCTTTAAAATAAATAAATAAATAAATACAGTAAGGCATTTTTTTTTTTTTTAATCTAACTTTGCAATTATTATGATGAAATGTTAAGCGGAAAAAAAGTCGCACAACCCACCCATTTTCGATCACAATTTCAGGGCAAATTTCCCACATTTTCGCTACCACTATTTTAAAACAGAAATTTTTTTCATATTTTTATAGCAAGTTGTCATAATTAATAAAGATAAAGATTACTTCATAAAAATCGAGGGTGCAAGAATTTCCATCTCAAGACGGAAGATTTGTATCAGAATTTTTTATCAGTAAATTCTATTATATTTATGGCGCAAATTATTGCGAACGAATATGATAGAAATTATTAATAAAAAGTGGTAGTGTTAGTGTTCTGTCTTGAGACAGAAACTCATCCACCCCTGAATGTAGCAAAAAAGGCAGAAACTTTCCATCTCTGAAAGTATCTTAAAAAGAGGGTGGTGAGTACGACTCCTGAAAAATGTAATGATGCAACTGCTATTTTTGATTTTTTTTTTTTTTTTTTTTCCAATTTTATTTTGCGTAATTTCTGATTTCTAGAATTTAAAATATGGTAAAGTACTTTTCTTCTTCTTCTTCTTCTTCTTTTTTTTTTTTTTTTAATCGTTTTATCATTTACCGTCCATATAGCTCCACACTTTTCAAATTTATTCGTAGCATTATTAGTACCCGCCCACTTTTCATATTATATTTTTTATAGAGTTATTAACTCCAATATTTAATTGCAATTAAATAAGAAGACAATTACTCTTTAAAAAAGTGGTTTTAAAGAGAGACGGACACTAATAAGCGTTTAAGAATAAACTATTGGGTTGGCGGAAAAGTTCTATCTTATTGACTTAAACAACTGATTGAAATTTATCCTGGACAACATTTATTGAACTTTCAAGAAAGTATTTTCTGCAGAGTAGCTAAATGTTTAATTTTTAATACTAATTACATGTAATAGAAAACCACTCTAAAAGAAAAGTGGTTTGAATAAAAAAAGCAGATATCAACAGTGTTATGGAATAAATTAAAAAGACGGCATATCTGCATTTATATTATTTTATACCTGGTAATATTTATAGCTTATTCCGGAGTACTGTTAGCCCTGCCCTTTTTTCACAGCAGTATGATTTTAGAGAAATTTTCTCCAATATGTAATTATGATGTAATAAGAAGAAAATGCATTTAAAATGTACTGGTGTGAAAAAAGGGCGGGATTAACAGTGCTCCAGAATAAACTGTAATGTATGTATTACCAGCTATTTTATGACGTCATATCATAAACTGAAGTTTTTAAATTTATAAAAGGTGATTTTCTATATCAAATGCAAATTCATTAAAAACATACAAATCATGATGGGATAAATTAGCTTACGCTTCTTTAAAACCTTTTCCAGAATATATTATTACTTATTCTTAAATTTAAAATATTATTAACAGAAAATATATTTCACTTTTACACTTCAATTGATCTGGTAAGAATTTTCAAAAATGTAACTAAACATGCAATTTATTTAACGAATGATGAAAATATATTAATAGGAATTGTGGCAAATATAGTTTTTTTATTGGGGTATTTTAAAACATTAAGCTTTAAGATAAATAAACGTATGTATTACTTTGATAGGATTACTTCCTCAAAATGTTTTGGTAACATAACACCAAAACTAATTAAACTAATTCACTGTTCAACGGAAGCAAATGTCATTTTTTTGAAAGATTCCTAATTTCCTGTAACAGCCGAGTTTAATGTTTTGTTTCCAAAAAGTTTAAAGGAAACAGTAAAATAAAAGCAGATGGTAACTGACGCGTCACATACTCTGCAGATTGTTTTTCGCTAAAAATTTTACTGTCCACAAATGGTTTGGAAACTTTTCGTGAAAGATTTTTATTATCGTAGTATATAAGAAGGAAGGAATGGAGTTTTCCTAAAAGATTGCAGCAACTTTCGTCTTATCTTTTTGTATATGTTCTTTATTTTTTTCTTTTTTTTCGATATGGTGTCGTTTGCGTCTCAATTAACGGTGATTACTTTTGTTATAGGAAACATGTGATGCTTGTCTCAATTTACTGGATGTTATTCTAGTGTTTTTCATATTACCGGAACACATTTTATTTCGATCTGTGTAACAAAAAACATTAATGCTAATATATCGCAAAAAATAAGTTCAAAAAGAAGGGCTTAGTTTTCATTTTGGTCAAACTTTAACGGGGAAAAATAAGAATGTTTTCATTATTTTATCTTTATTGATATGGAAGTTTAAAAAATGCGATAAAAAATCCAATAAATGTAACTAAAGGAGGAAATTTACGTAAAACCTATAAGTGGACGAAAAATTTCATACTTAAAGCTTTTTTTTTTCTGAAAAGTTTGAATAAAAATCCAATAAATGAGTTTAGAAACGTTAAAGAAATGTGGATATAGTGCTACACTAATATCGTTTTCTATCGTCTAAGTTTAGATAATGTAGATATGATGACGAATATTACAGGAACTAAACTCCTAAAAGCGATATATTTATGCGAAATATTTGTTAAGCCGCATACTAAAATTGTCATTTTTTTTTTTTTTTTTTTAAACTTTTATTATAATTTTGATATTGATACTCAATGATTCCGGAGTATTTGTTTTATTAAAAAATTAATTTTCTATATCTTTCTATAGAGTGATTACACTATACAATTTAGCTTCAGTCAAAGCTTGTGTAAGAAAGTGTCGTCACTCAACGTTAAAACTGGTCGCAGAATAAAAGCGCCATTAGCTTGTAGCGGTCGCAAGGCAAACTAATAAGTTATCATAAATCCGGAAATATGAAATCAGAAATCTAAACTGAATTAATATCAAACTCAACTACTATGCTGGCAAAGAACAGCATAGAACATACTTTGTTACAAGGAGTCATGGGGCATTGCTTTCTTCATTGGCCATACTTTTAGTTGTTAAATAAATATGTGGGAGATTCCGGAATGAATCGTGGAAATTTTGCCTTGCAACCGCTAGAAGGCCGTTTTTGAATAATGTTACCTGTCTTTAGCAGAATCGCCATCGGTTATTTTACACGTGCTTTGGATTCAGTCGTCTTAAAGAATGGTATGTCCTACCATTAGTCTCAACACACATTATTAAATCACTTAAAGACATTTAATTTTATTAGTAAACGGAATAATTGTTTGAAAATGCTGATGGTAGTAAAAATATTTCTGTGATCGATTAAAACTACATTTACATGAAATTATCCTGTCAGGCAGACTAATAAAACTTCATGATTTCTGATGTACTAACAATAAGCATTTGTTTCAGGAAGAGAAAAGTTTACGACATATAACTTACTTTATTTAATATGCAATAATTGATTAATTTCATATGGAGTCAGAGATATCACATAATTGAAAGAGACACAGATAAATAAATGAAGAAAAAGAAACTATTAATCGATATAATAAATACCAGTTTCATATAAGTAAATATTAACAAAAGTATATAAATTGGGTTTATTTATGTTACACTAAATCTGTCTTAACTCCCATGCAGCATCACTACGCGTTATATACTTAGCTAACTAATAGCTATCAAATTAAAAGTTATGTATAGAAAAATTAAAAGAAATAATCTACCAATGCAAAAGGACATATAGTTGCAATATATTCTAATTTTTGTCGGCTTGTATTAGTATTTTTATTTTAGAAGATGTCTTAGTATAGAGCTCAGTTTCTTTCTTTTCTTTTCTTCTTTTCCTTTCTTCTTTTTCAGTTAGAGGTGTAAAGAAAACTAAAAGTTTTAACAAATAACTAAACCTTTCCTGTTTATACATGTAACAAATTTAATATGAAACTCATTATAGTTCCTTGCACAAATCTGGCTAATTCGCAGATTTGCCAACTTTATAATTTATTTAGGAGCATTGTAAATTCCGCTTTTCTTCCGTATCAGTAATTTTGAGGAGCAATTTCTTTCTTATTTAATCGTTATTATATATTGGAGAGAAATGTTCTACAAAAATTCGTGTGGGGAAGAAAAAAAGTGGGGCTTAAAATGCTCTAGAATAAATTATAAAAGTTGGCATCTCCTGATTTGTCTTTCTGTACATTACTTTAATATTATCATTTATAGAAATAATAAATATATAAAAAGTAATAATAATTAAATCGTGTCTTGTCAATACCGCTACAAAAGTATGTAAAATATAATATTCACAATTAGTAATTAGTTGTTAACCGCTACAATTGTTGACACTGGTATAATTTTATCGAATTTTTATCCTTAATTTTTCCTAGTAAACTGCTACAAAATCTTATTAAAAATTTTCTATAAAAGAATACCGGTGTCAAAATATCGTAACGGTTGGCAGTTATGGTAATAGCCTGCAGCAGTGTTGCCAGGTTTGGGACTATTTTTGTTCAGTAGCCACCACTAAATATTTATTAATTGTGATAGTTGCTTTAATGACTCCGAAGATTAAACTTACATTATGCGTATGAAATATCACTTTGATTTATTGGTGACTATTGATTAAAAAAGTCCCCTATCTGGCGACAGTGTAGCTACCAACATTTTAATTTATTCCGGAGTACTTTTAGACCAGCGTTTATTTCATACCACTTATTTAGACTTGTTATATACTCATGATTTATATATATATATATATATATATGAAATAAAGGTGGGCTAAACAATGCTTCGGAATAAATTAAAATGACGGCAGTTATGATAGCCAGAAATAGATTAACTGGTATATTTAAAATCGACCTTTTTTGTAGCATTCAAACATAAAATGTTCCATCCTGATTTCAAATGTAACACTTTTGTTTTACTTTATTTTTTTAAAAGGAGATATTCTTTTTAAGAACCGTCTTATGCAATTATTCATAAATAATCAATTTCGTAAAGAAATGCAAACAATTATTCCACTGACTGAACAAGATTGCATTTATTATCCTTTTATTAAACGAAACTATCATGGAAGGAGAAAAAATAATATCCAATAGTCCGAAACTTCAGCATTCTTCGGTTTATTGCTTGTCAATATGCTCTATTGGCTAACAAGAGTTGTGATTAAAGCATGGGCGGAGTTTCTTTGTTTTAGGAGATTCCGCCTGATTGAACAAGGATCGGGAATTGTTTTATGGGGAGACAATGCGGAAGGAATGATTCTCTGGGTGGAAAAGAGAAAAGTTATAACAAAAAATATAGTCTGGTTCTTTCTTCACTCGTCAATCTCGATTCTTTTATATCTTGGAATAGAAATGTCTTACCGGGGCGCTGATTGAAATGAGATTTAACAGAAAATTGTATAATACTCCAGCTTTTTTAAATATATCGCTAAACGAATTTTATTGTTATTTTTGTAAATCATCTTTTATTTTCGTTTTATCTGATAACTGTATATTTAATTTTGTTACAACTAATAGTTGTAAATACAAAATTGTAGCTTAATCACAAATAAAAAAATCTCTCTCTTTCTACATTATTTCTCCTCCAAGCACAAACTTATAAAGACATTGGCTTATCACCATGAAATTTGATGGGATTATTAAGGACTATATTTAACTTCGAAGATAAATATTGAATTGTACATAGTTACTTACTAAATCTTCTCAATTTTTAACAAATTGTCTGTGGGTTACGGAAAAACAAGTCACGTATTTAGGCGTTTTTGTAAAACAGTACTTTCCTTACAAAAAGCATGTGTTAAACTCAAAATGCCTTGTACACTTATCTAAAACTACATTGTGTTAAATTAAAACTACGGTCCACCGAAGTATATATATATATATACGCCCAGTGGAATTTACTGAATCGATTGCTAAATATAAAATTTAATTCATTATATCGCAAATACGTAAAATTTTCCTATTAAGTAATGAAACGTTTTAGAAAAAAGCATAAAGATTAGATATACTAATCAACATAGGAAAACTTTCCGAAGACAATATATCACTTTTTTCGAATTGTAATTGTCGTCTGAGTAAAATCAAGGAAAACCGCTGAAAAATACAAAACATTTTACATTTCTAAAATAATTGTAGCTAAAATATATATGATTGAAACAACTGATTTTCTTTTTGTGACCTTCAAGCATAAAGTGTGCCATTATGATTCCAAAACGTATGATTTTAATTTTCATTTTTTAATAAAAGCAATGCTCTTTAAGAATCGTCTTATACAATTATTCATAAAATCTCAATATCAAAAAGAAATAAAACAATTATTCCAGTGACTAAACAAGATTGCATTTATTATCCTTATTAAAGGATACTATCATGGTAGGAGAATATATATATATATCATATCCAATAGTCCGAAACTTCAACATTCTTCGGTTTATTGCTTGTCAATATGCTCTATTGGCTAACAAGAGATGTGATTAAAGCATGGGCGGAGTTTCTTTGTTTTAGGAGTTTCCGCCTGATTGATCAACGATCGGGAGTTACTTTATGGGGAGACAATGCGGAAGAAATGATTCTCTGGGTGGAAAAAAGCAAGGTTGTGTACAAAATAAGGAAAGAGTTTGGTCCTTTCTTCAATCATGATTTTCGGTTCTTTTGTATTGTCGAATAAAAATGTTTTACGGTAACGCTAGATAAAAGCAGATTGCACTGAAAATTTTATATTTTCCAGACGTTATAAAACTGTCCCAAAAGGTATTTTACGAACACAATATTTATTTTCGTCATTAATTATTGATTTTCTTTTTATTTGAGACTAGCAGGCTACGCCCGCTTCGCTGGTCACTAATTTTAAATGAATCACAATAATTAATGAATTCTCAAAATTGCTTTAATTTGTATCATGTGATAAAAAAAGAGAAAAAAAAATTCTGATCGGGAAAAATGTCGCACCGGGTCCCCACTGCCTTCGGCAGCGTAGAACCGTGCGCTGCGCGCAAGTATTCCTTCACTATCCTTATGACTTCTCAAAATTCAATGTTATTACTCATAAACTTTCATTCTCAAGAAAAGGAATTAAAAAATATATCATTTAGCATCGGGTAAAAACTCACACCGGGACGCCACTGCCTTCGGCAGCGCAGACCCATGCGCGCTGCGCGCGCAGCCTTGAGGATATACGTGCGCTGTACACGCATATTCCTTCTCAACTAAAACTTTTGTTATTGAGAAAATAATAAAAAAAAAAAAATCTTTTATCATCGGGTAAAAACTCGCACCGGGTCCCAAACCCATGCGCGCTGCGCGCCTATTCCTTCCCCACCGTTCCAGCCCCTCCTAATTAACTTGCATATACCAATTTTGAACGGTCTTACTCAATTAGCTGAGATGCAAAAGAAAACCTGATCAGGACACTTTAAATTGTAAATCAGGTGAAATCTCGAATTCCACTTTCGATAATGTAAAAGAACTTTAAAATATCTTTCGAATGATGTATGAGAAATAATTTAATCATAATTAGAATATGAAATATTGAAATTTAAAAATATTACAGCGCCATTTGGCGGTAGAAATTTCTGTAATCTATTGTTCCATTCTAGTTACTTATTCTTACTCAATTAGCTGAGATGCAAAAGAAAACCTGATCAGGACACTTTAAATTGTAAATCAGGTGAAATCTCGAATTCCACTTTCGATAATGTAAAAAAACTTTAAAATATCTTTCGAATGATGTATTAGAAATAATTTAATCATAATTAGAATATTAGATCAATATTACAGCGCCATCTGGCGGTAGAAATTTCTGTAATCTATTGTTCCATTTCAGTTACTTATTCATACTCAATTAGCTGAGATGCAATAGAAAACCTGATCAGGACACTTTAAATTGTAAATCAGGTGAAATCTCGAATTCCACTTTCGATAATGTAAAAAAACTTTAAAATATCTTTCGAATGATGTATTAGAAATAATTTAATCATAATTAGAATATGAAATATAAAAATTTAAAAATATTACAGCGCCATCTGGCGGTAGAAATTTCTGTAATCTATTGTTCGATTCCAGATTAACAAAGCTTTCAAATGATGTATTACTCATGAAATTATTTTAATTAGTAGATGAGATACAAAAGAAAACCTAATCAGGACACCTCAAAACGTGTAAATCGGGTGAAATCTCGAATTCCATTTTTCGCTAATGTAAAAGTACTTTAAAATGTGTATCAACTAAAATAAGCTTTCAAATGATGTATTACTTATGAACTTTTTTTAATTAATAACTGAGATACAAAAAAAAACTGATTCAGGACACCTCAAAACGTGTAAATCTGGTGAAAAAAAAATCACAATTTTATTAAAATTGCAGTTAAAGATTTATTTATTTTTGTTTCATACTAGCTAGCTTTGGTCGCTTCGTTGGATACTAAATTTAAATGATCAAAAAAGAATGGTATCCATTTTTTAAACCACTTTATAAATACTAATAATAAAAAAAAAAAAAGAAAGAAAAAAAGAAAAAGAAAGAAAGAAAGAAATCCATTGAAATCGCTTTGAACCTCGTTTCGGTCTATTGCCTGCTGCAACGCCTTACATGGGAACTTCAGTTTGAATATTTATTGGATGAAAGAGAGTGTTACTATTATTCAAGACTTACGATTTTATGAATGGCTGTATATCAGCATCTATTAAATAGTTTATTTTTGACACCATATATTAGCGAAACCTAGAACATGGATTTGCTTGCCGCTCTCTAACAATAAAATTTTAATAAATAAAATAAATTTATACTTTTATTATTGTTAATTATATTATAAAAATTACATATACATACCTGCCAACCATATCATTAATAATCGGAAGATTTTTAGATCCGCCTTTTTTTTTTTTTTTTAATACACCAGACTTTTTTTTAGAGTAATTTTATATTTATTTTTATTTAATGATAACTATATTTGGAGGTAAGATAATTACTCTAAAATAAAGAGGTGTGAAAAAAGGGGCGTGTACTAAAAATCTTCCGATCCATAATTAGGACTTTTGTAAGTATGTATATAAACTTAAATAAGCATAAAATTTAAGACTATTTTTTTTCACTGCGTTTATTATTTTAAATTCGACCTCTTGTAATTTAGATCTATCTTAATACTTTAGGATTAAAATATTCAATAAAATTTCTTTTTGACTATAGTGGTATACACAGCTGCCAGAATTAGCGACTTTATTTAATTGAACATTATTTTACACTATTTTATGTTCTATTTAATGAAATTTCTGGGATGAAATGAAGGAGACTAATCCAGTTTTGCCGGACACAGTCTGGTAAACACTGAGTCAGGTACATTCATTTCATACCGGAAATTTCAATAAATAAAATATAATGTCATAAAAATATTTTTTAAAATAAAATAGTCGCAAATTGTGGCAACATGATGGCACACATCCCAACATCAATGTTGTCAAATTGCGATTGCGCGACTTTTTTATTCAACAACCACTAAAAATTTTTAGAGATAATAATTGTCATACATAAAAGCATACTTGCTAACATACTAATTAATATTCCGTAATATTGTTATTCCCGCCTTCTTTTTCACACCAGTATCGTTTTAGAGTATTTTTCTTCTTAGGTAATCGTAATTGCATTTGGAGAAAATTACTCTAAAAATTTACTGGTCAAACAGTGTTCGTACGGGCCTTATTTTTTCCCTGAGTCTTATACCAGTAATTTTTTAGAATGATTTTCGCTATAAAATATGTCTTTCTGATTAATAAGAATTTTGTTGTTTCAGAATACTGGTGTGAGACTCAGGGAAAATATAAGGCCCGTACGAACCCTGTTTGAAAAAAAGGGCGGGGCTAACAACACTACGGAATATTAATTAGGATGTTGGCAAGTATGATAAATGGCAAATCGGATCGAGGAGTTGTCGATTATGTATATGAAATATTACTCTTCAAAATTATTGGCGAATATTAAATAAAAAAGTTGCGAAGTCTGGTAACACTGCCGAACATCCTAATTAGAAATTGGTTTATTTGTAGTGCATGGCTTTTACACCCACGCCACTTTATTTTTATAATAGTTATCTCCAAATGTAGTTACGATTAAGTAAGTATAAAATTTTTCTAAAGAAAGACTGGTGGGAAAAAAGGCGAGTACTAAAAATCTTCTGATTGTTAATGAGATGGTTGGCAAGTGACAGTATAATAAAACATGTGTAAAATTCTAGTAATCCTGCGAGATATGTACCTCTCATTAAGAGCACGTTTTTAGAAAGAAAAATAAAAAAAAGAATGTTTTGTATAGCACCTAACAGAGGGATTAGAAGAAAAAAAAAAGCGGATCTCGATCCGCGAAAATGCTAACAAGAAAATAAATTTAATTTAACATATTTAAGAAGAATATGTATATGCATATATATATATATATATATATTAATGATATTTTAAAACATAGTGAAAGTCGAAAAAAAGATACAAGATCACTGAAACCACATAGACCAATAACAATAAATTTTCATCAAATTAAAATATCAAAATTTTCAATGTAAATCATCTTAACACTCTCGCGACCGCATGTTTTTGTCTTTTTGACAGTAAGGTCCGCCTGCGGGCGTTATTCTCATAAGTTACAATTTTTCAGAACAAAATTTTCTATATTTACATTTATATTACAAATAGTTATACTAGGCGAGTCGTATTAATCCTGGACGATAGGACCCATGCCCCAGCCCGCCCGAGTGGCGGTGGCTAAGCAATAAAGCATTATAATCATACTCTCTATAATCAAAGCATTTGCATCTATAGTATATTGATTGTACAAATATGAATATTGTGTATATTTTTAAGAAACAAATAACATACAAATTGCAAAAGAAACGCCCTCTGGTGGAGTTACAGATTTTGAAATGACGTGAATCTACGTTAGCGGTCGCGAAAGTGTTAACAGGGGTCGTACTCTCTGCTCTTTTTTTCAGGACAGTCTCATGGATGAGAAAATTTCAAATTTATTGCCACTGCTATCTTTATAAATTAATATCTACTCTGTATAATCATGACACATTAACGTAAATAATCCAGAATTTTTTCTGCATAAAGTTAATGGTGGCGAAATAGGCGGAAATTTCTTGTCTCTGAGAGTGTCCTGAAAAAATTGCGGAGATTACGACCCCTGTGTTAATGATCAAAATCCCAGTGATATAAAACTATCGCCAAACTTCACATCGCTATAAGAATCGAGAATTTGAATTTAAATTAAATTTTAAGGTAAAATTTGAATGCGAGAATTGGAAACAATACGAATTGTAAGAACATATATATTTGGAGAACGGGAAATGGGTGTATGTTATTTTTGTTTCAAAGTTTTATTTAGGACGTTTTAAATGCAATGTTTCGAAGAATTGACATGCAGAAAGTAATTCTTGACTCCTTGATCGATGTTTATCGTATAAATATTTTTTAATTGAATAGTAAGATTTATGCGTTTTAACACTTTCGCGACCGCTGACGTAGATTCAGATTCACGTCATTTGAAAATCTGTAACACCTCCAGTGGGCGTTTCTTTCGCGATTTGTATGTTACTTATTTCTTAAGAATATACCCAATATTCAAATTTGTACAGTCAAATATAATATAGATACAAATATTTTGATTAGAGAGAGTATGATTATATTGCATATCCATTTGTAATATAAATGTGAATATAAAAAAAATTTGTTCAGAAAAATTGTAACTTGGAAGATTAACTCCCACAGGCGGACCTTGCTATAAAAAAGACAAAAGCATGAGGTCGCGAAAGAGTTAAAATGAATTTTAAGAAAGTAGAAAAACGATAATACTACTGTCAGTCCCTGGAATGTACAGAATCTGAAATTATAGAATATATTGAATTTATAATCTACGCAAAAAAAAAAAAAAAAAAAAAAAAAAAAAACTGAATGGTATTAACTTTTTTAAAAAAGAATAAGATTTTTTCTATTGCTTACCATTTTAATTTTTATTCCATGTTCTGTTTCAAATTCGATTTCATTTTGCAGGAATAGTTCTTTAAAATTCAATGAATATTTTATCACAGAGTTCGTTTTTCTCGAATGCAAGTCTTAGAGACATTATAAATTCATGACAAACGAAAGCAAATTTACAGAAGCATAAATGTGTGACTTAGATAGAATATTAAAGCATAGCGAATGACATTTTTGTATTATTTCTATCATGTATTTATTTTGGACGTCTCGCTTTCGCTTAAATTTATATTCTGATATTGTAAATTTTGATGGTCATGTTGAATTTATTTAGAATATTCTTGTCACAGTATATTATTCTATGATTATTATTATAAATTGTGTGTATATTATAAATGTCTGTGTGCAGTTGTGATTGTATCCGGATTTTTAATTACTAATATTTTAGAATAGTGATATTTTTTATAATTTTCTACTATTAAATTAGATAAAGTTTGCTTTAAAAAAATGGTTGGAATGAATATCCAGCTTTTTGCGTATTACTGTTTAGAACATTAATATACGTTAATGATTTTCAGTAATAAATTGCTGATAACTTACTGTATGAAAACAATGGGATTTAAAAATGAGCTTTTTAAGCATAACTGTTTTAGATTAGTAAGGTATGTTTAATGATTTACTGTGATTAAATTGCAAGAAGTTTACCAAATTAAAATAATGAGGCTTGAAATCCAGCTTTTTCATAAACACTATTTTATAACAGTAATAGATACCTGCCAATATTCTAATTAATATTCCGTAGCAATGTTAGTACTCACCCTTTTTATTTTGAGAGTAAGTCTCTCTAAATGCAATTACGATTAAACTGATATGAAAAAAAGGCGGGTACTAACAATACTATTCAGTATTAATTAGCATGTTGGCAGGTATGATAATATATTTAACTTTTTAATTATCTGTGAAAGAGTTACGGACAGTTTTACGTAGGAAAGCAGTTGTTCTTGAAAATTCAGCGTTTTGGGTATAACTTATTATAGAAAAGTAACACCTTTAAATTATTTTATGTAATTAAATTGCAGAAAGTTTACTGTACAAAAATAATAGTCCTTAAAAATCCAGACGCAAGAAACCCAGGGGTCAGAACGTTCCTATAGTTTTAAATTGACTTTATTATAATTCCAGAACATTTTTCAGAAAGAAAATAGTTTTGAAGATTTTTTTTTTACTACTTCATAATGAAAAACTTTACAGTAACTTTCTTTTTAAAAATTCTAGTAGTTATATAATTAAAGTATCATAAAAATATGGGAATGCTGCGACCCCTGTAAATCTCGTGTAGGGTATAGTTGCCAACTTTTTAGTTTATTTTCAAGTATTTTTAGACCCGCCTTTATTTCATATCACTTAACTTTTAGGATATTTTTCTCAATTATATAACTGCAATAAAATAAGAAAAAAATAATCTTAAATAAAAAGTGGTAAGATGTAAAGGCGGGGCTAAAAATACTCCATAAAAATTTAAAATGTTGGCAACTCTGGTGTATGGTATCACAATCTATTAATAAATTTCCATTGGTTAAGATTATTCGATATCGGAAAGAAGAAAGAGAAATGGAAAAGAAAGTATTTCTGTACGTTTTCCTTATCACAAGGGAAACAACACTTATTAAGCGTATAAATACGACAGTATCGTTGAACATATCGTCATCATATTGGCAATGATGACGGTGTGCTTAATGCTACTGAAACTGAAGTCTGTTATGTTGCATATTATTTTAGTGTTTTCTACTGCGTTATCTTTTAACATTACTTAATTTCTGAAGCCCCATATCTCTATTTAATAATTCAGAAAGATTTTTTTTAAGTAATCGTAATAGGATTTACCAGTCCGTCTACTTCGCCATACAGAGTTGTCCGCTAATATAACATATTTTATATGAATACGTAACTACATTATATATATATATTCACCTTTCTATGAATTTTATGCATTAAATCTTGCTTCTTGTTTTTATTTGTGTGTTCTTTAGTGTTTTAGTATTATTGTACAATGCACAGTGTAAATTTAGGCAATATGTCTACAGTGTTATAGAAATAAAATTATTTTGAATAAAATATTCAACCATTGCCCCTTATGAAGTATTAATGTTGCATGCCTTCATCATTTAGATTCTAATTATTTTCTTGTAAAACTTTTTTTCACTTCTTCGTGTGATATTTTATTCATTTCAAGCTGTGCAATGTTTAATAAAATTTTCATAATATGTATATATGTATGTATATTTATACTTAGACTCTCGTACAGCTTTAGGGTCGGGTTGCCAGATGAATAGCACAAATTTATTTTTTAACACCGCTAGTTTTATATCAAAGCAACCGCTTTATACAAAAACTAAGTGAGGCGTTCATTATTCATAAAATCTAATTTAAAAGTATTTTTTCTCAGGAAAACAAGTCCAGAGCTCCCAACTTTTATAATTTATTCACGAGGATTTTTAGCCCCGCCTTCTTTTCGCACCAGAAATTTTGTAGATTATTTATCTTTAATACGTGACAACAATTAAAACTGAAAAAAATCATTTTTCAAAATTTCCGGTATGAAAAAGAGGCGGGGCTAAAAATGCTCGTGAATAAATTATAAAAGTTCGGAACTCTCACCAAGTTAAAGAATAAGAAAATCATTTGTGTCTGCTATATATGTATTGGCAATTAACATTTCTAAATGTAATTGTTAACACTTTCGCGACCGCTCACGTAGATTCACGTTATTTGAAAATCTCTAACTCTACCAGTGGGCGTTTCTTTCGCAATTTGTATCAGTGTTGCCAGATGTGGCCTTTTTTTTATTCAATAGTCACAAAAAATTTTGAGAAATGACATTTGATATACATAGCAGGCTATCAATCTTCGAAGTGATTAGCCAAACGTTACAAATAAAAATTATTGGTGACAATAGAATAAAAAAAGGCCAAATCTGTCAACCCTGATTTGTATGTTATTTATTTCTCAAAAATATACCCAATATTCATATTTATACTATCAATATACTAAGGATATAAAAGCTTTGATTAGAAAGAGTATAACTATAATGTATATCCATTTGTACTAGAAATGTGAATACAGAAAATTTTGTTCTGAAATATTGCAACTAGAGAGAATAACGCCCACAGGCGGACCTTACAGTGAAAAATACAAAAACATGCGGTGGCGAAAGTGTTAAGTTCATTTCTTCGTGAATTTTTATTTCATTGTCGGTCACAGTCTGGATTTTAATGCAGGGTGCAGTGTCATTGTCAATTCTGTTATGTATATCAAATATCACTTTACAAAATATTTGGTGACTTTTGAATAGAAAATTCGCTAAATCTGGCAAGTGTGGCGCCCAGATATCATCCCCTTTAACCCTTTCAGTCGCAGTGGTCCCGCTGATTGAACACCTAATATTAATTCTCAAGTGCAAAAACTCATCCCGGAAATTTTTTGCAAAAACTTACATTTATAATACAGCAGAAAAAGCCCTTTTCTTAAACCTGAAAATTTAAAATTTCTTATATTTTAATTTTGTTCGTTAATTCTGGTGGAAGTGTAATTTAAATGATCAGAATTAAACTGCGCCGCAAATGTTTAAGTTTTCAGCAACATCTATTCTAACGACTGTCAGCGTCACGTCGGCTCCAGTGTCAAGAATCATGCGACATGAATATTATTAACTTGTCCTTAAACATTACGTCCATTATCGCCACCACTCATCGAAAAAACATGAAATACTGCAAAGTGGTGCTCTCTAATACCGGCCAACCTTCTCTCCACGAGATTGCCTTCTTTTAGGTTCCTTGCGGTGACTGATTATTTTTATTACTTTGTCGTAATGGGCAACTTCTTTTGACATGTCCACCTCTTTCACATTCCAAACACTTAATCTTATGATTCTTATCTTCTTCACTACTCTCAAGACTGCGTAATCTGCTTGTGAGTTAGTTTAGATTTTTCTTATTTCTTTCAAATCAGCTTGAGAATCATCCAGTGAGACTTCTCTTATGGTGCGGCGGTCTTTACGGGAGGCTTGTTGGGTAAATCAACTAAATCAACAGTGCTTACACCAAAGCTGATCCAACATCCTTCAAACTGGAGAGTCTAACGGTTTTTGAACGGAGGCTTAACCTTTAGAGACGGACTCTTTTAAATTTTCAAAGTGTAGTGTGACATTTGCTATCGAGCCCATCTTTGGAGGTTAAAATCGCTCCAAACCGCTATATAGTGGTGAGCGGCCTCCTCCCGTGTAACAAAATTTTATAAGGGTTTTTTGAGTCTCTGTATCTCCCTCGCCATCGGTGAAATATTGGAGAGCCAAATCATTACGAGTTTCAGCGTGAAAATCTGAAAAAGCTGAGTGTGACCAAATTTTTTTTCATTTTCTCCTCGAACCTGTCTTCTGTCCTCCTAACATTTTTTTTTTTTTTTTTTTGTATCTTTACAACACTATCTTCTATCTTCATAACTTTATCAACTTTAGGTTCTACCTCTTCAGTTCTATCTCCCATTGTGGAAAGTGCTTCTTCAATCATCATTTTCACGGATGCATGTCGTTCTTTAGTGATTAAAGTTCTTTCTTCATTTCGTCATGATTAAATTCAAATTTTACTTGGATCTCTTTTTGCTTTCTTTTCACACTGTCTTTCATCTCATTTTCTTGGGTGGCCAAACCCTCCAGATATTTCTTCATTTCTCGTCCAATTTTTCTAGTTATGACCATTCAGAAAAAAAACCCCGCTCCTGACACTAATGAAAGGATGACATGTTTTCCAAAGGCTTGGAAGTTTCTTTCCAGAAGATTACAGATCTGTGAAACTAGTATCAACTTCAGTTTCACCAGAAATCTCAGCTTAAATAACAGCTGACAACATAAAAATCACAGCATAAACTGTACAATAAGCATAACACAGCTTTTGCTGTAATAAATAGCACAGGCCAGGTCAAACAGAACTCTTTATACAGCAATGACTTGTCGTGAAACTGACTGGACGGCCGAAATGCGATCTTTTTATATCGCAGAGTTGCCAACATTTAATTTTATTCTGGAGTATTTTTAGCCCTGACTATATTCCATACCACTATTTTTTAAGAGTAAATTTTTCTTATTTCATTGCACTTATATATAGCAGAAAATTATATTATAAAGTGGTGCGGAGTGAAGACGGGGCTTAAAATGCTTCAGAATAAATAAAAATGTTGGTAACTATGACATAGCCTCGTATATTTCCAGAATTTCCCAGTATTTCGCGTAATATTCCATTTAAAGCTTACATAATCGATATATCGATAGTAAGGATTTTCTCGCAAAAGTCGCTAAGGGGCGATAAACTTGCCAAAATCGTCGCCAAATATGTTATCTGTTCTGGAGAAGTACAATGTAAACACTGTTAAACAAAAATTTCTGGTTTCATTTTATTAATTCAAACCGACATAACTTTCCGGTACACCTAATATATACGTAGGCGTATTTTCAATACAATTAAATAAATGAAAATTTTGTTACTAAAATGTTATTTACCACAACGTACACGCTCGAGTTACTTCGAGCAGAAAACCACGCACCCTGTGTAATTTTCTCACTTAATATTTTACGGAAGAAGAAAGCACCAGCCAACACAAACTCTATGTAATATATTTTTAAATATATACTGGATAAATGTATGTAATATTCATACATATATTTTAAATCTATTTTCTTTAATTGAACAAAAATGTGGATCCTATTGTCCTGTCTTTGAAAAATATGCGACCGTTAACCCTTTGCGGCGCAAGACAATTTGGATCATTTAAATTATACTGCCACCGGAATTCATGAACTAAATTAAACAAAAAGAAATTTTTTATTTTAAGGTTAAAAAAACCGGCCTTTTCTGATAGGTTATAAACGTAAATTTTTGCTAAAAAATTTCCGGGATGAATTTTTGCAGCTGGATTTTAAATTTTGCGTCCTTGCAGCGAGAACACCGCGCGTTAAGGGGTTAAGGACTTAAAAGAGGCGTTTAACACTTTTGCAAAGTAGCAAAAAAAAAAAAAAAAAAAAAAAATCCCCAGCATTCTTTTTTTTTTTTTTTTTTTTTTTTTTGAGTGTGTGTGTGTGCATCTTTTTAGACTGATTTAGCTCCTTTTCTCACGAATAAATAAAGAGAAAAAATACCTATCGATTAAAAAAAAGAAATCCTTGAAAAGTTCATTCATTTTTTATTGTCATTAACAGTTAAGAATAAATAACTTTTTTTAATGACAAAAAACATATTTTGAGCCTTCTCTTAATCTTTATGTTAAAAGTTCTCATTTTTTTCTCGCTCTTCAAAAATAAATGGAAAAATAATAGTCTTTTATGAAGGCTGGTCATGAAAATTTTATTGCATAAGTAAATAACTTTTTGTTATCTCCTATTTTTAAAAATGATGCGTACGTTTTATCTATTAAACAATTAAGGGCAGGAAAAGGCCAGTTTTTTCTTAATTGCTTTGTATATATATTTTTTTCAATCATAAATTTTAATTTATTTCTGGTACTTTGCTTCCTGAATATTCGTTGAATGGAATTCTTGTTCTAAGCAGATTTTTATTATAGCCGTAAAATTTGTGGATTGTAAATAGATTTTTTTTTTTTTTTTTAAAGATGGAAACATGAATAAGAAAGAGAATGAGAATTTGTTTTTGCAAAATAAAATTACATTTTTTTTCTCCTAGCGAGACAATAAAGGAGAAAATGTCTTTAGTGTTTCAAAGGGAGAAATATTAAGGTCTTATAAGTTGGATGCAATGTGGCATTTTTTTAGATGGAAAAGACGAATTACTTTTTATAAGCGCGAAAACTGACCAGCTCTTTGCTTGTGTTCAGAGCTGCCAGATTGCAGGAATTTTCTGTTTAATACGCACTGATAAATTTTAATAGTTTCTGTGTCCTAATCGTTTATAGAAAAAATGTTTTTGCATGTCTTCAAAACGATTATATTGAATAAAAAATTAGTCTATCAGTACTGCTCGTGTTATCATGGTCCGTGTTATGATGAAACCCAGAACTTTTGTCTTTGGTCTTGTCCCACTTTCAAAAGTTTACGAAGCCGACCTCAGACCGGGAATTTTTTGCTCACTTGAAAACTGAATACATTATACTCCCGATTATATGCGGAATTGAGTGGCACGGGTGCCGCGGATGGAGGAAATCGCAGATAAACAAAAATTGCTGGAAATGAGGGGTGAATGAGAGAAAAAAAAAAGTATTCTATCTCAAAAATGCAATTGTATTTTATATAACACGTAATACAAAAACTGTAATATTCACAATATAGTAAAAAATTTTGTATTTTATATATTCTATAGGATGTAAAAACAATAAACTAAAAAAAAAAAATGCGTATTTATGAAGAAGACAAAATACAATCTGTAAGTTAATTTATGCACTAAATTAAACAGTACCGGAGAAACATTAATACTTTAATTTATTACGTTGTATGGTAAAGACCAGTCCTTTTTACATACGACTTTATTTGTAGTGAAAATTTCTCCAGCATGTAATTACGATTAAATAATAAGAAGAAAGAAAAATGGTATGAAAGAAAAGGCCCTTCAAGAAAAATGGTATGAAAGAAAAGGCGTTAACTAACAATACTTCGGAATGAATTAAAATGTTGGCGTGTCTTGCAGCGTACCGTACTGTACAAAATTTATATATTAAAAGAAAAAAATAGTTTTTCATATTTACATTTTTTTACTTTCCGAACACTATAAAGAGGAAAGTATTGTAATCATGTCAAATATACGAATTTGAGATTTTGATGTTTCTATACGTTTCGAGGTCCCCTGTGTCCGTTTTCAGTATTTTTACGATGATGTATGTATGTGTGTGTGTATTTATGTATGTGTGTATGTCTGTGAGTGAACACGCTAGCGTCTAAACGCTTTGTTCGAATAAGCTGAAAGTTGGTACGTATATTGTAAGTCACCATAGTACGAACCCTATATAATTTGGTGAATCTAGCACTTATAGTTTTTTTTACAGGAACACCAGGAAAAATTCTTTATCATTATGGGCTATGGGGCCAAATTTTTAAAAGTGCGATAGCGTCTAAACGCTTTATTAATCTGAGCAAAAAAAAAAAAAAAAATGTACACATGTTATAGGTCACAGTTGCACGAACTGTATAGACTTTGGTGAATTTATCACTTACAGTTTTTTTACAGGGGCACAAAGAAAAATTCTTTATCATTATGGCCTATGGGGCCAAATTTTTAAAAGTGCGATAGCGTCTAAACGCCTTATTAATCTGAGCAAAAAATTTGTACACATATTATAGGCCACAGTTGCACCAACTGTATAGATTTTGGTGAATTTAGCATTTACAGTTTTTTTACAGGGACACAAAGAAAAATTCTTTGTCATTATGGCCTATGGGACAAAATTTTTAAAAGTGCGATAGAATCTAAACGCCTTATTCAATTGATCTAAAAATTTATATGAATATTATAAATCACTGTTACACTAACTATAAGCATTTTGGTGAATCTAGCATTTATAGGTTTTTACAGGGACACAACAAAAATTCTTTATCATTATGATCTATGGGATCAAAGTTCAGTAGCGTTAAATAAAACATCGTGTAATATATGTAGAAAAATACTGAAACACTCTATTATGGTTCTCGCTCTTTTGTTTGTTTAACAACTCCTCTTTCTTTACTTTGTCTACAAAACTGTTAATTACTCAGTTTTCGGAAAGTCGAGTGGAGTCACTCCAGACTTTTTTTTTCTTTAAAAAAGCAATCATTTGGTTTTGTTTCTTGTGGAGAAAACATTTGCTTTTGATCCCACTCTTTTCCTGCATTCGTGAATGATCTTCAACACGGATAATCGAGAGTTTACTATACTTTTATTTTGTGTGTAAATGACAGTCTTAACGATGAATCAGTATTGTTTTAACTAGTATATTAAAGGATCGCAATGAATTATTTGAATTTTTTATGCTATAACTAATGCAGGGATGAAACACTGGCGGTATTTGTTTAAGAAATTTCTCTACCTGTAATATCGTTAATTTAAGAAGTAGAAAATTTAGTTTCATTTATAATATTACGAGTTATGAGCCAGTGTTACATACCTGTTAATATGCTAATAATTTTAGTTGGCATGGGCAAACTAATTTTCAGAAATGCAAAAAAAGTGACCATGCCGGAGATGAAAATTGGATCTTTTGCATAACGTGTCAACGTTTTACCAAGACGATAACTGACACCATTTATTCGCTCAGGTTGGAAAAATTCATTTGCCCTATGAATAACAACTTCTTATCGACCAACTGTTTTTTCAGATCACTTTCTCTGAGTAAAAATATTCACCTTATTTAATCGCCGAAAATTTCTTTAAAAAAAAAAAAAAAAACTATAAAAAATTTAGCAAAAAATCGTACAAGTTGACAGCTGTACAACTTAGTTCTATGGATGAATTAGCGTTTATTTTTGAATCCCAATGTTATTGTATGACAATGAACAGATTGGTTTTATGAGTGTGTTCTAAAGGAACACACTCATAAAACAAATTTAGGTGGAAATTACGAATTAATTTTCTCCAGACTGAAAACAAAAAGGACAGGGATTTAGCCTAGGATCTTGGCATAACGTATAAATGCTTTAACTGTCGACATCTAACAAAATGTTTCGCTTACTTGGGATTTGAAAACATTCACTTGATCTGTGAATAAAAACACACTCTTACGGATTTTCTTTTTTTTTTTTTTTTTTTAACGGCAATTTTGTATGTTGAGAATGAATTACTTGGATTTTAAACGTTTAATCTAATGTAACATACTTTTATATGAATGAATGAATTAATTTCCATGAAAGTGAAAACTGACCAGAACGATGGAGCCCGGGTTCTATGCATAACACATCAGCACTTTACCAGAATGACATCAGACCGGCAATTATTCGCTCATTTACATATTGAAAACATTTATTTGGTATGCAAATGACACAATCTTAAGGATGAATCAATATTTATATTTTACTCCTGTATTATAGGATCGCAATTAATTTTTTGGATTTTATAAGTTCGATCTAACGTTACATTTGATGACATGGACAAATTAATTTTCAGAAAAGCGAAAATCAATTAACACGAAGATAAATGGATCTTTTGCATAACAGATGAACAATCTACCCAGTTGATACCAGACCATCACCTAATCACTCACGTGAATGATGTAAAAGTTCATTCGGTCTGTGTGTAACAACGCACGCCTGCGGATGAATAAATATTTAATTTTTAACTCCAATATTATTAAATGTATACTTACCAACATCCTAATTAATATTTCGTAGTATTGTTAGTCCCGCCCTTTTTTCCACATCAGTAAATTTTTAGAGTAATATTCTCCAAATGCAATTACGATTAAATAAGAAGAAAAATACTCTAAAAAGATACTGGTGTGAAAAAGAAGACGAGACTAACACAATACTACGAAATATTAATTAGTATGTTGGCAAGTATGTTAAATGGCACTCAGGGTTGCCAAATGTAAAGAATTTTTTATTCAATATCTGCCACTAATTTTTTATTTAACTTTTGCTTAATTATTTGGAAGATTACTTGTTTGTTATCTATATCAAATACCACTCCTCAAAATTATTGGTGACTCTTGAATAAAAAATTTCCTAATTTTAGCAACGCTGATGACACTGAATTAAATGTTAAGAACAGTCAACTTGTCTGTGATTTACAGAGTTTTAGATATGAATCAATATTGTTTTTTTTTTTATTTATTTATTTTTTTGTAACCCCATTCTTGAAGGTTGAAAATGAATTAGACGGATTTTATACATTTCATCTAATGCAATATTCTTTTAGATAGAATGAAAGAATTAATTTGGATAAAAGCGCAACTTGAAACGAATGATGGAAATTTGGTCTTAAGCTTTTCTTAATCGATATCAGACAGGCAAATATTCGCTAATTTGTTATGCGAATGACATAGTCTTACGATTTAATCAATATTTGTTTTTTAAACTTCTATATTGTATGTTTTTTTTTTTTTTTTTTTTTTTTTTTTTTTTTTTTTTTAAGTTCTATACTTTTAGATGCATGAACGTATTAATTTTCAGAAAAGCGAAAATTTATCAGTTTAATGATGGAATTTGGGTCTTTTGAATAACGCGTCAACGCTCTACCATGTCGATATCAAACTAGCACTTATTCGATAACGTGAAAATAGGAAACATTCATTTGATTTCCGAATAACAAGATAGTCTTAAGAATAAACCATATTTATTTTCTAACTCTAACATTATTGTATGCTAATAAATAATTTGAATTATAGATGGAAGGAGTGAATAAATTTCTTTCAGAGTGAAAATGGAACAGTCATTGCAAATTACTGACCAATCATATTTACATTATTTTAGCTAATGATATTTAAGTTTATTTAAATCTCAAGGAAAATCCTTTTAAGATAACTCGAAGGAATACTATGAATAACAAACTCCTTAGCCAAACCACAACAAAATAATAACTACTCAAAACCACGTCCCTAGCTTTATCCAAAACGCGGTATGCTAATTTAATTTAATAAATCTGGTAAGGATATTTATTTATGCATAAAAAACTGAAGATTCTAACGTAGGTTTTACGAGGAACGAGGATAGAAAATTGCACTACTGCAGGGAATGGACCATATGAACCGCACGTCATTGCGGGTATATAAAAGTTTCTACGCGAATCGCTGAGCTCGAAACTTTTATTTACTTCTTTATCAGCCAATACTAGCCGCTTAAACCTGTAAATACCCGCAGCCGTTGCCACTCTTGCATAAGGTCAATTGTATAAACTTTTATATCACAGGAATCAGATCTATGTCTTTGACATAACGTCTGAACGCTGTAATAAGTTGACATGTAACATGAACTTATTCGCTCACTTAGAAATTGCATAATCCATCTGATCTACGGTTAACAATGCGATCTTACGGATCATTTAAAAATCAGGTTCTGATGCCTGCGCTAGGAACACCGTAATTAATATTACGTAGTTTTTAAAGCTATCCATTATTTTCACATTGTTCCCCAAATGAAGTTTCGATTAAATATGGGGGAAAGATACTCTAAAAAGTTAATGGTGTGAAAGAAAAGGTGGAATTAACAAAACTATGGAATAGTAATTAGGGTTGGGTTGTGGGGATTAAGGCCTATTGACTGCGCTAGGGTCCTAGGCCTGAGGGGGAGTGTCCTGCGTGTGGGTCTTTTTAAGGGTCTTAGTCCGTATTTACGCAAGTTTCGGAGAAAACCACGGAAAACTCCGAACGGCTAGGCCGACGAGCGCGACCTTGTATCGAACCTGCCCCCTCATGTCCACGAACTTTGAGCGCAAAACCGCTCGGCCACTGGTATGCCTGAATATTAATTAGGATGTTAGTAGGTATGGTTTCTAACTGTGTAATACTATTTCTAAATGATAATAAATGCTTCAGATTATATAATTTTGAAAATATTTTACATATTTTGATATGGAAAGAACGAGCAACATTACAAAAAAGCGATAATTTACCGGAAATAACCATGCCTTAAATGGAACCTGGATCTTTTACATTACACACCAATACTCTATGAAGTCAATATCTTACCAGCTCTTATTCCTTCAGATTAAAGTTGGGAACATTCATTTTGTCGACGAATAACAAAGTAATCTTGCGAATGAATTAATATCTAATATTTAACTGCGATATTATTATAGGACTAAATATGCATAGATGCCAACATTTTAATTTATTCCGGAATATTTTTAGCCCAGCCTTTATTTCGCACCACTTTATTTATAGAAAAATTTTCTCCACTATATAACTCCAATAAAATAAGAAAAAAAAAACAAAAAACTTTTAAAAATAAGTGTTATGAAATAAAGTCTGAGCTAAAAATACTCTGGAATAAATTAAAATGTTTCATCTATGAATATGATTTTACAAGTTTAACCAACTGGTACCGCTTTTTAAATGGAAAGACTGAGTTAATTTCTACTTGAGTGTTGAGCCAAAGACAAGTTTGATGACTTGCGTGTGTCTATCCTCCTCTTGCAATTAATTTAAGCTTTTTCTTTGAAATTCTGATAAAGGAGGAAGGTAAACAAAAGTCTGTGCCACATGAAAAGAGAATTTCAGATATATTATGTTAATTTAGTTTATTAGTATGATTTATATAATATATTTTGTCAGATATAGAAAAGAAATGTTGACTATAAAATAATGAAACACCTTTCAAGAAGTGGTTTATTCATAAAAATGTGTGACTATTTGGAACATTTTTTTTTTTTTGGTTACAGACATAATATTAGTATTATTCTTTAATCGTGACTTGATGTTTTATGAGAATCATGATACCAAATGTAGAGATACGGAGATGTACAAAATGCGGAGAATATGTGCAGATGGTTTGCGGGTAATATCTAACGTAGTAAATTAACTATCTATCGACAGTTCTGGCATTTTTTATATTTTATCATTACGAATATTGTTTATCTTGTTTCTTTAAGTTTCGACAGTTCTCTTTTCTGCATTTTAACATACCTGAACCTGGTAACATTTATAACTTATTCCGGAGTACCGTTGGCCCCGCCCTTTTTTCAGACCGGTTTAATTTTAAAGAAATTTTCTCCAATATGCAATTACAATGACATACTTGCCAACCATCTCATTATGAACCGTACAATTTTTAGTACCCGCCTTTTTTTCACACCAATAGTTTTTTAGAGTAATTTTAGTCTTATTTATTCGTAACAACATTTGGACAGAATAACTCAAAAAAAATATAGTAGTGTGAGAAAAGGGGCGGTTTTTCAGGGGACGTTAACAATTGTACGGTTATTAATGAGATGGTTGGCAAGTATGCAATAAGATAAGAAGAAAAATGCTTTGAAAACATAAAGGGCGGGGCTAACTGTACTCTGGAATAAATTATAAATATTGTTATGTTATATTATAATGTTATTATTATAATGTTATGTTTTAATACCTAACTTTTTTACCTTTTACATTATACTTTTTTTTTTTCTTTCTTTCTGTTGATTATATTTTTCGACCATTACAATTATCTAAGAAACCCGTTGTTTGAAATACTTCTTCTTCTGAAAAATTATACATGTAATATTTATTTTTAAACCTTAAAGCATACCTGCCAACCATCGCATCAATAAATGTAAAATTGTTAATGCCCCTTGAAAAACTGCTAATTTTCCCACACCACTTTATTTTTAGAGTAATTCTCTTCAAATGTTGTTACGATTAAATAAGAATAATATTACTCTAAAAAATGACTGGTGAAAAAAAAAATAAATAAATAAGGGTACTAAAAATTTTACGCTTTATATTGAGATGGTTGGCAGGTATGTATTTAAAATATTCAAGACATTAACTTCTCCACTAATTTAATATTACAGAAACTTATACATAGAAATTTATTACACGCTTGCTTATCTAAAATATTTTATGGCTTGGAACTATTAACTTTATTTTCCTATTTATTCAACACTAAATCCAGTATAATTTTTAAAAAGGCTTCAATGAAAATTGATTTACTTTGAGAAAATAGTAAATTATTGAAATTAAATCAATAAATTTCATCTTTTATTACTGTTTTATCTTCAAAAGTCATAAAATCCTCTTTTGTTTCTAAAATACAATACTCCAAAAATCGGCTCTATAGCCATTAAAATGCATAAAATTCATAAAATGTTCTGTATACATATTGAACATGAAAATATTTTTTTTTTTTTTTTTTTTTTTTTTTTTTTGAGTGGAGAACAAAATTATACTCAAGTGCATTACATTTTTGTCTCAGAAGGCTGAAAACATTATAAACGGGATCCATGTAATAAATGATGCTTGATTGACACGTACATTTTATAGTGTGCACAAATAAGATTTACTTGCATTGTATTTCAATTTGAGTTCTGCATTTTTTATTTTGTCAGAAATAAAAGAATTGCAGAACTATATTTAATAAGCAACTTGGTGATTAAAACATTTTCTCTTCTTCTTTTAAGAATTTGAAAATATCTCAGTATTTTTCCTGTTTTTCCTTAGAACTCAATAATACATAGATTGAACCCTCTAAAATTATAAAATTATTATCTAAAATTATTTCTTCTTAAACATACATTGTGCAGTTAAAAAAAAAAAAAAAAAAAAAAAAAAATCATAGTTAGATAATAGTGGTGGACGCTTCCTTGGATAAAGTTGGGGCACGGAAACCCTGTATGCAGAGTTAATAAATTTAGTTCTCCTTAATGGATTACACGGCTTTTGTAGCCTAAAAATGCATTGTTTCTTCTATTTTTTGATATAATATAAGCATAGAATTGAACATGTAAAAGAGCAATATTAAAAATATTTTAGAAAATTTTCATGAAAAAATTTGAAAATTCAACTGATGATTTCCTGGTTTTCGGAAACCATCATTAGTTTTTGGGTATTAGTTTGTATTGGGTATTAGTTTGTTGAGTGTATTAGTTTTTGGGAAATCGTGTCCATCTCGTTTATGAAGGGATTCCAGAAACCAGACCCCACCAACTGAAATTTCCAAAGTATTTAATGAAAATTTTATAATAGTATTGCCCAAACGATGATATTTTATATGCTCAAAATTTTGAATAAAAATTTTTATTGATTATATTAAAAAAAAAAAAAAAAATATATATGGAGAAAATATGCTTTTTTTTTTTTTATTCTTTGAAACTCTTAAACATAATTCCGTTCAAAACTCTGATTCTTCTTCTTCTTTAACAAATATTTTTTCGAACTAAAAGGAATGTTTTTTAATAAGGCCCTTGGTCCGCAGAAAAATCATTATAAAAATTAAAAATAAATAAATAAAACATTATTTTTGATAAGTCTCAATTAAATAATATAAATTGCATTCAAACACAAAATTTTAAAACATTTTTTTTTTCTCTCCACTTAAACAACTGGAAAAAAAAATCCCATTTAAATGGAAAAGAATTATATACTTTACTCAAATATCTTTATAGACTTTTTCTGTCGCAATAATCTATTCGCCACAGCTTTCTATTTAGAGTAATGTGCATCCGTGTTTTCCTATGATAATAACAACTTATCTCAAGACTATAATGTCCCTTGTTATGCTAACGGTCCATCTCTTTGGACGGAATTAGGGCTTGAAACATGTTCTGATGAAGATAAATGGGAAATTAATGAGGATGCATTAGGAAGCGAAGGATAGAAAAAGCATATCTGATACCCTCGGATGTTTGTATTTGCATTCCCTTAATGGACTAATCTGATATAGAGTATATGTATTTATTCAGAACTGTGATTTAAGTATATAATAATAAGAGTTATCCTTAATTTTACTACGAATTGATTTTACCAGGGAATGTTAAATTACGTTTCAAAAAATCTAAAAATGTTTATGAACGAGTTGCATACTGTTATTAAATTATATGAAATAAAAATGAGTGATATTACAATTAATATTTGAGATATAACAAAAAAGAAGAAAAAAAAATCTATGTTTTCTTTTAGTTTCATATTTATTGTGTAATTAGCACAGTTTTACTTTCTAAACGAGTGGAATCACACAAATAAATTTAGGGCTAATTATAGTGAATTCGATGACAACAGACAAGACTTATATTTAAGTGTTGCCAAATTTAGAGACATTTTTTATTCAATAATCGCTAATAATTTCAAGAAGTAATATTTGGTATAGGAAATTGACGATTAAGCTTCGAACGGATTTAGATTCCGTTACAATTAAAAATTGGTATTTGATATGGAATAAAAATGTAGTTGACAACATTTTAATTTATTCCGGAACATTTTTAGCTCCGTTATTATTTAGAACCACTTTATTTATAGAATATTTTTCTGCAACACATTACTATGATAAAATAAGAAAAAATCACTTTTAAAATAAAAGTGGTATGCAATAAAGGTGGGGCTAAAAATGCTCTGGAATAAATTAATATGTTGGCAACTAAGCATCATTTTTATTTATTTATTTATTTATTTTTGTAATTATGAAGAAACTTTTTTCAATGAATGCGTGAAATATAATAAGTACATTTTGTGTAATTTTGTTGTTTGGTTCTCCAAATAACTATTAATTGCATGATTTCCATAAGTTCTCAACCAGGGTTCGTACTTTACGCCTTTTTTTCAGGAGGCTAAGAAATATGAAATTTTCTTCTTTTTCGACACCAATAATTTCATGTAGAAATCTTTGTGGTATTTTCATAGTCATGTGTCGTGATTAAATAGGTTTGAGATTATTGTATGCAAATAGTGGTATCAATAAAGACGAAAATTTTTCATACCTGAGAGTGTCCTGAAAAACGAGAGTACACCCCTGGCAACCCGATTTATTATATTTATTCTAATGAAAGAATAAATGTAATAGAATAAAAGAATCTCTAGAATAAAACTTTTAAATTTTGCTTATTCTTATTTTCACACTTGGCAACCATCCTATAAACATTTTCGCGACCGCTGACGTAGATTCACTTCATTGGAAAATCCGCCAGTGGGCGTTTCTTTTGCAATTTGTATGTCATTTATTTCTTTAAAATATACACAATATTCATATTCGTACAACCAATATACTATGGATATAAATACTTTGCTTAGAAAGAGTATAATTATAATGTACATCCATTTGTAACATGAATGTGAATATAGAAAATTTTGTTCTGAACTTGGGAGAATAACGTCCACAGGCGGGCCTTACTGTCAAAAAGACAAAAACAGGCGGTCGCGAAAGTGTTAATAATCGTAACATTGTTACAGCCCTTTACAACATGCCCCCTTTTCCCCACCACTTTATTTTTAGAGTAAATTTCTCCAAATATGTTGCTATTTAAGTAAGCATAAAATTACTCTAAAAAAGGACTGGTGTGAAAAAAAAGGCGGGTACTAAAAATATTACGATTCATAATGAGAGAGTTGGCAGGTATATTATTTTTATTCAGTATCTACAATATATTTACATTGTAATTATTTAAATTTTTCCTTATTTTACCACAATGCTATACTGTAGTTGATTATACGAACCAAATATATATATATATATATATATATATATATATATATATATATATATATATATATATATATATAAACTCGCTGAATTAATATTTATGCTTGAGCCCAAATTATAGCTCCAAATTTTCTTTTCAAACTTATTAAATACTCATTTCGGTGGAACATTTATTGGAAAAGTAATTACGAAATTGAGATAAATTAACAATAGTTATCTAAGATCTGATATTTATTGAGTCCCTTTTTTTTTTTATTTTTATGAATAGGCGTACTTGTGACGCAATGTAGATATAAACACATACTGGAGGATTAGTATACTGGACAGTATACTGGAGGATTTTTAAATCTTTTTAGGAGAAAATTAGCCTGAAATTTAACAATATCATTTTAAATTGATAAACACAATTTCGTTTATTATTAGTATTTATGCGACTTATGTTAAATAATATTAACAACTAGTTATTTTTAAATTTATAGGGATTACTTCATTTTTTTTTAAATATAATTAATTAAATTTTATTTTTCATAACAATATGTTTCAAAAATGATATGCAAATTTAAAGTATTGCGAATACATTTAAAGATCATGTATTTTTACACATCTTTAAATGAAGTTTGAATCTCTCATAATAACGTAAAAATGATCGTTATTTGTTTAAATATAACTATCTATATCTTATTATACAATTATTGAGAATTTGAAAATTTCATGTCTGTAAATTATATTTGCTTGGTTTGTATTTTAGAACTGCAGTCCTATTAAATTCCAGCTAATGATGCTAAGTTCTGAATCCCCTTTGAGGCATAAAAAACACTACATTTAAATAAAGATCATTAAATACTGCATGTTTACTTCAAACGGTGCATTCTACTTATTATTTTAGCATGCAATTTATGATTTCTCTTGAGAGTATGGGATTCGTTAGGGAACAAAGAATTTCGGTTTATGCGGGAGAAAATAAGATTATAATTATTTTTGGTTGGAAGTATATACATATTTTTTGTTCGGGTACTTAAAATTAAGCCGATTATAGAAACTTAAATTTCGTTTAAGCTTTTAGTCATGCAAAGAATTAACAAATAAATAAAAAGCATTAATTTTGCTTTAAATGTTATTCTCTAGGTATTTGCGCGGGATTATTTAGTATATTTTGAGTTAATGAGTTTAATAAATGGATACTGAAAATCAAAGAAACATAGCAAATTACTTTTTTTACTTCATTGTCTTTTGGGTATTAATTTTAATTGCACAAAAATATTTGCTTTAGTTGAAAGTAGCGTTCTGGAAATATTTTATGTTTGATAATAATTCATAAAAAGAAGCCTTTTTTTTTATGTGAAAAAAAAAAAAAAAAAAATGTCAATATAAATGTTATTAGATCTATAACAATTCCTTTGTTAAAAGAAATCTACGAAATTGCATAAAAAATATAAGTTACATATTTATATAAGTAGCCATACATAAATACAAAAGGAAATATATATATATATATATATATATATTATATATATATATATATATATATATATTATATATATATATATATATATATATTATATATATATATATATATATATACACATATGCATAGATAAGCTTTTAGTAAAAGGTGCCGTTTTCAACTTCTTTTATTTTCCTGATTACATATATGCATAGTTGCAGTTATATATGCATATATATGTAGTATATATAGTTATATATATATAGTTATATATATAACTATAACATATATATATAGTTATAACATATATGTAGTTATATATGTTATATATGCATAGTTGCAGGGGTCTTATTCTCTGCCCTTTTTTCAGGACGCTCTCAGGGATGAGAAATTTTCAAATTTATAGCTACCACAAATTTTATACAGAAATCTCCAACCTGTATAATCATGGCATACTGCTATGAATGCATCAAAATTATTTCTGCTTGAAATTAGTGGTGGTAAAAGAGGCAAAAATTTCTTGTTTCTGAGAATGTCCTTAAAAGAAAAAGAAAAACAAAAAAGGCGGAGTGTACGATCCCTGATAGTTGTCAACATTTTAATTGAAGCCGGAGCATTTTCAGCTCTGCCTCTCTTTTCTTTTTTTTTTCTTTTTTTTTCTTTTTTTTCACCACTTTATTTTTAAAATAATTTTCTCCTATATATATAATTACGACAAAATCAGAAAATCTTACTCTTGAAATAAAAGTGATATGAAAAAAGGCGGAGCTAAAAATCCTCCCGAACATATTAAAATACGGAAACTCTGTATATGCTTCAGTGTTTTTACACTAACAAATTTTGAAAATGACTCCTTAACACTCGGGTAAAGATCAAGTATGTTCCCTTCACTTCCCTTCATTGTCATTAATATGAAAGATACAATCCTCTTCCCTTTTAAGTCTCTCTCTTTTTTTTTTTTTTTTTCTTTTTTTTCACGGTACCTCCACAGAATCAGGAGTTTAAAGAGAGATTAGGTGCTTCCATCTTCCTGAGTACAGTGTAAAAAAAGGTACTTTAAACTGGACAAACACGTCACTTTATTTTATAACGATTGACATCTCTGACCTTGGCCCGCCTATACAAAATAAAAGGGGTTTAAATAGATAATGTAGGTTGCACAGGATGCTCGAAAAACTTTGAATTCTGCTATTCCTTAAAAATTGATTTTTGGAATATATCAATTATATAATTATATTAATATTGCGTATTATAAATTACAAAAATGTTTAACAAAATATACAGACTAAATAAGATTATATAAGACTTTCTGAAACATATATCTAGGATCTCTGAGAAATATAAAACTTTGGATTACATCATCAAAATTTGAAGAGCAGTTTAGATAGCAGCTAAATTTATACGGCAAAAAAATAGTTTGTTGATGTTAAAGGAAGACGTAGTGTTCTATCACATTGAAAAAAAAATAGATATAATGAGAGTATTTCTTGTAAGTTTTTAATTAAATTACTAAATATGAAGAAGTTTTACACTAAGCAGTCGTATTATATTAGATAATATCAGATATAATATTAAAAATTTTCAAAAACTGTTTTCAATGAGTGAAATTCCTGCAGGCCTGCCATAATATGATATTTCCGTTATATAGAGGAGTCGGTAGCACAATTCTCAAAAGATTGAACTTGTAACTAATGAGGATATATTTGTATTTCACCTCCCAGCTTCTAGATTTACCATAGATGTGTATCCGCGGATGTTGTCAATAACCCTAAAGTGCAGTTCCTGTTAAATACAGACAACTTCAGTCATTGCATAGAGTTTAGGACGTTAAAAATGTTTACCTCCTTATCGGTGTTGCCAATTCAAATTTTATCAAGCCTTTACTGATAGTTAAAAATGTTCCTACACTGATGATCAAAGCAGGGATGGAACACGGGCGCAGAACTCATACCACTATCAATGTTAGAAAATTTTCTACTTCTTATATCAACGATATTATAGGTCGAGAAATTTCTTAAACAAATTCCGGTATGAATTCTGCGCCCATGTTCCATCCCTGTCAAAGACTATATTCGTAAGAAGCCATAAAAAATGGAAAAAGTAACAACATCCATACAAAATACTTCAAAATGTTTTAAAAATACATCCAGAAAAAGCCTTATGAATGTAACCCTTTGTGTCCCACCGAGACTTTAAAGTCCCATCAAAAAAATTTCCCAATATAGCCCAAATTTACTACACGATTTCATTGGGACTATAGTTTAAGCTTTAGGCCTACAGTTTAAGTTTTCCCTATAGTTAAGCTATAGTTTAAGCTAAATTTAATATGAGATGATTTTCATGCATAAAGAAATATAATTAAAAAGTTTCAAACTATTTTTCAAAAAAAAAAAAGGGGGGGGGATATAAAGGGTTAAAATCCGCCCTTATGCCCTAAAGAAAACTTCTAATAATCCCTACGCACAGGGACAAATGCCTACATTTGGAACCATTGCTCCTTATATTAGAATAAAATACTAAAACTATTTTTAAAATGTATATATATCTATATGTCGGTCTATATATATTAATATATTATTTAATATATAAATACATAAAAGTTAATTCTCAAACAAAAGATATATATATATATATATGTATATATCTTTTTTTATATAGATAAATTGATAGATAGATAGATAATGTGAAAATAAAATATCATTAATTTTTGAACTTCACTAAAAATTTTATTTACAATTTTAGTATATTTATTTACAAATTATCTTCAACTTAAAATTCCAGATCATATATGTTTACACAATGTGTATTGTTTACCAGAAATATTTGTTTATGATAATGTTTTAATATTCGAATATATTCACGCTCTAGTAATGATAAGAGGGCTCGCAACTATCATAAATTTTTTATGCATTTTATTATATTGTCACCACCATTTCTGAACAGTAATTCTTTTAAATATTATTTTGGCATTAAATATATCAGTAGTGTTGTCAGATCTCGCAGTATTTTAATTCGATAATCACCAATAACTTTCAGATGTGATATTTGATTTTGATTTATATGCGATAAGCGATATGACAGACAACGGATTGATTATAATTATGCAAACGTTACAATTAAAGACTGTTGGTGACTATTGAATAAAAATTTTGAGCGATCTGGCAATACTGTATTTAACCCTTTGAGAACTGAATTATAGGAAGATTTTTTATGCCCATGGGACGGATTTAATTTGTCGCTATATGGAATAACACTTTCGCGACCGCATGATTTTGAATTTTTGACAGTAAGGTCCGCATGTGGGCGTTATTTTCCCATGTTACAATATTTCAGAACAAAATTTTCTGTATTCACATTTATATTACAAATGGATATACATTATAATTTTATTATTTGTAATCAAAGTATTTGTATCCATAGTATATTTCATTGTAAAATTGTGAATATTGATTATATATTTAAGAAAAAAATAGCATACAAATTGCAAAAGAAACACCCACTGGTGCAGTTAAAGATTTTCAAATGGTATGAATCTACGTCAGCGGTCGCGAAAGTGTTAATATGTAAAAGTAATACATTTTATTTGGAATATACTTATACTGATGATATAAGTATGGTTGTAAGATATCATAAAAGACGCCAGGAAAGTGTTTGCGATCAACGCCCACTGGCGGGGGTTCCGGAAACATCAACGCCTACTTCTTAAATTCAGATGACGAGTCAGACTTGTCCACCGTAACTTCGCCCAAGTAAGCAGGTGACGAGTCTTACTCGTCAAATGTAGGCCTTTTTTTTTTTACTGGTAACAAAATATGCATGTAATATAAATGTATCGAAATATATAAGAACGATGCAAGTCCTGTTCGGATGAGCAGTTATTAAATTCTTGTCGATAGTTCTGAAAAAAATATAAATTTTCTGTTATAGTTAATTAAAAAATGCATATCTGAATGACTTGTTTTACGATTATACCTTTATTATAAATTATCTCTAAAAAAAGAGTTAAATTGAACACGTGCCATTTGTTAATTATATTAAAAATACTTTAAACACACGTGAAATTAAATTTTATTTAAAAGATGTTAAAAATTTTTTATTTGAAGCTTTTCGCTTTAATAGTAAAGCATCATCAGGGATTTTCATTACTCGTTTCCAATGAGCAGTTTTTATATCCGAAGCTTTTCGCTTTAATAGTAAAGCATCATCAGGGATTTTTTTTAAAAAAATTTAACATCTTTTAAATAAAATTTAATTTTACGTGTGTTTAAAGTGTTTTTAATATAATTATACCTTTATTAGTTTGATTTTATAAACATTGTGTTGTTTAAAAATACATTGATTTGTTTTATTTCGATTTTACAAGTTTAATATTTTATTTTAATAAAATGCATTGAATTATGTGAATAAAATTTTATAAATTAAATCTTTTATCCAATAAAATATAGTGCTTTGTTTGAAAAAGTTTTTATAAAGCATTTTATAGCTTTTTATTTTAATGAAATAAATTGATTTTTTCAGGGATGGAACACGGGCGCAGAATTCATACCGGAATCCGTTTAAGAAATTTCTCTACCTATACGAGTAATATCGTTGATTTAAGAAGTAGAAAATTTTCTCACATTGAGAGTGGTATGAATTCTGCGCCCGTGTTCCATCCCTGTTTTTTACAACTTTTTATTTTATTGAAACACATTGATTTGTTTTTATCACCATTTTTAAATTAAAATTTTTAATTTAATAAAGCATATTAATTTGCCTACACAAAATTTTTAAAATTAAACATTTTATCTTAATGAAATATACTGATTTGTTTTACTCTGCTTTTACAAATTAAGCTTGTAATTTAATAAAATATATTCATTTGTCTATATGAACTTTTATAGATGAAACTTTTTGTCTCAGTAAAATGTTTTGATTTGTTTTTAAAGCTTCTATAAATTAACTTTTTATCTCAATGAAATATTTTATTATTTTTTGTTGAATAAGTTTTTGTAAGTTGAACTTTTTGTTTTTATAAAAAAATATTGATTTGTTTTCATATAAAAATTATAAATTAAACTTTTTATACTATTAAAATATTTTTACCTTGACTTATTAAAATATTTTTAACTTCGTGTATAGTATGGTACTGTAATCAAATATCCTATAAAATTTCTTGTATAATATAACTATTTTTGTGAAGTGAAAGAATATACATATATATTTTTGTCCTCAATTTAATATCGATTTCATTTGCAAAATTAGCATTATTTTTGTAATTATAATTTATGTTAAAATAATTTACATTATTATTTTGCGCTTTTTTCTTCTTTTTTTAATAATTAAAAGTTTAAAAAAAAAAAAAAAAAAAAAAAAAAAAAACGGTATTGGAGCATTATTTTATAAAGTATACCACAAAACTTCTCCTTTTTATTATAGGATTAAAAATAGTGCAGTAAAAAAAAGAGCCATAAATTTTTATTAATAATTTAATATCATATTAGCTATGCAAGACTAAAAATTGAATATCCGCATGTTATTTTTTTCTCCCTAAAAAAATTTTAATATGGCTAAATGAGTTGGTTTTAATCTTATTAAATTGTTAATTTCTAAAGCAATCTTAATCCGGATTCGTCGCTTTTTAATTTTAAAATCTTTTAAAATCTTTTACCGTATTAAATTTTCATTGTATAAAAAGTTTTTCTTTTGTCATTTACCCTTTTTTAAAAGTTATTATTATAATTTTTTTAACCTATTTAATTTTTTTTCTGCAACTAAGCATTATTAGGATTTATTTTTAAAAGGGAATGTAAAATTGTAATTATGAAGAAAAAGTATTATTGATTTTTTTTTTTTTTTTTCTTTAAGCATTATTTTTTTCTTTTTGCATTTCTAGTTTATCTTCCGCTTGCTATATTTTTACGCTTTCTTAGCGTTAAACAGAACAGAATATAATTTAAACGAAGCTTATTTAAAAATTAAATACATAAATGAAATTGTTAGCAATAACATGATATTAGAGACAAAAAAAAAAAAGTCATAGCATATTTAAGTATTTAATTATTTTTATGGGAAAAAAATCGATTTTTAAAATGCACTGTATTTTCCTGTGTATAATCATCAGGCCAGCTAAATTAGTTTTACTCTGGATATTTTGATTAAGAAGAAATGTGTTTTGAAACAAGATTTTCTCGAGTACAAATTTAGTTTTATAAATTTAACTGTCTAATTTAAAACAGATTTATCTGACCTGCAGATTATACGCTGGAAAATATGGTAACACAAAAGATAAAAATATTGCCTTGTATTACATAGGTGCCAAATCTCCCGTTTTTCAAGTAAGACTTCATACCGGAAAATTTTTATAGCTGTTTTCGGTAATATTAATCGTCGAAGATATATATAACTTATTCCATTTGAAAATATTCAGTTTTTGTCAATTCTGATTAAACGTTGAAAATGTTGGCAGCGCTCGTATTTGTAACACAGCTTCTTTGTTCTTTTTATAATTTGTCAAAAATCAGTTAACAACTTTATGGCGTTGAGCTTATTCTTTTTATCGTAAACACGAAGTTAACAGTTCATTCCACCCCCTTTCTTAATATATATACAGGTATATTATGTTTGTAAGAAATATCTTGAAGAATTAAACTTACCAACTGAAACGGGAAAATGCATTGTTGACAATACTTATTTAATCTTAAAAAGGATATTTGATTATCTTAAATGCTGTCTAAGATAAATTTCCGGTGTTAGTATTTAATTCAGCACTATAGAACTTTCAATCAACCCAATAGAAGTTCAAGTCATGTGTTATAGCCGCTGATTATGTAGGACATTAATAAAACTTTTATTAAAATCAGTGTTATATCGACTGAATAGAACTAACTTGATTAAAAACGGGGCTTCACAGTGCTCCGGGGCAATCTCTAGCCATTATATTTTAACAATTTCTTTCGTCTTATAATAAACAGAAATTTCGTATTCAAATAAGGAGTAAATAATTTTTATAAAATAGTGGTGTCTAATTACCGATGTTTAACCCGTTAGCGCCCAGTGCAAAGTTCCCAAATTTTATAATTTATTCACGAATATTTTTAGCCCCGCCTTCTTTTCGCACAAGAAATTTTGTAGATTACTTCTCTTTAATATGTGACATCCGTTAAATAAGAATATCATTTTTCAAAATCACCGGTATGAAAAAGAGGCGGGGCTAAAAATGCTCGTGAATAAACTATAAAAGTTGGGAACTCTGGCCCAGTGTCCTCATTTGAGGACAGCTAATAAAATGGCACGTATATTTTTTGTGGTTTCTTGGAATGATTTCTGCTTTTTTGTGACAGTTTATAGCGTCACTCTAAATCAGGGGTCGAAATTTCAACTTAGATTACACTCGCTGAAAAAAAAAGTTACTCGCCACGAAATATGATTAACTTATCTATTTATTACGTATAAAATGACCAGAATTTTTTATTGGAAAAAGAGAAGAAATTACGCAATGCCTTTCATTTTATAAGAATATAGAAGACATTCAATTTTGAAAAAGAGGTCATTTGGAGGACACAAAATTTAATGAAAATTAATATAAAAATCGATTTAAAAGCTACACACAACTGGTGGAAACATTTTTATCTCAAATGATGAATTTGGATCAGTACACCTTAATTTAAGTTAATAATATATGGATACCAGAGGAAAAATCCCTAATTTTTATAGTATAAGTAGTTAATTAGTACAAATCTTAGTAGTTAATAAGTTTTTAAAGTAAGTACAGTCGGTAACAAAAGTGTCCGAACACTAGCTAAAATTCCTATGTATAAAAAGTACACTTTATACGGTTCTGTTAAATAAATCCTTATCGAATCATGTTCTTAGACTGACTAAGAACAGGATTCCACAAGGATTTATTTAACAAAACCGTATGAAGTGTACTTTTTTTACATAGGAATTTTTGCTAGTGTTCGGACACTTTTGTTACCTACTGTATATAAAGGGGATTTTTTTTCACATGTCTACATTTTTTTCACTGAAGAAAACAATCGCTTTGTGGGAGCGTTTTTGCCAGGAGTACATAAAATGAATTCAACTAACTTTTGCATATTTTTGTGACGTGGTGGTAGTGTTATCATTAAGGCTAATTGCCTACACTTGGGGGCTCTAGGCCTGAAAAGGAGAGTCCTCCGTTGGGTCTTTCTAAGAGGTCCTAACCCATATTTACGCTAGTTTCGTAGAAAACCACGGAAAACTCCTAACTGCTAATCTAACCAGCAAACCCAGCGCCTCACGTAGACCAGCTTCGAGGACAGAACCTCCCGGTCACTGGTAGGCCTATTTTTATAACGAATATTATTCATGCAAAAGTGAGAACACACTTGGACCCACCGCATATCGACCAGAGCACAACCTTCTTAATGATTTCATGACAATTTCAATACTGATTCCGTGTTCTGGATCAAAGAACCGTACAAATATAGGAAATACTTTTATTTCTTTGTGATTCAAAAAATCTGAATAGAAATAAACCATAATATGTTCCGGCAAGTTTATTAGAGAGTTGTTCTTTTGTGAACCTAACGCAGAAAAAAGTTAGTGTTCACCGTTCGATAAAGCCAACAGCCGATTGAGCTTCCCAGTTTTGCGAAATTTTTGAAATTAAGGACTAAATCCTTTTCATTTGAAAAAGAGGACAGACGACGAAAAACACAAAAAAGAGAACTTTTTAGTCCTGTAATGTTTTTTCTTTCAAGAAGGCAGAGCGTTGGAAAAGTAGACTGTACTCTTAAAAAGAGTATGCCTGGTCACCTTCCCTAAGATTAGCATGATTTTACATTTTTAAATCAATATATATATATATTGGTAGCACCGTATACTGTAAGAATTCTATCTACATTTAGACCGAAATTTTACTCGCCACAGTAAAATTTCCACTCGCCAATGGCGAGCTGGCGAGTGGAAATTTCGCGCCCTGCTCTAAATGATCCCTGAAAGTTTTATGTGACTACTATTAATTATTATTTATAATTTCGAGAGTCGTTTTATGATTTTTCATTCGTCGCACATATATTTGCTTTTTGCGCAGGTATACTAACTTAAATCAAGTTGAATAATAATATATATTATAATACTTTACTTTCGAGATCTTTCTCAACATATAATATGAAATTAATCTGTTATCTCAAAGTTTTTCTATCTCGATGTTTTCTCGCTAGAACACCAAACGTCAATAAATGAGGATGGGCTTTAAATTTAAAACTACTAGAAGAATTTTTTAAGTTAATATATTTTACTATCAGTTGCCTATACTAATTTAGAAGTGAAATAATCAGCTAATAATATTTTGCAAAATTAATTCGGGCGTTAACGGGTTAATTCGATTTTCTTAATTTCTTATAAAATTAATTTCCTAATGATAGTACGAAATTCTATCATAAGTAAATAAATTAAAAAAATGCCGGAAAATTGTGGTGCTTGGTACTAACTATTCAAGATCAGGTTAAAATCATTTTCAAGACGTTTGTTTCTTTTGATATAATTTCCACTGACCTCGTATATATTCTAGAATTTTTCCTCGATCATTAAGTAAATTTAATACATTTTCAGGGGATATTGATTCCTTCTCTGCTTTGCTACTGAATTCCTACCTACTTTTAGCTTTAAGAAGGATCAAATTTAATTATTCTGACTCAAAACAATTGACGAGTTTTTCTTTTCTTTTTTTCTTTGCTTTTGCGATGTTTGCTTCAAATTTCTTATTCCATATTATGCTATTTATTTTTTTATTGACTTAACTTTTGTAATCAGTTGTAATTATCTATCGTTACATTTTTAGGGGGATAGAGTTGTCACGCCAAATTTCATTTCAGACTGGTAATACGGGTTGAATTCGGGTTTAAATATTTTGGGTTCAAGTCATATTTCATACTGGATGAAAAGAAATTTTGAGTCGTATCTAATGAAAACTAATTAAAAAATAAATAAAACACTGTGCTTATTCCCATAATTAAAACCTTATTAACTCCTTGTTAATTTCCTTATTAATATCTGCAAGTATTACATAAGCGAAAATGAAAATGTTTCCATTTTGAATAAAAAGTGTTTCAATTAAAATCATTTGTCAACACTATTAAGAAGTTTATGCTAGATTTAATTAAACTTTGTTAATGCAGTAACTGCAATCGTAAGATGGTGAAATATTTTTACGCGTTTCTTCATGTGATCCATTATATCCAATCATGAAAAAAGATTTAGATAGTTTATCGTTTCAGATATTGAATTTCTGAAATTCAGATTAACTTGGAACCAAGCTTTCCAAAGTCTGTTTATGCATATTTATGTACACTTTTTCTAAATTACTAATATAATACTTCTATCTCATTCTAATTTTCTCTACTATATACACAATTATCATTGCTATTTTATTCTATAGTCAATAGAAGAAGATGTTGGATTTGTAAAATTTTTCTAAAATCAGTTTCCGATGGGTTTACACGTTTTTATACATCCAGAACACGATTTCACTATTTTTAAGAAAGCCAGCATGTATGTCTACCAGCATGTATGCTACTGCGTGTGATTCAGATACACATTGACATAAAGTGGTATCAAGTCAACTTTTGTACTAAAAAGTATCGCAGAATTGGAGTAAATAAGAAATAAGTAAAAACTTTGAATAAACACTCTAAAGTGCAAGAACTCGAGACAATTATTTAGAGTCCAAAGAGAACACGATTCTTTGTCGGGCAAACAAAGAAGTGCTTCCGCTTTGTTTGCAGCACTCGTGCCTACTTTGTTTACCTGATGCAGGATCGTGTTTTCTTTCGATCCAAAACAATATTTGCGAGTTCTTACGTTTTATGGTGTTTATTCAAAGTTTAATATTAAAACTTTTTTGCATGTTTCTCAACAGGTCTTTTTTTTAAATAATTTTTAATGGGGAGCCATAGGAGAAAATTTCCTAAAAATATGCAGAGTAATGGTTGTTTTCAACTAGTAATTGGGAAATTGAAAAAAGAAATATGATAATAATAGTCAACCAGGATTAAATTTTTGTATATGTAGGAGCATCGCTTCCATTTTGGAGTAGAATTCTCCCTCTCTTAGAAGTTAACATATTCAATACGAATATTTTTCAACAGAACTTGCCAATACCTTCATGACTAATGGTACGAACAATGAATTGGACAATGCATTTAAGATAATTTGAAATATCATTGTTTCATTTAAATAATATTCAGTTAAATAATTTTTCCTTTTTAACAAATAAATAAATAAACAAAGAGAAAAAAAAATTAAGATGTTGTTAAAAAAGCACAGATTTCACCTTCTTTTGGTAATTTGTTTTATGTCTTTCTGTGGCAAAAATTGTCTGCATTCACCATGCAAAAAGAAAATAAATAATATTTTTAATTAATTTGCACTGCTTGATTGGGAAATAAAGAAGAAATGATTGGGATGAATTCAGCATGCTATTTCTTTTTTTTTTTTTTTTTTTTTTTTTGCGTTGCTTTTAACACTAAAAATCATGAAACCCTTTTTATAATATTTTATAAAAGAAAGTGTGAATGAACATAAGTTTCGGTGTGCAGATACATCTGCACAATGTAGTTTGAAGGTACAAATGTTGTTTTAGCTGGCACATTGAATCATGCATTGCTAAATAATTTTATATTAGGACACATTAGAGTAACAATAATAAAAGAAAGAAAAAGAAATTATATACTCTAGATGGCGCTATCTACTAACGGAAATGAACTCTTCTCGGCGTGGCGGAAGATATTACTTCCGCTACAGAGGCACAGGTCCTATTATTGAACTTCAAGCATCAAGAGTGATTCAGGACGAAAAACCCTTTTCGCAAAGAAATTACATTTAAGCGAAAGTTTCTTTGGTATGTTTAGCAACAGTGAAGAAAACGTGAGGCATTTGAAATTTAATTTGCGATGCATTTCTCCCATTGCGATGTTTTTTAAATCTAAATATAAAGAAATAGTATATGTATCTTAATAATATTATTTTATGTGTATTATGTTAATTTATATACGAGACTATTTTTTACTAAACATTTTGAAAAAGAATTAGAAACATCTTATTAAAAAGATCGGTATTATTAAAACACTGCGAAGGTATATTTTACCAGAAAAATATCCAATACTGTAATCATAAAAAAATCCAAACAAACACATACTTGCCAACATCCTAATTAATATTCCGTAGTTATGTTGGTCCCGCCCTTTTTTTCCCACCAGTAAATTTTTAGAGTAATATTCTCCATATTCAGTTATGATTAAATAAGAAGAAAAATATTCTAAAAAGATACTGGTGTGCAAAAGAAGGCGGAGCTAACAGTACTACGGAATATTAATTAGTATGTTGGAAAGTATGCAAACATTAATTGAAATAGCATATATAAATATGTGTTTTCACGTATAAAACAATAGCCCTCGTGAGCTCGTTTTTAAGTTATAAATTTTGAAAGTTCGCTAATAATCGGTGCAGCAACGCCTGAATCGATAACACGACGCCGTACTGAAATAATGATTGAAATCCAAAACAAGCAGAAATCGAAAGAGCATAGGCAAACGTGTTCTTTGATGCATTTATCAGTTGCCCGTTTCAACTTTTAGATATATTCAATCGAGATATAATGTCTAAAAGCTCCCTAAAACAGAATCTAAAAATTGATGAAAGTCATGGTTATGGCAGGTTTTAACGGGACACCTCCCAATCCTTTCTCGTTACTCAAAGTTAAATATAGATTTCTCCAGAACGGGCTAACGAGGGCTAACAGTTTATGCGTCAAAAATCACGTTCGATTATGCCCTCTTGAATGAACATAATTTAATTGATTTCTATTATTACACTATTGGGATAGTTTCCTGGTTAGAATAACATAATATACTTTATGTGCTACTATAGTCTATAATACGTCATAAATGTTTCTAAAATGAATTTTAAAAAATAAGTCAAAATGATAACATATTTCTATAATATTCTTACAATAAAGATACTAAAAATCACGCTCGCAGTGTTCTTAAAATTTTACGCTCATTGCTTTTTTTTTTTAAATCTATATAAATAAAGAGAAGTGTCTGTGTGTGTATCTGCGCTCTGGTGCTCACACTACTAATCGCAGAGCCTCCAAATTTGGCATATAGGTACCTGGGAACCTGCAGGCGTGCACCTCATCGAGATTTTTTCGAATTTCGAATTTGAATTTTTTAAATTAATGTTTTTTCGAATTTAAATATTGGCTTCAATGTTTCATTTTTCAGAAATTTGTTTCGTTTCAAAAGTCTGCGTATCTTAGCAACGGCTATTATACTATTTATTTATTTGAATTCATTTGAGGAAGAAATCTTTTTTATTATATTTATTGAAATCAAATAGTTATACACATACAGTAGAAAAAATTAAACATATTAAATTTTTAGATTTTGGCATATAGGTACCTGGGTCCCTGCAAGTGTGCACCTAATCGAGATTTTTTCGAATTTCGAATTTGAATTTATTAAATTAATGTTTTTCCGATTTTAAATATTGGCTTCTTTGTTTCATTTTTCATAAATTTAATATTTTGCTTCAATCGTCTGCGTATCTTAGCAACGGCTATTACGCAACTTACTTTTATTTAATACATTCATTTAAAGGCGATTTTTTTTTTTTTTTTTTTTTTTATTGGAAACAAAATTGTAATGCAGTAGAAAAAATTAAGTATAATTAATAGTTTTAATTTTAAAAACGTTTTTATAACAGTTACGTTTAAGTTTTTATAGTAGACCAACTTCTTATTTTTCATTTTTTAATTAATTCTTTTAAAAGAAAAAACTTTTTTTTTTTTTTAATTATTATTTACAGTATTTATCGAGAAAAATGGAAGTACATACATAGCAAAAATGATTAAATTGATTAAAATTTATTTGTTTATATGTATATATATTTTAATCTACTTTTTATTTTTATTTATTTTATTACATTGGTCGAAATCAAATCGTAATATAGTGTAAATAGCATGGGCTATAAAATACATGGTTCAAAACTAAAATATTTAATAGATGCTGAGATACAGTCATCTTTAAAATCGTAGTTCTTAAATAGTAGCAGATCTTTCCTGTCGTCGATAAATATCCAGATTAAAGTGCCTGAGAAAGATCTTTCTGCAGGCATGGGAAACCTAGACCTGATGCAGTGCGGGAGGGAAAAGAGCTGCCGTAGACAGCGAGTACCCGAAGCGAGGTTTGAAGCAATTTTAGTTACTTTTTTTTTAGTTTTTGTGTATAATGTGGTGTAAAAAAATAAATATTGATAATTCTTTCTAAAATTCATTTAAATATAGTGACCAGCGAAGCGGGCGTAGCCTGCTAGTAAATAAATAAATAAATAAATTTCACGATAGTGGTGTCAAAATAATAAAATAAGACAGAAATTTAAGGAAGTCTATCAAGTCTGAAAAACTGACATTAAGATTGGTTGCGTAGGGTTGAAGGGATTAAGGCCGATTTACTGCGCTTTATTTCCTAGGCCAGACAGTTTGCATATATATACTTACATCAATCATGCATAAAAATTAATTTTTAAAGAAATCTTATAGTTGTAAATAAACGATAAAAATGAATTTAATGATTCAGTTTTAATTTAAGATAAATTTAAGGCTAATAATAATATATTGTACAGTTTTAACAAACAATAATTAATTTGCAGTACCTTCGATAAATTTTCGCACTGTAAAATATTTAGTATAAATAGTTATTGGCAAGATAATTATTTTGCAAGTGACACGATCTGTAAAAAAACCCGGGGGTTGCCGAAGCAAGGGAACGATACCCTCCAAAGAGGATCAAAATTGTTATAGAACATCTCTGAAACACTCCTAAGTGTGAAACTCTGACCGTAGGCAATTGAACACGGCCTGGCTACAGTTTGACATTAAACTCTCTCAACTCAACCCGACTGCAAAAAATCGTTATTATTATCTGGCTAATTCCTTTAGATAGAGTTTCAGTGATTGGTACTGCATATATAAATTTTGAATGATAAATTTTACATTTATTAATGCACTAAAATATATTATTATATTTAATTTAATTATAAAAAAATATATACATAAGAATAATTTGTTTTAATAAATTTAGCAGCATCTTGATACGAGCTTCATAAGTCATAAATGAAATTTGGATGTCAACCGACACAATTTCTTCAGCGAAGAATTATGAAAAATAAATAATAAATAAATAAATAAAATAAAATAAAATAAATAAATAAATGTTCCTCAACAGACGCCATATATATGTTACCGCTAAAGTGCATAAATAAGTTAATCTGTGAATTACCTAGATAATCTGCACATTACCGACTAGACACTCGTTAATGTTCACATTACCTACAAGGCACTCGTTAAAGTGAAAATAAGATCTTTGGCCGAAACAATAGCAACGTTTCTGCACACGTAAATTAAATGTTGTTTATTTATTTCTTGATCTAAAGAATCAAGTTAATACAATCGAACCAATCAATTGAAAAACTATAATACAAAGAAACAAACGGTTTAACATATTATTACAATTAAGGAAAGGAAATTGCGAATTATATGATAAAATTATGCTTACTTATTAGTGCAATCTAAAGATTGGTGACACTTTGAATTGCATAGCAATTAATTTCCGTACGGGAGATTCAGAGAAAAACCACGAAAAACCCCGAACACCTTTATTCCAATATCTTTGATTCTAATTATGATTAAATTACTTATAATACATCATTCGAAATACATTTTTATGTAATTTTATGGTTTTTAACTTTTAAAATGATGTAAGCCGTTAAATTCAGTACAGGAGTTGCAGAGAAAATCACAGTAAACCCTGAGCATGTTAATTCTTTTTATTTTGCAAACTTTCAAATTTTGATTATCCACTCACATTCCGTATGAAAGATTTTTAACACTAATTATTCCGGAATTACGCAAGTTAAGGAGAAAACCATGAAAAAGTGCTACACAAACCTTTTTATAACAATGTTTATATGACTTTTGTTTAACAGCTACTAATTAAGATTATTTCTTAAGTAATAATATGTCATTTTAAAAGTTATTTGTGTTGGAATTGAAGAGCACATGTTGCAAATCTCTGTCGCAAGATGGCGCTTTTACTTTTGCTACGGTTAAAATTTTCAAAGATAGTTACACTATGAGCGAGCATGCTATTGTAAGTTATAAAACGGAAATGAGGCGTCGCAGGCTAAACGGAGCGGGACTTTTCTACGGTCAGAATTTCCAAAGATTATAGCACGGTAATCGAACAGGCTGTTTCAGATACTGAAACGGGAAGTAAACGCCGCAGGCGTTACCGAGCGGGAATTTAATACAGTTAAAATTTTCATTAAAGCTATTTCCATTATGTTTCAATGAGCTGTTGTAGGTCCTGAAAAGGTACCGCAAGCGCCACGAGCAAGAGTTTCGTACGATCGGATTTTTCAAGGACCGCGAACCAGCTGGACGTCGAAGGCGACTAGTGAGAAATAAAATTAACCAGTGACACCAAACTAAAAGTGGAGGGAGAGGGAGAAGGAGTAGGGAAAGAAAGTGAGAGAAACAAACTTTTGAACTTTAACAATACGGAAACCACTAAAGTGCAGATTAACTAGTTAAAATGCGGAGAACTCTTGATTCCGCATTTTAACGGATCACCCTAGTTAATCTGCAGACTATCTAGGCAATCTTCACATTAACTAAAGGCTTTCGAGCTTTAACGGTAACATATTACACAGGGTGATACCCAGGTCATGTGACAAACTTGGAGGGGAGGTAGAGAACATCACAAGGATTCAAGATTGTATAAGAGCCCATGTCCCCAAACGTGATTTTAACCCTCTAAGAACTGGATGATTTTACGTGTATATGGTCGTGGCTCTCTATTATTGCACTTTTTCTAAAAAGAATTTTTACATGTTAACGTTTACAAAAGTAAATTAATTATGTTTATATCGACGTTTTTTATCGCTGTGATTGCAGTAATACGGATTTATGTACGATTTTGCGAAATAATGAAGAATACAAGGTTTTAAAACTTACATAGTAGGTGGATTTTGTCGTACACTGTAGTCCAAAATATCCAGTTCTTAAAAAGTTAAAATGACGTTTGAGGACATGGGTTCCTGTACAATTCTGAACCTCAATGTTTGTTTCATGACCTCGAAGTCCCCCTGTATATATACATATATATATATATATATATGCTAAAATTTTAATGTTAAAATTTATTATGATATCTATCATATATATATATATACATATGTGCATATATACATACATATATGCTTAAAATACGTTCGTGTTTATACATACTGGTATTTCTGCATACTGGTGATGCATCCAAAAATTGATAATTTTAATTTACAACTGTAGAATAAAAAAATGAGGCAATTCTTGACATATTGATCTATTCAATACATTATATCTGTACTGATAAGTAAGTATAAAGGATTTAAGTCTAAAATGTTGATTTTGAGTTAACTACATAGTCAGACACAGAAAAAAAATTCTCTATCGATTGGTATAAAGGATTTAAATCCATGTCATTTAGTCTTTGAGAAAATCCATTGGTAAAAAAAGATTCAAGTCAGAATATTAGCATTAATCTTCGGTATAAAATATTTAATTCAATTTTTCCATGTATTAAATGAAGATTGACAATCACTGAATGGTATAAAGCGTATAAACCAACATAATCCCTTTTTCCTAATCGATTCTGCTGATTAGTTTCTAGTTAGTTTAACTTTATTTTTCGTCTTCTGAAAAATCAAGAATATGGACTTAAATCCTTTATACTTATCAGTACAGATATTCATTGGTATGTTTTTTCATTTTATTCATTAATTAAGGTAGTAAAATATTATGTGAAACGCAAAAAAATATTAACAAATAATATACACAAACGTACACACTTACATATGCTTATTGCAAACGTTTGAACTTGAATATTATTATTATTATTGTTATTTGTTATTTTTAATATTTATTTTCTGCGTGTCTTTTCCTTTTTCTCTCTTTCTCTCTATCTCTCTCTCTTTCTTTTTTTTTACAATCTTTATCCATCTACTTTTCTTGGAGCACATGCATAAAAACAGTCAAGAAAGACTAAACTGAAACAGGTTTCATAAAATAAATAGATATAAATTAAAAAAGAAAACAATTGCGTCTACGACAGCAAATAAGCAAACAAACAAATAATAGTGTCTGTTCAGCGCAATATATGAAATCTCAAAATCCGCTCGCTTTTCCGTATTTTCCGTAACTGTCGCGTCAGCAAAAGCGATCTGTCAGGCGAACAAGGTAAGCTTTCAAAGCCGCATTGCGTTATCGCAAAACCAAAAAGTACAATTTATACATAAAAATGACATTGATAAAGCTATTAGAAATGCTTTTAATTTCTTGTTTCATAAAATCATATAATTTTATCTTTCACCATTACGATACGTATAGTTTAAATAGAACTTGAAATAACCAATTTTAAACGCATAAAAAATAAGCAATACCTTTTCAGTAATGTAAAATATAAGTAATTTATTCATCAGTTTTTACTTGTAAGAAAAATACGTTTAAAATTATTAGTGCTTATATTAAATATTGAAGTGGAAAAAACTGAAAATTTCTCTTCCATATTTCCAATACTGAAGAGATGAACTTTACATTTTAAGAATATTTTTTAAACAATTTTATTAACCCTTTAAGGCGCGGTGGTATATATTTTACACCATCTAATTTTAATTCCCAATTTCGAAAATTCACCGCGAAAATATTAATAAATTTTTACCTTTCAAACTTACAAGGAAACATTCAAAAGGTGTCGTGATCAAAAAATATTGAAAAAAATATATGTGATTCTACTCTTCATAAAACATCAGAAAGTGAAAAAATTATCGGCTGAAATGAATTACAACGACCACAAAAAAATTATCAAAATTAAGCATTTTTGACAATTTAGCGCTGTTAGGCGATAAGTTCGCTAGTACCGAGATGGCCGTGTACAAAAAAAACCGTGCTTTGCTTCTCCGCCAAGTACTCAAAGTCCATCGCCTAACATTGTGAAATCGCCAAGTATGCTTAATTTTGATATTTTTTTGTGGTCACTGTAATTCATTTCAGCCGATAATTTTTTCACTTTCTAGTGTTTTATGAAGAGCAGAATCACATATATTTTTTTCAATATTTTTTAAAGACGACACCTTTTGAATGTTTCATTGTTAGCAGAAAAATTTGATTTATTTTTATAATTTAACTCTGTTCTGTAATTCTGGTGGCACTTGATATTAAATGAACGTGTTTACATTGCCTCTGAAAGGGTTAAAATGCTATTTGTTATTTTGTGTGATGTTTTGACAAAACAGTGCTCCGAGATAAAAAAATTATAACTTTAATTTAAATCTTAATTTAAACTAATTTTAATTAATAAAATTTATTTATGAAAAAATACATTAAAATAATTAATTTAAAAAAAAGAAAAATAAATAAATAAAACTTATTAATCGATCTTTACTGCAGAGCTGTTAACATTTAATTTATTCCATAGCGTTCTGGAAACAACAGTATAAATAAGCAGTTGTACCGATAATAATTTTAGAAAATGGTAAAGCATTTAATTTAGAATTCCACAGATCTGCAAATTTTTCTTAAATACATGATTTTTTTCAGTTTTTAGTTTTAATAAACTGATAACTTGTAACGCCATTTTGAAATATTTTTATTATAATTTGAGAAACTTATATTAAGAATAAAATTAAATTTTGATTTTCGTTTATGTTTTTATACTGCTAAATAATGATAAGAAAAATCTAACTTTTAAAATCAAAAATATTGTTACAGCTATTAAAAAAAAAAAGAAAAATTACAGCTATTAAAATTTTATTATAAACCTTAATTTCGCTAAAAATTAAGTTTCAGAAATATAAAATTATTTTCTTACAATCAAACTAACTTTAACGGCGAAATATTGATTTTTCTAATAATATTCTAAACAACTAATTTTTAACGTTTCCATTTGGAAACCTCTTTTCATATTTTGGGAACAAATATTGAGAATAAAGTGAACATGTGACAACAAAAACAAATCCTCCATATACTCTGTATTTAATTTTTTTAATTATCTCATTATTAATGAAAACCTAATTATATTTTTTCTAAATCCAAGTAATAAAATTCGTTAATCTTAAGCACATGCAATACATCGAGGATAACAACAAATTATTAAATACATAAATATTATTACAATAATAATAAAATTAAACATTATTACGATAATAATAATTTTTAACACATAAAACTATGCTTTCACAATTTATTCGCATCAAGGTATACAATATGCATCAAAACCAATTCTTTCTTTCTTTATTATTATTACCTATTGTCCATTAATATATCAATGAAATATAATATTATATTATAACACAGGTAAAGCGATTTCTGTATATATCATAATAATAATCACAATAATAATAATTCTGAAATTCACCCATCTTCGAAATAAGTTATTTTATTTTACTTTTGTAATAACAATAGATTTATAGATAAGAATTTAAAAAATAAGAAGATTACATTACAAATAATATTATAGTTTTAAAATATTAAAGAACACGCTTTTATAGAAATGTGAACTAAAAAGCACAAAATATCTATCTTAGTATTAAAATGCAGGGTAAGAGAAAATCGTGTGAGTGACACACCATAGTATTTACATACATTTAAATCTTTAATTAAAATAATTTAGAATTAAACAAAAACCATTTTTAAATAATCTCCCCTGACTGGGCTCGAACGCTAGACCTTTAGGTTCGTAGTACGGCTCTTTACCTCGCAACCACGGCATTCACGTACGAAAAGTCTTTTTTTTTTACAATATAGATTTTTTGTTTGCTACCAGAGAGGTTTCAAACATACAAACATACATACAAACAAACAAACATACATACAGGTGAAGCTAATAAAAGCGTGTTAAAATAAAATATACAAACTTTAATACTTAAATTCTGGTGCAGAGCCTGATTAAGGGGGAAGCACACATTATTTATACTTACATCGTTATTTTTTAACAAATACATTTCTCCTATAATAAACAGAAAATTCTCATTAAAAATTATTTTAAAAGAATTCTGGTGTCTAATAACGGTGAGTAAATTGGATTGTTTTACACCGTTCATTTTTTATAAAAAATATTTCCTCGTCAAAGCGTGGAATTTCTATGACATGAAGTAAAAAATAATTGTAAAAATATTCCGGTGAGAGCGGAGATAATGTGTGCTTCCCCCTTAATCAGGCTCTGTTCTGGTGTTAAAACCTTATTCCATTCACTCGATTAGTCATTCTAATTTGAGGAAAATCTAAAAAAAAAAATAAAAAAAAAAAATAAAAAAAAACTTTATGAAGTAAATCTACAATTTTCTTAAAATTCTTGTTATATGATATAGAAGAGTTTTATAGTGCCATGATATATTTGAAATTTGCAACAAAGGGATTTAGGCTTATTGTGAAAATCATTAAGCACTCGAAGGAATACAGTAAGCTACAGTTAATGCGAATAGTGTTATCGTATTACAGGAAAACGAGGAAGATTAATGGATCGGGACAATGGGGGAAGTTTTGAAATTTTCAGGTATTTTATGAGAAGGTGCTAAAGTATTTTCCCAAAATAATAGTTAGTAAATATAAAAGCAATTGTTAATATAAAAATAAGTAAATAATAATTATGATACAAAGCAGAATGAATTCTCTTTTTTTACTTCAATTCCTATTTAAAAAAAAATAAAAATCTTTCGATTAATATATTTAATATTAGAAAATTCTAAAGAAAGAAATTAATCAGTTTGCGATTATTATTATGAACAATAAGATAATTAAAAATATTGCTTACTGTTAGAACGTTTTAATTTAAAAAAATACATATATATATATATAAATCTAAAGATCTAAAAAAAAAAAAAAAAAAAAAAAAAAAAAAAAGGATGAAATAAAAATAAACAAAAAATAAAGAACAGAATGAAACTCAATTTGAATGAACATTTATAAATGATAAAAAACTGCTCTTTTAACCTTTTATATCGTAAATTATTTTATTTTTGGAAAAATAGTTTGAATCTTTTATTATATTTCTTTAAGCATGAGAATCATCTCATATTATATTTAGCTCAAACTATAGGGAAAGCTCAAACTATAGTCCCAATGAAATAATGTAGTAAATTTAAGCTATAATGAGAAGTTTTTTGACGGGACTTTTAAGTCCCGGTGGGATATAAAGGGTTAAGATATTAATTATACATACGCAAAGGACAAGTTATATGTGTAGTAAATATTAGTACTCAGCGAGACATAGCAAAACACCAACGATATCTTAAGGGTCTCGATCTTAATCTCCTATGGAGCTTCGACTACTTTTCCTAGTCAGTTTTAACATTTCTTTCCATTACTTTCAGTGGTAGCATTTATTGATTTTTTTATTTATTTTTCAACACACTTGTAATTGTAAGTCTTTTGCCTTTTTTTTTTTTTTTCGCGTTGGATTTTTGCGTTTTTTTTTTTTCTAGATATTTCGAAAATATTTTATCTTCATAAGTTATCTTAAAACCTGTTTATATTCAAAAAATGTTTTCCTATAAAATTTATAAACTTAAATGTGTGCACACTTCCATATCTTTTGCTCATTATGTTTCAAGTAAATATCTTCATACAATTTTATTTAAAAAAAAAGAAAGAAAGAAAGAACGAAATGTATAATTATTAGTAGTAATATTGAACAAATATCAACATGTTCCGAATCATTAAACTTTCTGTCATAAGTCTATATTCCCCATACTTCCCAACATACAAATTAATATTCCGTAGTATTGTTAGACCAGCCTTCTTTTTCCCACCAGTATGTTTTTAGAATATTTTTCTTCTTATTTAATCATAATTGCATTTGAAGAATATTACTCTAAAAATTTACTGGTGTGAAAAAAAGGGACGAGACTAACAACACTACGGAATATTAATAACGATGTTGGCAAGTATGATATTCCCATACCTGCCAATACCTTAATTCATATTCCGTAGTATTGTTAACCACGACTTTTTTTTTTTTTTTTTTTACACCAGTATTTTTTGGGACAAATTTTCTTCTTCTTTAATCGTAATTAAACTTGGAGAATATAACTTTAAAAAAAAAATACTGGTGTAGAAAAAGAGTGATACTAACAATACTACGGAATATTAATTAGGATGTTGGCAGGTATGTATTCCTCGAGTGTAAAAGTTTAGTCTTAACACTTTCGCGACCGCATGTTTTTATCTTTTTCAGAGTAAGGTCCACCTGTGGGTGTTATTCTCCTCTGACAACATTTCAGAACAAAATTATTCGTATAAACATTTATATTACAAATGGATATACATTATCGTTATACTCCTTCCTTCAAATCAGATATCTTATATCCATGGTATATTCATAGTACAAATATGGATATAGGGTATATTTTTAAGAAATAAATAACATACAAATTGCAAAAGAAACGCCTACTGGTGGAGTTAGAAATTTTCAAATGGCGTGAATCTACATCAGCGGTCACGAAAGTGTTAAGATGTTTAAACTTTTAAGAGACAGTATTAAAATCAAAATTATTATGTTTCGATATTTTGTTCTGACAAAATGTCAGGATTAATTAAAGTTTTCTGTCAAATACTTTGAGGAATAGATTAAATTGACTGATTAAAAAATGAATAAAGTTGATAATTGTAAATATTTACACAACGCTGAAACCGTAAATGCATAGCTGCCAATATTTTAATTTATTCCGGAGTAATTTTAGCCCCGCCTTTATTTCGCACCACTTTATTTGTAGAAAAATTTTCTTCAATATGTAACTTCGATAAAATAAGAAAAAATTACTTTTAAAAAATAAGTGGTACGAATTAGAGGCGGGGCTAAAATTACTCCGGAATAAATTAAAATATTGGCAGCTATGCGTAAATGTAAAAAAATTTGTAAGCAAACTTCAGTTTCGGTAGCACTACGGGAACCGTCATCGATACAGAATGACAAAAATGGATTGCTAATTATTTCTCCTCTAATACTCTGTGTAAAATTTGTCAACTTTACGTAGCAAAATTCTGGCAATTTTCACTTTTCTACAGATTTGTGTATTATGAAACTTCTGCTGTAAATGTGTCTGGTGTCAAAGAAGCATAGAAAATCTATGTGGTTGTGGAATGTATAAAAATTAAAATACTTCGTGTTTTATCTTAGAATGAGTTTATTATATTACAATAAAAGACTTTCTAAAATAATAGATTTAGAAAATTAAAACACTTTGAAATTGGTACTGTATATTTGAAATTAACAATTGTAAAAGTAGGTATTAGAGAGCGATAAAAATAAACATTTCATGCGTATATACGCTGTATATATATCATGTGAGTGTTAATTGACTATAAAGTATGGCGGCGTATGGCCGTAAAACAGTATACAATTGACAGCGAGATTTCCTGTTGCTAGCTGTTTTTTTTTTTTTTTTTCAGTGTATATACAAAAAGAGGTTAATTAATTATTTGCGTCATTTTCAAATAAATAAATAAATTAAAATAATAATAATAATAATAATAATAATAATTAAAAACAATAGTATATAATATTTTTCAGAAATAATTCAGAAATAGACGGGAGAATTTATAATTTAATACGGGGAAGGCTAAACAGTGTAAATAATTATTAAAAAAAAAAAAAAAAAAGTTTTAAAGAAATTTTTAAGAAAAAAAAAAGATAAATGAAGAAAAAAAATCTTAATAGACTTAAAAGAAATCAAATATACAGTTCTTTTGAAAATAATTGTTATTTAATTATTTTACATTATTTATTTATTTATTTATCTTGTTCAGACGTAACTTCTGAATAGACAGAACTTATTCATATTATACAGGGAATAGAAAAGTAATGTTTATAATAATAAATTTTAGAGAGAAAACAAAAAAAGGTTTTAAAGAAAATTTTATAGAGTAAAAAAAGATAAATTAAAAAAGAAGATATCTTATAGGTTTGAAAGAAATTAAATATACAGTTCTTTAGAAAGTAATTGTTATTTTGCATCCGGGGTCCTTTTCTCCAGAACAGTGCTGCACTGGAATTTAATCCTAAGGAATTCGAGTTTACTGTGAGAATCATTATTTTCGACTCCAGGATATTAAATTATAGTTTTTGTGAATGGAGATATCGGGTTACTGGAAAACGAGTGAGATTAATGGATCTTGTCATTGAAATAGTTCGGAAATTTGCATGCATTTGCGAGAGGAAATTAATATATATATTAAAAATAAAGAAAGAAAGACTGTAACTGAAATAACTAAAAACTTATGGTAAAAGATTATTTTTCTTCACAAAAAAATATTTTTAAAATTTGTATTTTTAAACATCATACTTTGTTTCTAGAATAAATTTATACACACACACACACATATATATATATACATTTAATTAAATGATATTTATTTGGTTTACGTCGATTTAAAATTTACTAATTTAATTTATTAAATGGTTTCGCAGTTTATAAAATATGATAGTATACGAATGCACTCATTTTTAATTTATTCAAGAACATTTTTAGTACCTGAGTACATTTTTATTCAATTGAAATTACATATTGAAAAAAATTACCATACAAAAAAAGAGTGGTTACTAACATTTTCCAGAATAAATTAGAAATGTTGGCCTGTCTGGGGTTGCTTTGGGCCGTATTATTTAACTAAGTGTTTCACCACTTTATTTATATAATAATGTTATATAATATGTTTCCAGGATCAAAAAAGGAAAATTATAATATAAATTTAGTGCAGGGGTGGTAATTTCCGCCTGTTTTTCAGGACAATTTCAGAAAGGAGAAATTTATACATTTTTTGCTATCACTATTTTTATACAAAACTTTTTATATTGTAATTACTTCTATAATTAAAAAAAAAAAATAGTGGCAAAACATATAAAATTTTACATCATGAAATTGTCCTGAAGAAAAAGGCAAGGAGTACGACCCCTGATAGTGGAGGAAGGAAAAAAGGTGGTACCATAGCTACCCTGATAGTGTAGATGCCAATATTTTAATTTATTCCGGAGTATATTTAGTCCTGCCTTTATTTCGCACCACTCTTTTTATAGGAAAATTTTCTCCAATGTAAAACTTCGATAAAATAAGAAAAAATTTTCCTTAAAAAATAAGTGGTACTAAAAATACTCCGGAATAAATTAAAATGTTGGCATCTACATACTTGTCAACATACTAATTAATATTCCGTAGTGTTGTTAGCCCCACCATCTTTTCACACCAGCCTCTTTTTAGAGTATTTTTCTTCTTATTTAATCGTAATTGTATTTGAAGAATATTACTCTAGAAATTTTCTGGAGTGAAAAAATAGCCGGACTAACAACACTACGGAATATTAATTAGGATGTTGGTAAATATGCATCTATGTGATGGTGTTTTTATTATTGCCGTAGTTGCAAATAGATTAATATATTCCGGCGCATTTTGTTTTTAAATATATATCAAAGGATATAAATGATTAATAAAGTGTAAAAGTATTGATATTCAAATTTCCGTCTGTGAAGAGCCTTTATAATAAGTATTATTGCAGGGCATTTAGATGTTCTTTAATCGAAAACACTTTTTTATATTTTTTTAGAAGCATTCAGTAATTGTTTTTAGTGTTTTTCTTCAAAAATGCTGAAATAACTGTAAACGATAAATGAATTCCTTATATATATATGCAGTTATACGCATTTAAGAGGTCCCCACTTACAATTTTATCATTTAAAAAGTTTAAGCGTTCAATAAAAAAATTCTAGAATACTAAAATCTCTCTATTAATAAGTTTTTTTTTTTTTTTTTTCAGTTTAATAAGTTTTTTACTCTGTCAATTTTCTTTTCGGATTTTAGAATTCTTTTTTTCTTTTCTCTGTAATATTTAAAAATATTCCTGACGATTAAAAAGAGGGTTACGAGGCAAAGTTATTTAAAACACATTTAATGAACAAGAATGAACAGACAAATAATATGATGCTAAATAGAGAAAGAGTTCTTAAAAATAGCAAAAAAGAGAGGATAAATTTCCCTAAAAGAAGCATTTAAATATTTAAGACAGTTGGATTGCTTTCAAAAACAGATTAATGAAAAAAAAAAAAAAAAAAGTTGAAACAAAAGACTATACATGATTTTTGGCTGTAAGATGAATATCAAGGCGTGATAAAGACAAATGTTTTGTGATTAAACATTAAATTAAATAAATAAATCAAAGTCATTTACGTATATTAATTTTAATTTATTGAGTATTTCTTATGTGTTGAAATTAAATAGTTAGATTCATCTTTATGTATAAATATATAAATATATATATACATATATATACATATATATAGTGTATATATAAACTGTATATATATAAACTGTATATAAGCTATCTGTGTGCTTTTTATGACGTGAAAAGCCACTTAAATAATTCTTACTAAAATTTATGAATTTTTTTTTTTAAATCATTAATTTTAGTCTTCCCGGAAAACTTCTTAAGCTGGTTTCACTATATATATATATATATATATATATATATATATATATATATATATTAAATTCAAAATAAATCACAAATTTAATTTGCATAAAAATAGGCTCATAAAGCAGTACTGAATTTATATACAAAAAGATAAATTATTAAATTTAAATTATAATAAGTGAAAAAATGAAAGTAGAATGTATAAACAACCAAAACAAATAATTTTAATAGTGATAATACACAAGAAAAGGATTAAATTCAACACTATTCAAGCCAAAATCTCTCTGTGTCTTTTTCATCAGCAGGTGGGAACACAACCGTTAAAAAACTATGTAATCGTAACAGGTTTCTGAAGATATGCAAAGCTAGCATACTCCAAATTATATTACAACAACAGAAAAATGTAGAAAACTTGAAATTATAACAACTGAAATACGATTTATTTAATAAACATTATTTAAATGTTTACTTTTATTAACTGATAAAAGATATTTTTAATTCAGAATTTATATTAAGACTTTTTAAAATAATTATTTCTATAAATTCCTAAAATGACATGTTAGCAAGGACATACCCCCACCTCATACTTGCCAACCTAACTCGGAAGATTGTTAGTCCCCGCCCCTTTTTGTACACCAATTAATTTTTACATTCCTTTCAAATATGTTTACGATTAAATAAGAAGAAAAGTACTCTAAATAAAGACTGGTGTGAAAAAATAGGCGGAAACGAGCGGGATTAACAAACTTCCAGGTTACGTTGGCAAGTACGCCACCTGTACCTGTTGGTAGGAAATTGAAAAACTCACCACCTTCTAAAGTCAACTTTGGCAATATTGGAGTCCCGGCTTAAACATTTTATGAAAATTGAAAACTTTAATGCTCCTTACACGTCCCTAGATGCCCATTTGAACTCCATGTCTAGTAGCACGTCATATATCTGCCAACATATGACGTACTATGCCTTCTTAAAAAACAGGCTTTGAGTTGCCAACATCAAATAGGACATCTACAAGGACCACCAATCAATACAAAGTCCAAAGCTGCGGAGCTGTCACATAGAATAAACGATAAATTTGCATTACCAGTACAACAAAAAATAAACTTTAAAGGATATAAATTTTTATAAAATAAAAGTGCTTGAAAATTATATATTTGTTTATCGAAATAAAATTTAGAATTGTACAATCTCATAATTCTTAAAAGCTGATTAATTATTATGTTTATGCAGAGCTGCCAACCTAAACCGAAGGATTGTTACTCTACTGTGTATAATCATGGCCCATTACTATAAATATACCCGAAGTATTTTTGCATGAAATTAGTGATGGCAAATAAAGTGAAATTTTCTTAACTCTAAGATTGTCCTGAAAAAAAAAGGCGGAGAGTATGACCCCTGTATATTGGATTTGCCCACTTTTATTATTTATTCTGGAGCATTATCAAACACGCCTTTATTTCACACCACTTTATTCGTAAAGTTATTCTGTCTAACATATAACTACAAAAAAAAAAAAAAAAAAAAAAAAAAAAAAAAACTTGAGAAAGCGTGCCATTAAAAACTCGTATGAAAAGAAGGCAGTACTGACAAAGATCTTGAAAAAATTATAGAAAATAGCATATCTGCAGAGATGCCAATATTTTATTTTATTCCGGAGTATTTTCAGCTCCACCTCTATTTCGCACCACTTTATTTATAAAAAAAATTTCCTCAATATACAACTTCGATAAAATAAGAAAAAAATATCCTTAAAAAACAAGTGGTATAAAAATAAAGGCGGGGCTAAAGATATTCCGGAATAAATTGATACTTTCGTGACCGCATATTTTCGTCTTATGACCAGTGCTGCCAGATTTGAGGGAAATTTTTATTCAATAGTCACCGTTAAATTTTACTTGTAACGGCTTTCTAATCACATCGAAATTTAAAAAAAAAAAAGCTTTGAAACAATTAAGAAACTGTTTCAATTAAAATCTATTGGTGGCTGTTTAATAAAAATTTCTCTCAATCTGGCAGCACTGCTTATGACAGTAAGGTCCGCCTGTAGGTGTTATTCTCCCAAGTTAAAATATTTCAAAACAAAATGTTCTATATTAAGATATATGTTATAATTATACTCTTTCTAATCAAAGTATTTATATCCATAGTATATTGGTTGCACAAATATGCATATTGTGTATATTTTTAAGAAATGAATGACATAGAAATTGCAAAAGAAACAGACACCCGGAGTTACAGATTTTTAAATGACGTGAAACTACGTCAGCGATTACGAAAGTGATAAAATGTTGGCATCTATGTACTTGTTATATATATCATAAGTCATTCGAGCGACAGCACATGCGCTGTGAACATATATCTCTAAAAACGAATAATATACGTGATTGTAGATCATGATATAAATACGCAATTATACTATAAATAAATATATTTGCAATGGTTATTTATATTGCAATATTTAAAGAATACCTTAACACAAAAATATTTCATTTACAACTTATAACAATATGATCTTTATCTGACGACGTTTATACTTTTATTTTATCTATACATATTTTTCTCAATGCACCGGCAGATTAATTCATTACTTTTGTAATATTAAAACTCTTACCTAATTAGAAAATATTCTTGTTTTTGTTCCAAAATACAACTCTTAATGACTTTGGCCGTTAATTGTCGAAAACTATGAGATAATTACCTATGAAACAAAAACACAGACACGATTTAAAATTTTAATTTTATTATTTTTTTTTTCCTTATTAGTGCTGCTATGCAAAAGTGTTCAATTCATTCTTCTTTAAAACACACAATTTAAAATTATAAAGTTTTTAAATAATGGAAATTGTTAAAATCAGCCTGCAGAAATTATGCACATCTGATAGGACATTATAATAGAATTTTTTTCGAGAGGAATTTTATTTTATTCTCAAAGTTACTAGTTGCTTGTTAAAATAATAATCTTTTTCGTAGTAGATATTCCCCGCCCCCCTTAAATACTGTTAACGAGTTAATGTCATATAATTTTGTCAGAAATATTTTATATATGATAAAAAATCTATGAATATTTATTAACAGAATTATTCGTTCATAATTCGATTTTTCATCTTTTTATTTTAAAGTAAATGTTTCTATATATATATACAGAGCTGCCAACCTAATCCGGCAAATTGTTTGTACCGCCCCTTTTTCTACACCAATATATTTTTAGAGTATTTGTTTTCTTAATTCATCGTAAATATATTTGAAGAGAATTACTCTAAAAATTAAGTGGTGTAGAAAAAGGGGCGTTACTAGCAATTTGCCGGATTAGCTTGGCAGCTCTGTATATATATATTTTTTTTTAATGGCAAAAAATAAAATTATAGACATACTTTCGGAAAGAGATAGAGATCATAGTCTCCTAAACTAGATGCCTTCCGTGTGGCTCGGAAACTTGGCAACAGTTCAAGAGATAGACAACTCCACCTGGTACAGACTGCCTGACTTTTTTATTCAAATGTCACCAATAATTTTAAGAAGTGATATATGATATATATAATCGACGCTTCTTCGATTGGAATCGCTTTTTATATATCTGTACCGATAAGTATAAAGGATTTAAGTCAAAAAATGTCGATTTTGAGTTAAGTAGTACATAGTGAGACTCAGAACAAAATCCTCTATCGATTGGTATAAAGGACTTAAATCCATGTCATTTAGTCTTTCAGAAAATCCATTGGTAAAAAAAGATTCAAGTCAGAAATTTAGCATTAATCTTTGGTATAAAACATTATATTCAATATTTTCCCTTTATTAAATGAAGGTTGACAATCACTGAATGATATAAAGGGTATAAATCAACATAATCACTTTTTCCTAATCGATTCTTCTGATTAGTGTTTAGTTAGATTAACGTTATTTTTCGTCTCCTGAAAAATCAAGAATATGGACTTAAATTCTTTACACGTATCAGAACAGATATATGAAATACCACTTTTAAAACATTTTGGTGGTTGTTGAATAAAAAAGAATGGGGTATTGAAAATCCGTAGCACTTAGCAACCAAGAATAAAAGCTTTTTATTATTATTGTAATTTATCATTTTTAATAACTATAACATTAATAAAGAATTTTAAAAAATTCAGATCGATTATACCTGACTTATTTATTTATTTATTTATTTTTTAATAAAGGAAAAAAATTGTCTAATCTTGTTATGTTAAGAATTAGTAGAAAATAACTATCTATCTAAAATTTTCGAAGTAATTAATTTTGAAATATAACCATATAGTTTTTATTCCTTGCTTTAAAATGCATGATTTTGCATTGAATTTAGTAATTCAAAAGCTATAGACAAACACCTTCTATTTAAATATACCTTAACTAAATTTACAAGGACGAGAAGGCTTTTCCTTTCACACAAAATATGTCAAACAAAAATGGATTTTCTATTTTATTTTAGATAGTATCAAGCTGAAATAAACATTTTGCACTTGATTACGAAAAGCAAAAAAATCAGCAACGTGCTCTTTATTTTTATTTTAATATTGTCTTCTGGACCGGATTGTAATAACATCCAATGAGTGAAAATTACGGCGCTGTAAACTTTCTTAGTAAATTTTTTGGCAAGGATTTATTCCTTTTGTTTATGTCTAACACGGTGTTAAAAAAAGAAAATGAAAAAGAGGGAAAATACTATCAATTTAAAAATACAACAATTGTGTTATTTTATAAAGTGAATGAAACATAAAATAACAGAAAAAAAATAGGTATAGACTATTACGTCAGTTTTTTTAATAACTGTATTCAGCGCGAGCCAATAATTATATCTAATCAGTGAAAATTATGTTATTTGATAAAATCGTAGATAAACTTAACCACTGTTTATAAATGTTAGATTTTTAGCCATATGGAATAATAAATTTAGCTACCTGCAGACATAAGTTTTTGAGTTTTTCCTCTGGCATTTCCCAAATATTTTAAGAATTTTTTGAGTTTTTTCTCTAGCATTTCCCAAAACTTTTAAGACTGTTAAGTTTTTTCTCTGGCATTTCCCAAAACTTTTAAGAATTTTTAATAATGTAAGATACTTTCAAAATAAATTAAAATCTCTAACAAACATATTTATTAGGACTCTATTTCCTTTAAACCGTAATAATAATAAAAATAAAATAAAATAATAAAAAAAGAATCGTTCCCGTTTTGCGGTAAATCATTCGAATAAAGCAAAATGTCTCAAAAACAACCGGTAAAAAAAAAAAAAAAAAATATCTGGAGTTACTCCACTCGAATTTCCGAACATTGAGTAATTAACTTTTTTGTAGATAAAGTAAAGTAAGAGGAGTTGTTAAATAAACAAAATAGAGAAAATTACAATAGAGTGTTTTTCTCCATATAGTACACGAGGTTTAATTTAACGCTACTGAACTTCGAAGCCATAGATCATGATGATAAAGAAATTTTCGTTGTGTCCCTGTAAAAATCTATAAATGCTACATTCACCAAAATGCTTATAGTTAGTGAAACTGGGATTTATAATATACAAATAAATTTTCAGCTCAGTTGAATAAGGCGTTTAGACGCTATCGCCCTTTAAATTTGGTATAGACCATAATGATAATGAATTTTTCTTTGTCCCCTGTAAAAAAACTGTATGTTCTAAATTCACCAAAATCTATACAGTTCGTGCAACTGTGACCTATAACATGTGTATAATTTTTTTGCTCTGTTTAATAAGGCGTTTAGACGTTATCACACTTTTAAAAATTTGCCCCATAGGCCATAATGATAAATAATTTTTGTTGGTGTCCCTGTAAAAAAAACTATAAATGCTAGATTCACCAAAATCAATAGGGTTCGTGCTGCAGTGACTTACAATATACGTACCAACTTTCAGCTCATTCGAGCAAAGTGTTTAGACGCTAGCGTATTCACTCACACACATACATACATACATAAATACATCATCGTAAAAATAGTGCAAACGGACTCAGGGGGACCTCAAAACAAATAGAAACATCAAATTTTCAAATTCGGGTTTTTGACATGATTACAATACTTTCCTTACATATGTATGTTCGGAAAGTGAAAAGTAGGGAGAAAGAAAAAATAGGAAAAATACACCACTCTCTCGTCGAAAATTAAGTTCTGTTTAGGAGAAAATTTTAATTTATGCCTTGTATGAGAATAGAAAATTTTAAATAGTTCTGCTCCCAAATAGAACTATCAATGTGGAAAAAAAAAAAAAAGAGTTACCAAAATGCCCCAAACAGAGTGGCGGTTCTGATAATGAGTAGTAGCAGTTATTTTACAGCAAGAGGTACGATGATGATTTTTTTATTTTTCAGTAACAGTGTTCCTAATTCAAAAGACCACTTTAATTTTTTTATAATTTTGTTTAAATAGTTTGATGGATAGATATTATCGGAATATGAAATATTAAAGTCATATATAATTTAGGGGATTATTATTATTTGCAAAGAGAGAAGTTTATCTTTTATTTTACACTTTCTTTTCTCCTATTGTTTTTATTTTTTTTTTTTTTTTATCAGTACAGTTGTCAAAAATAAAAGTTTAAAAAAGTATGTTATATTGTATTTATCCATTTTTCACCTGACAAACGAAGTTAAATTTTTATTTATTTATTTATTTATTTTTCTTTCTAATTTTAGATAATATGATATTTTGTAGAGCAAATCGTTTATTTTCAAGAATCATTGTTTTACATTCGGTTAGCACGGTCGATGCGTTCCTATATATTTACGATCGTTTTATTATACTATCATGATTTTCAAGAGAAAATTTAGGAGAAAATCTATATGCTTATGCTATAACGGCGCTAAACACTTCAAAAGAATTTTTTTTCTAAAATATCGTTTTCTTCTAGATGTCGTTTCGTATAAATTAGTTGTTTAGTTCAGGAAAATTTATAGGTGTCCTGTATAAATAGCTCAATTTCAGGTCTCGCAAGTCTGTTTCTTTAAAAACGGCTTTACGGGTTTTTTGAAACTTATCATTTAACCCCCTTTTAAATATCCTTTTGTGTATAATTCTCGTTTTCCGGACAACAACTGAGTATGCTAAGTTTTGGTGAAAGTCAGTATCTCAAAAACGGCTCTAACCACTTTCTTGAAAATTGTTACATAAACCCATTTTAAATGTCCTTACTCATATATTACGGGGTTATTACATTAAAATTAACGGTCATCCTGATTAGGTAGGTCAATTTAGATCTCCGATATTGGTGTTTCAAAAAATTGCTGTACCGATTTATTTTTCTTATTTTTTAACTCACTATGTATACTTTGTTTTATATGTCTTACACGTGTATCAGCTTTCTCTTAATGGAAATTTTTTTGATCAATTTAAGTCACTTGTATGCTTTCTGATCACTTTATTCCCCAAAAGAGCATGTAATACGTTTAATAGTGGGTAATGGATGTTGTGTGGTTGTTTCACATAATATTTTTTACAGGAATATTTTTTTCTTATTTTATCGTGGTTATATATTACAGAAAAAATTTCTATAAATTAAATGGTGTGAAATAGAGACGAAGGCTAAAAGTACTCTGGAGTTTTTCTTTATTTTAAGGCTAAAATTCCTTATTTAGATAAGACAATGGTAATTATTGGAAACTAGCGGCAGAGAAAAAAATAGTAAAGAACCGTCAAGTATGATAAGTACAATTGTCCGATTCTTCATAAGACAAAGATTTTATATATTAATTTTATTATTTGTTCTTAAAAAATTCCTTTAACTTAATTATTATATTTTAAAATAATCAGAAATATGAAGTTTACGAGTGACAATATCAAACATTTTATTTAAAACAAACATGCTTTCTTGCGGAGTTATTTTTAGATTTATCCATTCCTTCTAGAACATTAAAAATCTACCTAATTAGTTTTGAATTCTTGTTTTATGCTGACTGCACTCCCTAATGACTTTACTCATTCATTGTAGAAAACTATGCGATAATTACCTCAGAAATAAAAGCAAGAAAGACAATTTAAAATTTTCTGTTTTTTTTTTTTTTTTTTTTTTTTTTTTCGCTTACTAGAATTTTAAATTAGAAAATATCTTACTTTTTCAACTTTTACCTTTTTAATTTTTATTTAAAGTAAAAAATAAATAAATATATAAATAAAAAATATATAAAATGTATCAGTAAAAATTATGTATATGTTATATGACACTTATGCTATACAATGTTATTGCTGTAAGTATTCTATGCGATATTTTTAAATTGCTAACTCCTCGGTGAGATCATAATTTGATCGTGAAACTATAACAGTAAAGTAAAACATAATGTATATACGTAAATGTCAGGAAATTTCAGTACTTTCAAATATATAATCAAGTTTAAAAATTTTATTTTCGCAGAAATTCTGTTAATGAAAGTTATTTTGAACTATTTATTTTAAACTTTTGCCTATTAACCCGTTAACGCCCGAATTAATTTTTCAAAATATAATTAGCTGATTATTTCACTTATAAATTAATATAGACAACTGACAGTAAAATATATTAACTTAAACAATTCTACTAATGTTTAAAATTTAAAGCCTATCCTTATTTATTGAAATTTAGTGTTCTAGCGAGAAAACTTCGAGATAGAAAAACTTTGAGATAACAGATTAATTTCCTATTATATGTTGACAAAGATCTCGAAAGTAAAGTATTATAATATGTATTATTATGCAACTTGATTTAAGTTAGTATACCTGCACAAAAAGCAGATATATGTGCGACGAATGAAAAATCATATAATGACTATCCAAATTATGAAATAATAATTAATAATATGCACATAAAACTTTCAGGGATTATTTAGAGTGACGCTATAAACTGTCACTAAAAAGCAGAAATCATTCCAAGAATTCACAAAAATATACGTGTCATTTTATTAGCTGTCCTCAAATGAGGACATTGGACGCTAATGGGTTAATTTCACTCATTTGGTCAGTGTTGCCCTAATATAAGGGTTTTTATTGAATATCCACCTCTAAATTTTAACTACAATGGTTGCTTGATCACTTCGAAGGTTATTCGTCCAGTATACATATTAAAAAACACTTGCGTAACCAGATCTGGTGGATTTTTTATTCAATAGTCACTAACAATTTTGAGGATTGATATGGTATATATGTAATAGAGGATCAGTCTTCGAAATGATTAGGCAAACGTTAAAAAATTATTGGTGTTATTGAATAAAAAATCAGCAAGATCTAGCAACACTGAATATTAATCCTCAAAATTAATGGGACGATTGGATATAAGAATCCCTAAATTTTTCAGCACTGTTTAGCGCGCTTTAGAATGTTAAGGCCAGCAAAATGTTAATGCGAGTTTTAAAAATATATATTTATAATAGTAATAGGAATTGTCAACCAACAAAAACAATTTCTATATCTAGGGACATCCTGATACTTGCCAACATCCTAATTAATATTCTGTAAGGCTGTAAGTTCCACCCTTTTTTTTTCGCACCAATAAATTTTTAGAATAATATTCTTCAAATGCATTTACGATTAAATAAAAAGAAAAATATTCTGAAAAAGTACTGGTGTGAAAAAGAAGGCAAGGTTAACAATACTACAGAATATTAATTAGGATGTTGGCAGGTATGCATCTTCCTGGAGTGTAAGTGCCCCTCTCCCCGAAGGACATGTAATTTGTCAATATAAGTATCTTTCAAAAAACTCGCTAATACCTTTGGTTCAAACCAATAGTTGAACACAGGTCTGTAAAAATTTAAAATATATTTAATGTATTTTTTTTCGCTAAAATAAATAAATAAAAAATATCTTAGGAAAGCATGAAATTAAATTTCTTTCAACATTTAATGTTATACTTCTCTAAAAGGAAAATCGTCTGCATTTATCACTGAAAATAATTTTAATACATAAAAATGATAATTAATATTTTGCACTGCGGAGATTTGTATTGGAGAATTTAGAAGAAATTTTGTGATAACCACAACATACTAGTTAGTTTTATTACTGATACATTATAATATTTATTTATTGGAAAAAAATTCCTTTTAGGCTAACTATTAAATTTGAATCAAAAAGAAATATAAAGTTTACATTTGGTGATATAAAGTTTACATCATTTTTATTAGAAATAAACATAATATTTAGTAGAATATTTTTAGATCAATTCTTCTAGAACATTAAAAATCTAATTAATTAGTCTTGAATTCTTGTTTTATGCTGACTACACTCCCCAATGATTTTACTTATAAATTGTAGAAAACTATGCAATAATTACCTCAGAAATAAAATTAAAGAAAACTATTTATTTATTTTATAACAAACGTTTTAAATTATTTATTTTAAATTATTTATTTATTTATTTATTTATTTATTTGTTACTTATTAGAATCTTTAATTAGAAAATATCTTACATTTTAAATTTTTATTTTATTTTTGGGAAAAAAAAAGAATGAATGAATGAACGAAAATGGAAAATTTTACAAAGTGTGTAAATTAAAATTATGTATTACATGACATTTATGCCGAACAATACTATTATGAACGGAATTTTATATAATCTTCTTAATTTGCTATTCTCTTAACGGAACAATAAGTTTATCGTGAAATTAAAAGAGTAATGCCAATTAAATTCTTTTACTGCTGCAATTCGTTCCGATTTTTCGGATATCGGTAGTTTTCCTAGAAATATTCACATTGTTAAATCATGAAAAACTGCTATAAAGCTTATATATGATTTCATTAAAAAAAAGGGGGGTATTTAGAAAATCAGATAGCTGTGTGTGCAGCTATGATCTTTATATATTACTGTCAAAAATACTTTTTTGTATTTTATTTTACTTAATCGCATCTAAATATTTTATTTCTCCATGGAAATTTATTTAGTTTATCCTAATTTTAAATAATTAAGCAAAATTTTTCAATAGTGTAAATTGTACACGGATGAGGCTATGTAAGATATTAGAAGGCAAATCTAACTGCTGGATCTGATATATATGTTGACAAAAATTGAAAAGATTATCTTTACACTAGACCAGTCTTAAGTTTTTTTTTTTTTTTTTAATTTTTATAAGTTGAGGAGATATATAGTCAGAAGATCCCCACCCCCATCCCACACACACACATCCACACATACTAACCAATTGCCGAAAACCAGAAATCAGGAAGCCTTAAAAATATACATCTAGAAAAAACTGCAGATCGAATTTTTTGACCGAATACAATACTTTCATTACCTACGGTAAAGAAAGTAAAAATGGGTAATGGAAGTAAAAATAAATAAAGAAAGAAAGAAAGAAAGAAAGAAAAAGAAAGAAAGAAAAGAAAGAAAGAAAGAAAACGATGATTTTACTTTATATATCGTGTAACGTTATCAGTTCTAATGAACTACTAAGGAATTAATTTAAATAAGCTGTATAAAACGTGTGTTTGTTTTTAATACTTTACACAATTTTGTTAATTTTGCTTAAATTTTTTTAATATTGTAGCAATTACAGACCTCAATGTTGCGTATTTCGTTTATGATAACATCATCATTGTTATTTAAAAAATAAATAAATAAATAAATTTAAAAAAAAAATAGTTTTCTAATGAAAAATTTTTGATTAATTCATTTTTTTTTTTTTACAAATTTATTAAAAATATATCTAATTAGTCCAGATTCTTATTTTATACACAATGCATTCCCTAATGATTTTATTTACTAATTTTCAGAAACTACTCGATAATTATCTTCAAAATGAAAACACGGAAAATGACTTAATAGTTTTTTTCTTCTTTATTTAACTTATTAGCATTTGTACTTGAATATATTTATTTTCTTTAATCTTTAAAAATAAAATTTACAGTATAAATCTTTTAATGTATTGTATGTTAAAATTTTTAAGTTTATAACAAAAAAAAAAAAAAAAAAAAAAAAAAAAAAAAAAAAATGCTTCCTTCTGATTTAATTGCAGTTAAAAACCTTTTTTTTTTTTTTTTTTTTTTAGGGAAAATGCTAAAAGATTTTTCGATTCATTAATTATTTAACAAAAAATGGTGTAATTACAAATAATAATAATAATAATAAAAGGGCAACTATTAAATATTTGTCGGTAATATTTTTATATCTTCACTTATTTCTACATAAGAATTAAGTAAATATATATATATATATATATATAATAATAAAATCTTATAGGTATCTTTTTATTCGCATTTTAAGTAAAATATATACACAAAACAAATATATACATAAAAAACATAAAATATAAAATATATACATTATGTAAAATATATACATTAAAAAATATATACGTACATAGTAAAATATATTTAAAAAAAAAAAAACCCTCATGTAAGTTAACACCAAAAAGCACTGGCAATTTGTGTGTCAGCATTCTTTGGTGAAATTTATTTTATTTTATTCTTTTATTTACCTTTATTTTTTTTTTTTAAGTGTTTGTTCTGTAAAGTTATGGGATTGCTGTACATTTTCCGAAACACGAGAATACAATTTATCCGCAGTTGCATTTAAATTCATGTCGTCAGACTTGATTGACACCAGAGACAGGCTGTCTGCCTCAGTGAAAGAACATGGGTGATAGTCTGCTCTTTGTGTATTGCCGTCGCCTTTAAACTTGATTTCACACTGTCTTTTGGTGGTCTCGATGTCCGGCGAGCTCATCAGTGTGAGACGACTTAGTGGCGCCAAGCTCGCTGTCAAATGACTGGCCCAGTTAAAGTTTTCAGGTATGGTCCTTATATATAGGAGAGGGACCGGTCCCTCTCCTATATATACGAGCACTTCTCCAGATTCAGAATTCTTTCTGCACTGAAGACGGTACGCTTAAAGCTACCGAAACAGCTGTATGCACCTCAAATATTTTTCTTTGGCGTTTCAGACGTAGTTGTTTATGCGGATTTTAATAATAATAATAATTTTCTAAAGTAAAAACGTAATCTTAAACATTCATATTTGCCGGCATTTAAGGTTTAACTTATATAACCCAATTTAAAATTATTAAAAGCTCTAACGCATTTTTGTGCATCTAAAAATTAAATTCTGATAAATTGATTTGCACATTAAAGAAATTTCTATTTTATTCCAACTTTTGAATAAAGCCATCATTTAAAGTAATTTTATTTATTTGTATAAGAGTTTCAAATGGCTCGGGTTAAATTTATATGCCATGGAGAATTTAAATAATAATACGATATAGTATCAAAGGCTTTTCACATTTTAAAATATTCCTTCTGAAAGATATCTCTGTCAAATACAGATAAATATAATATGTCAAACGGTTTGACTTGAAAGTGAATTCAGAAGCTAAGTAAATTTATCAAAAGACTATCTTATTCTCTATTATAAAAATTCGTTTGTTATGGGTACGACTATTTCACTCTACGATTCTTCACATTCAATATGTATATATAATATTGGTTTTAAGTATTTATGATTTTTTTATTTATTATTATGATAATGTTGTAAATTCTTGTGTAGACAGTTTGTAAAATATTAAAGAATGTAAATGCGCATTTTGTCTGATAAATGCAGTATGTCAATTGTATATTTTTCTTTAAGAAAAATTCTATGAAACTGTATGATGAAATATTATAATAGAAAATCTCGAAAAAATTTAAAGCTTATCCAGTTAGATTTTTTGTAATCTTTCGTGTTTATTTTTTTAAATATTAATTTATTTATGGCTTTTCTGTATTATTTTTAAAAAGAAAATTTGTATTTAGGAATTATCCAAAAACAAATACGGCTACTTTGCACAATGATTCAAACTGAGTTTTTCATCTATATGTATATAAAAGAGCAGTTATTTATATATTATTTTCCAGAAAAAGTGTAATAAAATAGCACAATTAATCGCCTGTTATGTATATCAAATATCACTTTTCAAACTTATAGGTAACTAATGAATAGAAATATCGCGAAATCTGGCAGCACTGCTTGTAAACATATTCTTATGTTACCCGCCAGAAATATGTTAAAATATTAGGCCTACCGAAAATTTCTCTCCATATAAATTAACCCTTTCCGGCGCAAGACAATTCGTATCCTTTAAATTACACTAATTTGAGGTTAAAAAAAAAAAAAAAAAAAAAAAAACGGCCTTTTCTGATAAGTTAAAAATGTAAGTTTTTTCCAAAACATTTTTGGGATGAATTCTTGCAGTTGGGAAGTGAAATTAGGTGGTATAAAATATATCCCACCGCGCATGAAAGGGTTAAAAAACTGAAACCATAATATTTTTTTCAAGATCATTTATAAAGTAACAATTTGTACATTTACATTAATTTTTCGCAGAAAAATCCGCTTTAAATGTCAGCGAAAATTCTGTGATTATACAGTAAAGTCTCGCACAACGCGGTGGCAGAAATGACAAATAAATAAAACACTTTCGTTTCTTAACACCACTAAATTTTTAGAGTACCAATCAATTGGTTCATACGCTCGATTTAGTTTTTATATAAAGCAGTTGCTTCGATATGAAATTAGGGGTGTTAAAAAATAAAATTGTAATATTCATGAGGGAAACTTGCACCCGCGTTGTATGAGACTTTACTGTATGAGCCGAAGATAGTTTTAATGTAGAATTCCCAAGAACGGTCAGCAGCTCAACAATTATAATAATTTCTCAAGTTTACATTTGGTCATGACGTGGAATGCCCTTATTACAGATCCATCTCCAGATTACTAATTCGGATTTTTTTTTCCATATTGAAATAGATGAAAGTTAAAGCATATAGCTGTAATTATGATGCCATTACAACATCAACATGTAAAGATTAAGTGGAGGAATCTCCAAAAAAATTAGTTGGTCCACATCCGTGACCCAGTCCAGGAGATCGGTAAAATGTTTATTCTCGGTATCGCCGAAACTAGTACGATCATTTTACTTTTAGAGTACAAACTTCACTTATTTCCTCTCTCCTAACATTGTTCGTAAATACTGGCTTTTAATTTTAAATAAGCATAAAAATTACTCTGCTTTTTAAAAGGTTAAGCTAAACATTTGGAAAATTCATTATTTTTCTAAGGGAAAACTTTGTTTTGTGTTCAAGTTAAGACGCTCTTAATATTATAAAGTGAAAAAACATAAAATAATTGCTATTAATTTATTGACCTTTTATTTTTATTATTATTATTATGTTTAAAATCTGATATAATTCATTTTTCCCTTTAAATGATATTTAGATCAGGATTGCAGATGAATAATATAATTTTATTTTTTAACATCACTAATTTACATTAAAAAAAACTGTGTTATACAGAAACTACATCGGATATAATTGAACTAATAGATTGATAATAATAAGAACGAAACTTGACTAGACAACATAAAATGCAAGAACTCGCAACAATTGTTTTGGATTGAAAGAAAACACGGCACATCCACAGTTATTACTTTTAAACGCTAGTTATGTGGTGCTTTTTTACTATAGATTGATACTCTAAAAATTTAGTGGTGTTAAAAAATAAATATGTAGTATTCATCTGGCAACCCTAATTTAAATAACTGTCAACTCTTCGGATTTTAAGTACTATGACTCTTTTAATATTTTTTAGACCTAATTTATGCAATTAAATAAGATTACCCATTTGCCGGCCCTAACGCTCTAAAGCGCTCAAAACGATGTTACCAAATTTAAAAACTCTTTTATTCAACTTTACCAATAATATCAAAGATTTATATAATAACCTCTGACAGGGATGGAACATGGGCGCAGAATTCATACCGGAATCCGTTGAAGAAATTTCTGTACCTATAATATCGCTGATTTAAGAAGTAGAAAATTTTCTTACATTGATAGTGGTATGAATTCTGCGCCCGTGTTCCATCCCTGCTCTGAAGTGATTAGGCAACGGTTACGACTAAAATTTATTGGTATATGTTGAATATATAGATATATTTTTTAATTTGGCAACACTGTCCAGAGAAATTAAATTTGACGGATAACGGTTAAGATAACTGTTTAAAAACGTGGTTCTCAAAAAGCAAACGATTCAGAAGCTGCGTATTGATATTTAATACTTTTACAATTTTTAATAGAATGTTAAATTTAGAAAGAAAATCAATTTTTATTAAATATTTCCCAAAATTATTTGCCAGCTGGTCTAAATTGATTTATCATCTTAATAAATGTACAATCTAAATAAATCTATGAGTTGCACACTAATTACACATTTATAATTTAAATTACGTTAAAATACTACCTACCTGCTAGCAGAATTAACACTAATTATAGAAATGGTTTAAACAGTATTTTTAATACTTATTTGAAATATTATCGAAGAAAGCCCACATATAGTTTATATTTGTATTAAACTGTATTAAAATTTCCATACATCTAAAACTATTTTATTTAAAGATTTTATGTACTTTCAGGCAGAACTTTACATAAATAATTTATGATTTAAAGTTAAGTTAAAGAAGTTTCTAGATCCTCTAAAAGCAATAAAAATTATTTTTATTATTATATTTAACGATATTTTATTACTTTTAACTTTCATCGTTTAAAATTTTTGTAATTATGTTTACCTGTTCAATATCAGGTGATATTATAAAATTATTTACTTACTTTAAAAAAATATATTTACAAACATTTTAAAAATATTCTAAAAATATTCTAAAAATCTAAATATAGATTTACTATTAAAGTAGTATAATGAGTAATTTTTTATTCATTAATGAATCAACAATGTTACTTTGTCATTATTTAACGTCAGGATAATTTATTCAAAAAAATATTGTCAACGTTAATATTTCTTAGATAAATAAACTACTTATATGCATGCTGTCGAACATGCTTGTGACACTTATATCACTTTCTCTTGTGATATTGTGCCTAGGGACGGAAGTCAAAAGGAATTTAAAGGATTTAAGTCACCGAACTTTAAGCAGGGAAATTAAACTGTTGCGAAACTAGTTGCACGATCGCTTAGCGTGACTGCTTCGAATAGACGTTATGAGCATATAGGACAACCACACCCTTTTATAAGTGCACGCAATTTAGTTCAGAAATGGGTCTTTATACTAGAAGGTCAGTTTTACATGAAAGTCTAATATTTTTATTTGATATAGGATGACAAATTTTTATGGACATTTTACTAATAAATATTTTATTTCATCATAAGTATTTTGTTTTCTTATTAATTTAGGCGGGTACTGTTGAGAGTATTGTTATTTTTTAAAAGAAACGCAGGTAATTTCTAGACTTACAAAGAATGATATAAGCTAACAATTTTGTGATTTTAAATAAGTTGCAGATAATACCTGAGAATTAGAACATGTTTGTTTTTCATATTTTTCGTAATGGGTGGATTAGAATCCGTTACTATATTACATAGCTGCCAATATTTTAATTTATTCCGGAATAATTTTAGCCCCGCCTCTAATTCGTACTACTTAATTTTTAAAAGCAATTTTTTAATATTTTATCGAAATTATGTATTGAAGAAAATTTTTCTATAAATAAAGTGGTGCAAATTAAAGGCGGGGCTAAAAGTAATCCGGAATAAATTAAAATATTGGCAGCTATGAATGAGAAATTAAAAAGATAAGATGTGCATACTTGCCAACCTCCTCATTATCAACCGCACAATATTTAGTGTGCCCATTTTTTTTTTTTTTTTTTTTTTTTTTTTTTTTTTACACCAGTCATTTTTTTTTTTTTTTTAATTAATCGTAACAACATTTTAAGAGAATTGCTTTAAAAGTAAAGTGGTGTGGAAAAAGGGGCGTTTTCGAAAGGGGGGGGGGTTAACAACTTTACGGTTATTTATGAAAGGGTTGGCAAGTATGAATGTGCAACGTTGAACATGGCAAGTATTTTTTTTTTTTTTTTTTTTTTTTTTTTTTTTAATTAACCTTAATAAAAGGTTATTCTTTCTTTATTTTTTGAAAAGATCTGCACAAAATTAATATTGTCACAAGTTGTCCAGTGAATTAGAATCTGTGAAATCATTAACACGTATTATGTAACTGCAAACTACTTAAATTTTTGTGTAAAACTTAGATTGAAAAAAAAAATCGAATGATGGCCAGCGTGATAAAATAAATAAATAAAATAATAAAATAAATAAATAAATAATAAACTAAGAAAAGTGAACCTTAATAAATTTCAGATTTAAGTAAATAGATTTGAAACTTCTGTTTCAAAGTTTACTTATTAATTTTTTTAATTAATATCCTTTTGGGAATGTTTTCTCAGTTTAAATTTTATTTGAAATATCCATTTAAATAATGATTAGTGACAATTGTATTAAGCATTATTCTGGCACATGCTTGAGTAATCAAAAAGAAGCACACTCTAATTTCCTTATTATTGAGATACAAATTGTTTATAATATATATATATATATATATGTATATTAAATTCACCGTAAATTATAATACGCAAAAATGAAAGAGTTCCCTATTTTCCATCATAATTTATTATAATAATTATTATTTTTAATAAGAAACTTTTATCATATTTTTACAGTTATCTTTGCGATTGTATAAGGAAGAAATTTTTGTAAGAAAAAGTGGTAGTAAAAGATGTGGTACTCTTTTACGCCAAACTGCGATCAATATAATTTGCCACGTAAAGTTAAATAATTACAAGATAAAAAGAAATTTTACATACCACGTTTTTAAATTTTCTGTTGAATCGTATAAACTTGAAAATCCTTTGTATTAATAAATACATTAAAAAAAAAAAAAAAAAAAAAAAAAAAAAAAAAAAATGGTGATGAATTATCCTATCAAGTTGAAAGAAAATGACCAGAGATGCACCAGAGAAAATGACCGTAATAAAGAGAGCAATTATAAGTAATTTTCAAACATTTATTAATTGGATAAAAGTATTAAAAGAATGCATTGTCGTCGTGTTCTGAGCTATTCTAAAAGTATCAAATGTTTAGCTAATCTGGAAGTTAGTTAAAAATCGATTGCAAGATTTGTATTGGACAAACAAACAAGAAAACGAGTTCATAAAAACGTGATAAAATGAAAATCGCTTAAAAATGTGCATAATAAACCTTATCAGAGTTCCAATTTTTGTAATTTATTCACGACCATTTTCAGTCTCGCCTCTTTTTCATACCGGAAATTTTGAAAAATGATTTTCTTCTTATTTAATCGTTGTAACATATTAACCCCTTAACGGTCGCATATTTTTCAAAAACACGCCTATAAAGTCCACATTTTTGTCTAAAAAATAAAAAAGATTGAAAATAAATAAATGAATAATATATCAAGTTATTCTGCACATATTTTCAAATACATTATGTATAGTTTGGTACTGGCTGGTGCTTTCATGTACCCTAAAATGTTAAAGGAAAAATACACGTGGGGAGTGGTCACAGTCCGTGAACATCACGGGAGCGAGTAGGAAGAGGTTAGAGAGAAATAATGTGCAAAATTTCGGGTGCGAAAAGAAGGTGGGGCTAAAAAATACTCATGAATAAATTATAGAAGTTCGGATCTCTGGGCCTTATTCAGGGTAAATTTCTATTAATGCTACTTTTATACACATCGAATTTAGAAAACTTGGTGGTGATATTGCATATTTATCTTAATATTTCATATAGCCATATATTATTCGCAGGATTTAGATTTAGTTAATATCATTGTGATTTTTTTTTAATTGGTCATAAAAACATTTTAGTTAATTTTAATTGTAAATTTAGAGAAGAAATTATTATTTTGTATACGCCTATCTCTGTGAACCATTTCAGGAGTCTTTAAATTTACTTTATTTAAGGACTTTAAAAATCTTATATTTAAAACAAAAATTGCCCTTTTAAGTCAGTTCATACACATGGAGAATTAGTATAAATAAAGCATTCTAACTGACGTCAAAATCTTTTACTAAATCATAGATTTCAGTTTTTAAATGATTATTTATACTAATATTTTTAAACAGTTAACGATTACGATTAAACGGATATTTCCATCTTTTTCTGCTACCACTATTTTTATATAGTAATCCCTATCTTATTTGATCGCGACAAATTTTTTTAAAAAATCTAGAAAGATTTCTGTTTGAAAATATTGGTAGCAAAAGCGGAAATTTCTCAAACCTGCGATAATGACTTTTGAAGCAGAAATTGATTAATATACAATGTAAAATATATAAATACTTCAATGAATGGTTTTATTCTATTTTTCAGGTGAGTTCCTGTAAGAATACTCTTGAAAAATACTATGTTTCATTTCCTGTTTTTGGATTATACTTCTTATTTTAAAGGATAACATAAAAACAGGTAAATTAATTTCTTTTCTTTCGCATATCAAGGCTTTTTTCAGGGGTCCTTAATCGAATATCACTTTTTTTTATTAATGAAATTTAGTTATGATTTTCAGTACTTTTCTGTAAACTGTTATTTAAAAAAAAAAAAAAAAAAAAAAAAAAAAAAATGTGGTATTGAATTAATGGATTACTAAAAGCCCTGGCATCTAGCTTTTTATGTGTTTTTCTCTTATTGAATAACAGTTTATTACATAAATATTAAGTAAAACCATTCTAAGGAAAAAATTCCCATATGCAATATGTAATCTTTATCTCTCTCTCTCTCTTTTTTTTTTTTTTTTTTTTTTTTTTACTTATTTTTTTGTAAGTATTTAAATTGATGACGATAAATAAAGTTTATTCTGTTATAGTTATAAAGGAAAAATCCATACCAATTAAAATTTGTGATGTCTATTCCATTTTGCCCTATGTTTGATTTTTAAAAATTAATTTTAAATGACACTCCAGTTCTATCCCTTGCGAAATGAATAAATAAATATATTTTTTATTTATTTATTTATTTAATGGAAAATATTTCAGTCGTTTAAAAGTTAAAAATTTATGTAAATTAGAATAAATATAAATGGTAATTTTTTAATAAATAAATTCTACAATAAGAAAATATTCTATAAAATTAATAATAATTCATTTTAAATAATCCATTGATAATCTTTTTATTTTTCGCATAAATAGTTATTGTAACCCCTTTGAAATTAAAAAATGTAAATTTTTCATTTTGTGTTTTTAGCATGTCTGTGTTAATAATAATTTTCATGTATATTTTCATAAAAATTGATATCAAATTAATGTTTTTTGGGAAATATTAAACTTAGACTGGCTGTAATTGGTTTTCAGTACTTTTTCAGCGGGATGTTTAAGGCAATCGAATGAAAGTTAGAATTTTGTAATGCAACTATGATGTTCTCAATGCATTTAATAAAAGTCAATATTTTTATCCCTTTTCTAAAACAATAAGAAAAAATTAAGATTTACAGATAACATTATCTGAAAAATAGGTTAAGCTTTAAAATAATTGCAGAATCGCCAACATAATCCGGAGGATTGTTAGTCATACTTGCCAACATCCTAATTAATATTCCGTAGTGTTGTTAGTCCCGCCCTTTTTTTCACACCAGTAAATGTTTAATGTAATATTCTCCAAATGCAATTACGATTAAATAAGAAGAAAAATACTGTAAAATGATACTGGTATGAAAAAGAAGGCGGGGCTAACAATACTACGGAATATTAATTAGTATGTTGGCAAGTATGTAAGTTAGTACCAACTTTGAATTTGATTGGTGTAAGATCAAGGGCTCGAATTTTCTTTTGAAACAATAATTCTAATTAATATTCCTGGTTAGTATTAGCGTCTTTCCCAACTACTGTATTTTTAGAGTTACTTTCCGCAAATGTAAATCAGGATCCGTACGAACCTGCCCTTTTGTATAGATTTTTTACCATAATAGTTATATAATAAAAATTTACTTAAAATTATAAACTTCTTTTATTGCAAAAAAATGCTATATAATTTTACTGGTGCCGAAAAATAAGGACTGTGCGAACCCTGTAACCATGATCAAATAAGAAGAAAATACTCTAAAAAGAGAACTGGGATAAAAAGGCGGGTACTTACAAAACTAAGGAATATTAATTAGAATGTTGGCTGGTATGGTTATGATCATCAGTTACAAGTACATCAGGGACATGAAAAATATATCCTTCTACTACAAAAAAAGAAACTTCTGTGTTTCGTTTTTGTACTGGCGAGACATGTTTTCTTGTATAACTGATGAATACAATTGAAACATTTCGAAATCTTTATGTTTGATGGATTGTTCCTTCTACTATTCTACCTAATTTGATACTGTGTGAAATACATAGCTGCAATATTTTAAGTTATTCCGGAGTATTTTTAGCCCTGACTTTATTTCACACCACTTTATTTATAAAACATATTTCTCCAATACATAATTTCGATAGAATAAAAAAAATTACTCATAAAAATAAGTGGTATGAAATACAGGCGGGGCTAAAAATACTCCGAAATAAAATGAAATATTGGCAGCTGTGGTGAAATATTGTTAATCTAATTTATAAATCTGTAATTAGACATTAGAAGAATGAAACAGCAATTCGAATTTTTTCTTGTGTGTCTACATCTACAGAATTACGTATTAACACTTTCGACATTACATATTAACGACAGCAAGTTTTCTCTTTGATAGAAAGTTCCGCCTGTAGGCGTTTCGCTTTTAAGTTACTTTATTTCAGAACTAGGTTTTCTATATCCATATTTATGTTACAAATGAATATATATTATAATTATACTCTTTCTAATTAAAGAAATAATATCCACAGCATTTTGATTGTACGATTATGAATATTGGGAATATTCTTAAGAAATATAGTAGAATACTAACTGCAAATGAACGCCCACTGGCGCAGTTACAGAGTTTCAAATGACGTCAGCGGTCGCGAAAGTGTTAAGAATATAATTAGTTTTAAAATGTTAAAGCACTGATATATTTTCTATAAAAAATTATTCTCCTTTTATGCAGTTTTCGACTTCTAATGAAAAACTATACTCCAAAGTTATGATCGAACATTGTAAATAATCAATTTTGCTAGCATGCTGGGAATATATTTAATATAAGTTGATAATAAATTTCGTAAATTATTAAGCTTTTAGTATACATTTTTTATGTTGTGAATACCAGAAATTATAACTATGTATGAAAAATAAATTTATTACCAAAACATGAATTAATGCTAAATTAAAAAAATAGAAGAGTTTAAATGTATATCCTATCTCCAATATTGCGTAAAACAAACTATAAACAAGTAATATTTATAAACAAAATTCACCAGTTTAAACTGAACGTGACGGCTAAGATTTACGATTAATACATTGCCAATATCATTTTAATGCCACCCATTTAAAATTTTTTAGTAGTGGGTCTTTTTCTTTCCTACTACCCAACTAAATACCGTTAATGCAACAAGCCAGTATATCGTGATATTTAGCTGTCTAAAACACGTTTGCCGCTGGCTCCTTATTAATTCATATGATGGAACAAATGTTTAAGAAACTTTCTTTACTCTGGGAAGAACGATTCCTCATAATTCAGAAAAGTGGCCCTGTTGAAAGATATTGCGTGAGCAATAATAGGTTATAAATGGGACTTAATCCTACCACTTGCTGAGAAAATATCTCCTTCAAAGTTGGAAGTTTGTGCATATTAAATAATATGTGTGTTCATAGATAAATATATGGGGCGTGCAATGAATTATTTATTGGAATGAATCAACTACACTTTATCTTTAAGTTTTTATCTTTATTTTTTGACCCGTAATATTCTAGAACTATGTGATACTTACGAGACATCATGCTACACTTATGATACTCATAAGAATTTCATATCTTTATTTAATATTATAATATGAAGAGACTGGAATTATTTATTATGGAATACTGATCGTACATATGATAGATTTTTTCTTTTAATTAAATTTTATCATATAACTTTTCGTTAAGTATTACTGATAGTCAAAATATTCATTTTTAGTAGTACGTGCACGCAAAAATATTTTTAATACTCACTTACGTTTTTTTTTTTCTTTTCTAAAAACACAAACAGTAGAGGTACTAACTTAGTCTTATGGGCCTAGACTATAGATGGGTGACTTTAAATTGAAAATTTAACTACATATTTTTAAATAAAAAATATGTGATGTATAAAAAAACTTTTAAATACATAATATGAATGGAGCTAACTAATATTGCAGTACTAAACACTACTACAACAAAATGCTTTATTTTACATTATTTTATTTCATTTATTCATTTGTTTATTAAAAAAAAATTATAACACAAATTTTGGATTTGTAGTAAATTATCATGAAATAATATGTAATTTTTTTTTTCTTTTAATAATTTTTAACACTAAAATTTTATACAATTCAAACATATGTATGTTTATGGAAATGTTGGAAGATAATGTTTAGAATCTCAAATTTTGTCAAGCAATATACGCAATAGGTAGAATTTAACTTTTCTTATATTTACAAGGAATATAGGAAAAGTTAAATTTTAAAATAATGCACAAAATGAGTCTGCCTACTATTAAAATAATTAAAAAAATATTTTATCTATATATTTAAATATGGGTAAGGAACCTATTTTTCTACTACTTTCAATCCATTAATAGCTTTTCTGAATCTTCATACTTCACTTTGATTTCCACAGTACATTTTTATAAGTATTGCTGTTGAAAAAGCACTTATTCACATATACGCATGTGTGCGCGCGCGCACACACACACACACACACACACAAAATACAAAGGCTCTTTATTTTCTTGTTTTATGTTATGTTTTTTATTAATCTTTATCTTTATACTTTTTACTTTTTTTTTTTTTTTTTTCGAAATAGATATTTGATTTTTAAACAATTTTTACTTCTATAATTAACTTTTTGCTGGTTCTAGTTAATTCCACACCTCTGGCAGTGTTGCCAGATTCGGGAATTTTTTTTTATTCGATATCAGCCACTAAATTTTAATTGTAACGATTGCCTAATTATTTTGAAGATTAATCATCTGTTATTTTATATCAAATACCACTTCTCAAAATACGTTGTGACTATTGAATAAAAAAGTTCCCAAGTGTAGCAACACTGCGATTTATATTTAGAGTGTTTTTAGAGTGTTAGAGGCGACAAAGGATTAATCTGTGCTTGGCATTAGTCTTTACGATTTACTTCAATTTATAGACATGAAATTATATGAAAGTGTAAGATCGCATCCTTTTTGTGTATATTAAAAATTTCAGCAAAAGGATATCTTAAGTAAAGGATATCTTAGATACATGCAAACACCCATGCGCAACCTCATTATCAGAATGTTTCACATCGAGTAGTTCACTTGAGTATCACTCCTGTAAATCTTTGAATAATCGCACAAGTTTCTTAAAAAATTAATTAAAAGCATTGAAATACAAAACATAAAGAGGTCAGATTGTAGAAGTTTCCTCTATTTAAATATATTTTATTGCTATTTTCTTTTCAAAAACACGCATTATTTGTATATGTCCAGACACAGTAATTGCTAATATTATAACTATAGCACATTTTGCGGTAAAATAAATCGAAACTTTAATACTGAATGCTAACGGATAAAAATTTGATTAGCAAACTCCATTAGGTGCCATAGCACGAGATAACTGTTTTAGGTCAAATTAAATTATAGCGATTCTTTCTCAGGCAAATGAAAATTAGATACGAATACGGAGATTGCTTATTTTTACTATATTTGCCAACTTGAAAAACTTAATATTTTTCTTTTGTTTCATTTAATCAGTAAAAAATGTTACAGATCACTGACTAAATAAAATAAATATTTCTGTTAATTTTTCCGGTACCCAAAAATTGCTAAGCTGGCAACTATGATTTTTACGCATTATATAAAAAGTAGTATTTAATTATTTGTACATGGAATACTTGTTGTGTGGTTAATAATTTTTGGTGTTTATTTAAATACCATTACTGTTTAACCCTTTGCGGCGCAAGACAATTCGTATCATTTAAATTATACTGACACCGGAATTCATGAACTAAATTAAACTAAAAGAAATTTTAAATTTCAAAGTTTTAAAAACCGGCCTTCTCTGCTATGTTATAAACGTAATTTTTTGCTAAAAAATTTCCGGGATGAATTTTTGCAGCTGGATCTTCAATTTTGCGTCCTCGCAGCGAGGACAGCTCGCGTTAAGAGGTTAAAAGTGCTACATATTGTATGAATCGTACATTTGTTTTTATAATACACCTATGTATTGATGTAAAAAGTGCGTGAGAGAACTTGTGTTGAAAATTAATAAATGAAAAACTTTGTATAAATACCATAAATTACAAAGCACTCCCAACATTTTATTATTATTATTATTATTTATATTTTTTTAACAATATATGGCATTAATACAAATTTTTTTTAGTTACTATGTATTGTATAACCGGTTGTTTTAAATTTATCTATAAATGATTTGATAGACTGACTGAATATTTGGCTACATATTTTTAAATATAAACAACATTCAGCTTTATCTCTGTAATGTGTTAAAAAACTCCCAGTAAAGCAATTTAGATTAATCTTTTCAAATTTATGAAATATTTTTTTCTGTTCCTCATTAATTATGAAAAATTTGAATTTTCATTTCCCTTTCCCTTTTCTAACAATTAATGAAATAAAAACAAATACAACTATCTTTGGATAAATATCACTGTCATGTAATTTAACAGACAAGTGCAATTTATAAAATAAATCTTACGTCCCATTTGTTTCGATTCATGAATAAACAAAACGTTCCTTCCAATATGTCATGTCCAATATACGTATATTTCGTGATTTTGGGTGGTGCCCAGTATAGACTTCATTTAGAGATTAATAAGGGTATGGTAGTGGCTTCGAAGGGTTGGAGCACCGACGTTATTCTTTTAAACAACATGTTGTATGGAAGAATAATATTTATGAGTTATATATATATATATATATACATACATGATTTAAAAACGAATATTTTAACAAGAAAACATTGCAGATATTTTTAGAAATTAAAGAGCTTTGCACAAAATTCACTTATTTATTGTTACATTTTTGATCTTTATTAAAAAATTGAAAAGTGAGTACGAGTAGAAAAGAAATATATTAAGCAAACAATGCCAATTGTTTATAGAAATAAAAAATCTATTAAAATTTTCCGAAATTCTACCGGTAGCCAAAAGGCGTACTATGCCATTTTATAAACTTATTTTTGGAGACTGTTTTCAGAAAACATGAAATTGACCTAATTAATCAAACGATTTTTCTGTAGTAACAAACTAATATATACGCCATAAAGATGTACAGAAGTTACTCCGTTAAGCGTGTTTAAAAAAAAAAAAAAAGATGTTTCGGCATAGAGCCCCCCCTCCTTTTTTTTTTCCAAAATTTAAAACAAACAATACACCGATGAATTTTCCGGTAACAAGCAAGTAATATAAATTCTGAGCAACTTTTCGATGTTTATAATGCAAAATAACTTATTTTTCCAAAATTTCCTCAATTCAGGCGAGAGATTGTGAAAGAATTCCGAAAGAAAACAAGCCCTGCCTTCTGTATAGTATCGCTGAAACAATATTCAAGGGGAATTTTTTTTTTTTTTTTTTTGCATATTTGTATTTGATTCTGTATGTGACACTGGTACGCATAAACGTCAGTAGTATTTATTATATCGATTGCTAAAGACACAATTTACACGATTTAATCGCAGATATATAAAATAATTTTGTTTTACAATGTAATGTTTTTGAAAAATGCGTAAAGGCGTAGCTTACTTTACAAAATAGGAACAAATCCGATTTTGATGCGTTGAGTTTTTCTTCTTAAATAGTTTTTCCTAGTTTTTCACCGCTAAATTTTTTTTTTAAACCTGTTGTCCTTTTTCTTTTTGTATTTAAATATTTTAGGTTTCGTACACCTCAAGTTAAATTTGATATTTTAGAAAACGTATTAAAGCCAGGCTAACTGTTTAAAATACGATATACATTTGATATTCGTTTATTTTTATTAATATTTAACAACTTTTTATAAGTAATTTACTGCTAATTTTTTGGTTTTGTGTATTTTTGAATGTGTTTTTTGTACAGTTTGTAATCCCTATGTTATTTGATTTTTATTGCATGATGTGACATAAAATATTTATTTTTTACATTTATTTATTTATTTATTTTTTAATATTGAATCAAATATACGATGATTTTTTTTTTAATCAAATATATTATTGAAACAAAAGCACGATACTGTATATATTCGATTAATTCTAATCACGGCAAAAAGTTAAAAGATATTATGGAAAAATAATTTAAAACAAAGTAATATGTGTAATCATATTCAAATATATAAATACTTATCTTACGCTTTTCTTAATTAGACATTCAAGAAAAATAGACTACTGTATAACCTAACGCGGGAGATAGTTCTGTGCAATAAGAAATTACATACATTATCAGACCAATTTACGCAAGTTCAATCCAATTCTGGAAAATATTAATTAATTTATTTATTTTATTAATTTATTTATTTTGTGCGTGTATGCTTTTTATTGTTTTCTGTGTAAGATTTCTCTGTTTACAATACAAATTAACTTTCTTTTTCAAAAACTAATGCATTGCAGGCGGAAAATTTCATGGCATTCCAAAAGAATAACAGGCTCCACCCTCTGCCTTTTTCAAAAACAGTATTTTACTTTAAAAAATGTTTTTTTTTTTTTTTTTTTTGGCTCTTTATAGGACACTGACATATATAAACATATATTTACTGTTTCGATTATTGACGACCAAATTTCAGTTATTTAATCACGAATTTGTTAAATAATTTGGTGTTTTAGTGGAAAGAATAAAGGCGATACTTACTGCTCAAAATAGTAATGCTTTTGAACAATATCTTTTCTTTCTTGAATATAAAATATTCTTTCTGAGATTTTTACCATTAATTTTTGCTTAAATTTTATATATTTGTATATTGTAGCTTTTGTACGCCAGAAATTAAATGCAACATATTATAGAAACACTTTTATCTGGGACTTATTGTACAAAATAAAAATATACCCAACTGAAATAGATAAATTCTTTTTTCTTAACTATTAAACTTTTTCTTAATTTTTACCACCATTATTGTTATTATTATTATTATTATTGCTATTATTAATTCATTTTGCTGTCAACAGTTTTGTAATTGAATACTGTAGGGTTCGTACGCCTCAAGCTATTTAAAGTTTAACGCATAAAGTGACCTAATAAACTATTAAATAAAAAAAAAAATTCTTAATAAAATTTCTAATAAAAATTAATAATAATAATAATTCATAAACTGTGTTTAAGAAGAAAAAAATAAAAGTCATTTATGCCTTAGAGGTATCATGGATTTAATTAACTCTCTGAAAATGTTAATTTTTTTTACGCGTTATACGGGACAGTTTCTCGCGTTGCATGAGTACTAATCGCATTTATTTATTTATTTATTTTATATATTTATTTGTCGTGTATTGGGGTTGGTAGCGCGTTATACGGGCGTTCATTGTGATTATTCAAATTAGTTCAAACACAAAAATATTCTGTAAATAATCTTCATTTATTTCATGATTAAGGTTTCTGTACTTTTTTTTCGTTATGAATTTTAATGAATAATTTACTTTTCATGTGATTGTATAATTATTTTTTCTAATTATATGGATAGACCCCTAACACATTTTTGCTTTAACTCTAGCAAGAATTAATTTAAAGTATATAAATAGGACCTTTTTCTGAACCATCTTCAACTGAGAAATTTGAATAAAGGTCATAAATAGGGGTTGCCATTCAAAAAAAAAAAAAAAAAAAAAAAAAAAAAGAATGAAGTTGCTACCAGTTTGAATATGTAGATGATTCTATAACTGAAATTTAACTATACAGTTATTAACTATACGTTATTGGTTGTTATTACTAGTCCACTGATGCCAGCTGCACATTGATAGGACGATTTGCAACAAAATTAGTTCGGGGGAAGCGAAAGGTATGTATAGTTGCCAACCTAGTACCTTTTGGCTGCCGGAGAAATTTTATAGAAATATTTATTTTATTTAATCAGCGAACTGTAACGGTTTTCACTGATTAAGTAGATTAAAAATTTCCTTTAGCTACAAGGTGCTAAGTTGGCAACTATGTGTTTAAACCCCAGCTATACAGAACGTTCTTTTAAAACAAAACACGGTGTTTGAACGATTGTAACCATCATTAGACTTCTACAGAACGTTTCGTTGCTACTTGGAACAATTCGTTAAAAGTTGCAGTATATGTTAACCATCCATCTGGATTAATTATTTTCATTTACACTGAAGATTTTATATGTTAATGCTGTCGGTATTTAATGGATGGTTCCGATTCTAACTTATTTTTTAAACAGAAAAAAAAGATTTAATGGTTACGAAACTTTTCATGTTTCGAAAGATTTGAAGTTATTTAATATAACTGCTATTAAGCGCACAAAGTGTTATATAGCAAAAATTTTAATTATAATTTAATTTAAAGTATCATTTTACTTTTGAATATAAATATGTTTCTTGAAGTATGATTCAAATGTCAATAATTAGTAATCATATAACTTTTTAAATTATCGATATTTAATTAAAAGAAAAAAAAAATGCACTGCCTTTATCGAAAATCAGATATTTGAGAGATAGAACAGAATTTTATACTTAATTTATACACACACATTCACACACATATGTATATATTTAAAATAATCAATCTATACTTCTGATGACCTAGAAATGTTTATTTAGAATTCACGTTTTGCAAATGGTATGTTTGTATTAAACATTTTTCAACTCATGTACTTTTTTTCTAATGTAAAATAATTTTAACGAAATTATTGATTAATACTCGTTATTAAAATAATTGTCATTAAAAACGATTCAAATTTGAAATTGAAACAATTTATCTTTTGTTTCCGGAATTCTTAGTATTTTAAATGCTGACTATTATTTTGAGCTTCTTCGAAAATTCCATAAATTACATTGTAAATGTATAATAAACCTGGAAACAGATCTTTATCCGGAAATGAAGTTTTCGAACAAAAGATAGAATAGGAAGTACAGTCGAAGTATTTCCTCCGCATACACGTGTATTAACCACCTTTAGTTTCATATTGTGTTGTTACCATGGTAACTATATCTCTTTTAGACTTTTCAGTATCTTCGATTTTAAAATAATTGTGTTCAATGAATAATATTAGTGATTTTGTTTTCTGCAAGTTGAATAAAAGTTTAAGAAAATTTTTTGATTATTAATTATACCAGAATAATATAGAGATATTTTAGCCGTGTAAGAAAAGGTAGAAATATATATGTATATTGTTTTCAAATTCTAATAAAAATAGGTATTTCTTTCTATACATAGCCAAAACTAAATTCAAAACTGGTGTACAATCAATATATAGATTTTAAAACTTCTTTACATACCATAAATTTTAAGCCAGCACAACCGGTTTCGAAAGGACGTAGCCTTTCTTCATCAGGTGCAAACGTAGCACGTGTAGCACGTGTTTTTTTTACCTGATGAAGAAAGGCTACGTCCTTTCGAAACCGGTTGTGCTGGCTTAAAAATTATGGTGTGTAAGGAAGTTTTAAAATATATATATTTCTATACATAGATTTCATAAATTCATGTTATTTAATCTTCGAATCGTCATGTCATTTACCCCAAAAAACTACCTATAAAATTACCAGTACCAGTTTGTACAAACTGTTAAGGGATTAAATAGTGTACTTGATGTGAACAACTGTTTATTTCTTAAATTGTACATCGATTATACAATACTAGAATAACCTGTAAAAATATTTCATGAAAAACAAATCTTGTTTTCATTAAAGTCACAAAAACCTTTTTCTTTCTTTTCATGTCATCTTCAGCATAAATATTAAATTTGAGGTGCTGCAGAATGTTGCAGACTATCTTACACGACAGAGCAGTCGACGATAGGTTATGTTCATCAGTAAAAAACTGCCATGTTTTCACGTAAGGGATGTCAGTAGAATGTAAAGTTCGTGTGGACTAATACAAACACGCAAATGGGTTCCCCTACACGGAAATGAGTTTATCCGTTAAAAATCATAAACGTAAAACGAATATATCTGATTCAACCTGAAAAGAGGAAATATTTAACTGGCGATCACGTGGAAAAATATAAGAAAATTATGTATTTTTATTTGTTGTAGACTTATGGTTCTTATTAAAAAGTGTTATTAAAATATTATTGTTGCATTTTGGTATTTAAAATATTATTATTTACTTAACTATATTTTACAAAAGGATGAATATTAAGAAAAAATATTATTTCAAGATATTATAAGTTTTTATTATAAGTACATAAATTTATTTGGCTTAACTCGTACATTTAGTTTATAAGTTTGAGTACAGTAGTCTTCAACCAGCTGAATTATTTTTATTTCAAGATATAATATATGAATGTTGAATAAGAAAAAATATCCTTATCATTTATTATTGTTAAAATTGTTTGTCCTTTTTAAAATGTAATTTATTATGGTTTTTTGCATGGTAGTGGGTTTAATTTCCTTAAAAAAAATATATACTTTTTTAATGTTCTTCATTTTATCACTTTTCATAAAATTTTAGAGTTTCGTTAAGTTTGTTAGTAAAATTTGATGCTATATCATTGTGAAGGTACACATTTTATACGGTACTGTGAATTACCGTGGTCTTTTAATTTTAATATTTTGATCACTAACTTCTTAAAAAAAAAAAAAAAAAAAAAAACTTAACGGTTTAAAAGTTTGTAACGCAGCACATTACTTTATGTCTATAGGAATTTGAAATATGGGGCTTAAAAATAATATCAAATTTTATGTTACGCAGTGCTATAAATTAATATATAGATTTTTATTTCATTAGAGAGATTTTTATTTCATTATTTGCTTTTTTTTCTGTTTATATTCACAGTGTAAACATTACTTTCTATATGAAATTATATACAAAATTTATTAATTGATGCATTTTCATTCAGATCTGTTATGAATTCAAAATATGAGTTTTTAAAGAAAGATATCAAAACTTCAGTGACGCTTTGAAGATACTTTAATAGATTTGTTTTTAAATTTCATAAAAAATTTTTTGGTTTTGTCTAATAAAGTATATTTACACATTAAAATTATGCTTTTAATTTTGAAATACACTGTAAGTTGTATCACATTTCCACAGATCATAAATTTTGTAATGAAAATATTTGTTTCAATAAATGAATTTATCGTTTGCGTCACGCTGTCCAAAACAACAAGTAAATCTATATAAATGTTTACTTTGTGTCACAGTACCGAAACTAAGTGAAAATGTTTGTAAATAAATTATGTGATGCAAATAATATATACAGTTCCGGCCGTTTATTAAAATCACATTCGATCTGGCCAAAGTGATTTTATTAAGCGGCTGATTTTTATATCCGACGAACGTTCTTGAACTTAAGGAAAAGGTATTACTTCCCTGAATTTGGAAAGAAACTTCAAAAGGTAACGAATAATGGAATTAGTAAACAATATTAATTAATTTTTGATAGATAATTAATTAGTAATTGTTTCTTCGATATAAATAAATTAAACGCATTCCAAGTTCCCATACACTTTCGTTTGAGGAAAATCATCTTTACTTTACTAAAAGTTTACGTTGTTCTTATAAATTTAAAATATTTTCGTTTAAGCCCCAAGAATTATAGTAATTTCAAAATAAGAACTAGAAATTGATTTTAATAATTAGAAATTTAAAAAAAATATCATTTCAAATCAAATTTGTAGCTTATTACTGCGTTTTGAAGAATACGTTCCTTGAAATTGTTACGGAGATAAGTGATGGGTCGTGTTTAATTTGTAACTTTGCTGCAAGTGTAAAATGAACGATAACGGAGGGATGGTTGTGCTTTAATTTATTTTCTTATTTAAAAAAAAAAAAAAAAAAAAAAAAATACTATGCATAAATTATATTTTTGGCTTCTGAGGAGATATTTTTGAGTTTATTAACCGGCGATGCTGATTTTATTAAGCGGCGGCTTTAAAAGTAATTTGTATTGATTTGATTCCGGTCTCAGCAATTTGATCAGATTAAGCGGCTGATTTTATTAACCAGTGATTTTATTAAGCGGCGGTTACTGTATTTACATATATTTTACTTGCCGTTTTGGATAGTGTGACGCGAAATATAAACCAATTTATTGAAATAAATACTTTTCAATGCATAATATAAGCTCAGGAGAAAAATGATATAATTAACAGTGTATTTCAGAATTAAAAGCACAATTTTAATGTGTAAATGCACTTTATTAGCAAAAAGCAAAGAAATTTTGATGAAATTTAAAAACAAATCTTTTCAAGTAACTTTAAAGAGTCACTGGAGTTTTGATATCATTTCTTTAAAAACATATATTTTGAATTCATAACAGATCTGAATGAAAATGCATCAGTTAATAAATTTTATATAACTTTTCATACAGGAAATAATATTGAAAGTAATTCGTCTACATATCGTCTACATTCACTGCGAATATAAACAGAAGAAAAAGCAAATAATGAAATAAAAATATCTATATATATTTTAATTAATAGCTCTGCGTAACTTAAAATTTGATATTAGTTTTATGCTCCATATTTCAAATTCCTACAGACATAAAGCAAAGTGCTGCGTCACAAACTTTTAACCCGTAAAGGGTTTTTGTATTGATATGTAATTACGATTAAATAAGAAGAAAAATTTTCTTTAAGAAAAATGGAGTGAAAAAAGGTCGGGTACTAATAACGCTACGGAATAAATTAAAACGTTGGTATGTTTTAAATGTGGTGTCAGTCAATCCTAGAGGTGTTTCTGCTTCCTAGAGTAATTTCGAACAACAATCATTAACCTATTTAATCAGAAATCAATGCTGCCAAAATACGATAAAGATTCTAATATGTTAATGGTGTTAACCCCATTCTTCTGTACGACTGTCACTTCCTTCTGCGATGAAATTATTTTAAAATAAATATATATAAACCTTCTCATTATAAAACAATAGTTATGATATGTACACGAATTATTTTTAACGGTTTAACACGTTCACGCCGGCGCAGTTTGTTTACATAGTCTTCTCAAAAGTATCCGAGCACTAGCCAATAATTCCGATATCAAAAAAGTACACTTAAAACTGTTTTGTTCAACAAACCTTGTCGAATCATGTTCTTAGACTGACTAAGAACAAAACTCGACAAGGATTTATTTATCAAAGCAGTGTTAAGTGTACTTTTTTTGGACAAGGATAACTCCTAGTGCTCGGATACTTTTGCTGCCGACTGTAGCTGTGACCCACCGGTGGGTCACGCCGGCGTGAACCTATTAAATGCTAATCATTTATTATAATCTGATTGTTTTAAATCAAAATGAAGTTTAAATGATCCTGATTCTAACAAAATGTGCATGATAAATTATTAATTGTTTTATGCATATTTTGCATTTTAAGTGATCAATTTCATATCCCATTTTAAGATTTTTTTTTTTCCTTACATAGCGTATATTTTGCCTAAAAAAATATAAATTGTTGGATATCTTTCAATATTACTCATAAAATTGTTTCTTATTTTAAATGTAAAGAGACAGAACAAAGTAGCATGTAAGAACTATATTATTCTTACATTTTTTAACACTAGTTAGTAACAGTGTTTTAAATAGCGAGTACAAAACTTTGAATAAACACCATAAAATGCAAGAACTCCCAACAAATTTAAATAATTTAATATGCATATGTTAATATTTATAATTACTTCATGTAGCTAAATCTCATTTAAAAAAAAAAAAAAAATGACCTAATTAATCATACACCTACCAATTCCTTTGCATTAACCAATTATTACGTCCTTCCCTAAAACATCTGAATTAGACTTTATATAGCGAGTTTAAAGAAAATATGCCAGAGTCGTTTTTCAGATAATTATCTCCGAAATCTAAAACTCCCCTACCTAACCATGAGGCCTGTTAATTTACCTGCAATAACCAGATAATGAATATGGAAGACATCTAAAAAAAAGTTTGCATAGCAAATTAAAAAAATAAAAAAAAAAAAAAAAAATCTGGTGTGAGACAACCACACGACTTCCATTACCCACTATTACACGTATTATAGGCATTTTTGAGAGATAATGTGATTATAAAACATAAAAGTGACCTAAAGAGAAAATCGTTAGAGCCGTTTTTGAGATACCAACTTTTGAAAAAAATCAATTATTGACCAGAAACAATAATTACATACAAAAGCATATTTAAAAGTGAGTTAAAATGGCGAGTTTGAAAAAAATCCGTACAACCGCTTTTAAAGAACGCCTTTGCGAGGCCTGAAATTGAGCTATTTATACAGGACGCCTATCAATTTTCCTGAACTAACCAACTATATCATTCGAAAGGACATCTAATAGAGTGTTTATATAGCAAGTTTGAAAAAAATCGTTAGAGCCGTTTTTGAGATACGGACTTACGGTCCCACTTCCGGTTTCCGATGCCCCACTTCCGGTTTTTCAATTTTCACCAAACTTTGGAAATTTCATCTGTACACCAGACGTATTTCAATTCTAAAGTTTCGTAGCTCTATCTTTATTAGTTTCTGAGCTATAATAGCCAGAAGATTCTCCACATACATACACACACACATACATACACACTGACCAATTGCCAAAAACCACTTTTTTGGACTCAGGGGACCTTAAAACGTGTAAATCAGGTGAAAACCCGATATCGAATTTTCAAACCGAATACAATACTTCCATTACCTACGGTAGTAGGGTAATGGAAGTAATAAATAAAAGTTCAAGTCGTTTTTCATATACATATTTTCAGTCCCAGTTTTGATATTAACCGAAATTTGGCACATTCATCTGTTCACACAGAACAAACTACTACACCCGAAATGAAAACTAAAGGGAGTTAATACGGCATAGCTGCTGACTTTTACGCTTTTGGGCTATCATAAATTTTTAAAGGATATTTTAATTTAATTTTTGCAAGAGTTTTTACTGATTAAATAAAATAATTTTTTTAGATAATTAAACTGGTAATAAAAAAGCATAAATTTGTCGTCTATAAATATGGCGAGTTTTTCGGAGACTTAAAATTTATCATATTGTTCAGGCTGTTCATCAAATTTCCTGAAGTAACCAAGTAATAAACACTAAAATATCTAAAAGCGTGTTCATATAGCAACTTTGAAGGAAATCTTTACCGCCGTTTCTGAAAAACAGACTTAAGGTCCCAATTCCGTTTCTCCCAGTTTTTGCCAAAAGTTTACAAAATCATCTATACACTGGAACTGTTTCAAATATGAAATTTCTTCGTTGATTCTTTTTTCATTTTTGGAGACATAATAGTCAGTCTCCCCCCCCCCTCCCTTCACACACGTACATGCACAGTGTTTGATTTTCAAGAAACAAGTTAACTCGTTCGTAAATCTATATACAGTGAAACCCCGATCTATCGTTCCCGCATCCATCGTTTTCCCGCATTGGTCGTTTTATTTCTATGGTCCCTGCACAAATTGTACTTAAATAATGTTAACGAAACCCACGTGTATCATGTTTCAAAAAACGTTTTCCTGCATTCATCGTTATAAAATTTTTCTCCTGCCTTTGTAAAAATTTCTCCTGGAGGTCAAGCGGTTTCATATGGCATACAAACTGGAATTCTTTTATTCATCCTAAAATAACTCTTTTCCCATTTTCAAGGAGGATCAAAATTGCTATGCCATGTCTCCGGATCCGCTATTCATTTTGTAATTTCAGCATGGCAGGAAGTAACCTCTTCAGTAATCCAGAAAATTGTTCCGTGAAATGCGGTTACGTGCGAATAAATTATGAAGGCTACCAACCAGAAGGACACGAAAATGATGATGATGATGCAGGCGAAGGGTGGTTTCTTGTAGTAGAGGATGCGTCTGGTACAAAATGTAGTGATAATATTTGCATTAATAAAGATGTTGCGACATGCGTTATCCTAAAGCATAGAAGAAAAGTGTGATTAAAAAAAAAAATGAAAATAAATGCCAAGAAACAGAGGATAATTTTCACACCGAGGACGTAATTAAAGCGTTTGAAAATGCATGAACTTTTATATAAGCGCATGGAATTACTGAAAAAGACCAGAAAAATGTTGTAAATCTAGAAAAGGTCCTGTTTACTGTATGAAATGAACGGAAAACCCATCATAAAATTATTGATTTTTAAAAATAAATTTCACTTAATGTTCTACAACATCAATTTATTTCTTTGACAGTTTGGAAAGTAACAAATTAGTTTTTATTATTAGTATACCGTATACATATTGTGTGTATTAATTCATAAACATTGTTTTCTTCGTGTTTTGACTTTAACCCGCATTCGTCGTTTTTCCCCTTTCAGCGTTTTTATTTATTTATTTATTTAATTAATTAATTAATTTATTTATTTATTTTATTATTATTATTTTTTTTGTTGTTGTTGTTTGTTTGTTTGTTCACGCACCCCGGGTAAAACGATGGATCGAGGTTCCTACAGTATTAAAACACAACACTAATTTTCTTTTTTTTTTTTTTCATTTCCAGATGCGTGCATTTGAGCATGCGTGAAAATAATTCAGCTTATTGGAAATGATAATTTTTAGAATATTTAGGCCATTAGACAATGCAAACGAAAATAAGGAGTTAAACAGAGGACATTTTTCCCCCTTTTTTTGACATAATGGATGATTAGCAACAGATTTTTTAATTATTACATAATTTTTTAGAGCTTTTAGGAAACTTATAACAGTGTTTATAATTATTGATTAATTAATTAATTAATTTTTGTATGTCAATTGTTAGTAGTAGAAAATATATGAACACGATATTTGTGTTTCTTCTTTATTTTTGAAAATCATAATAATAATAATAATTCTGCTCTTATATGACGGAATTTCTTATGTCTATTGTTTTTATTTAAAGAAAGCCCGAGTCGTTTTTTTTTTTTTTCGATGGTGGTATTTCTTTTTTTTTTTTTAAAAATCACTATTAAATATCGAAAAGTTTAGAAAATCAGGTCTCTTTTCTTGATGCATTTACACACTTAATATTTTATAACATATTATTTTTTCAATATTTATTCGCAAATACAAAACAAAATACTTAATGAAAAACTTTTAAGTTGAATTTAACATATTTTAAATACAAAAATATTTCTTTTTAAAAACTTATAAAATTCCTACTATCAATAGCAGTTGATTGTAATAGATTTACATTTCAAAAAAAAAAAAAAAAAAAAAAAAAAAGGACAAAAAAAAAAAAAAAAACAGAAAGAAGAAGGAAAGGAAGGAAAAGGAATTTTGTATTTAATAAACATAAAAATGTGAAAGTATTATTTGTAAAGTAATACATTTATTGAAATAACATTCATTATAAAATTAATCATACACCAGATAGATATTATAAATTTATTTTGTGTAAAAAATATTGGTAAACACGTGTAAGGTTAATTAATTATCTGAAAATTTTTGGAATAATTATTATTGTATCAGATAAAATTAATATTCCTTTCTAAAGTTATCAAATTTATAAATATATATTTATATTGCTGAAGTTGCAACACACACACACACACACACACACATATATATATATACTATAGATAGATAGATAGATAGGTGTGTGTGTGTATAATGTATATAAATGTAAATAATGATAATATTTAGCATACAAAAGATACATTATTAATTTCAACTTTATTTAAAAAATAAATTAATTAATTAAAAAATGACTAGTAAATAAAAAGGAATAAAATAATCACGCTGTAAAGACAGGTAAAACCCACTCATACCAATATTCAACTAATGTAACCAACGAAATTTAAAAAGAAGAAAAAGAAATTACTCTGAAACCATTAAATTTTAAGAAGAATCTAACAATAAATAAATAAATAAGAAATGGAACATAGCAAATTTTAAGAAGTGGAAGTGGGTCATGCTCAAAGCTTAATGGATTTAGTATCAGGGGACATGCATCCTTCGTTAGAGAAGGAATATCGCAAGATTTAAAAAACTGTATAGCTGTATTAAGAGCCCCCCCCCCTCAAAAAAAAATAAATAATAAAATAAAATAAAAATACAGTGTAATTCCTTATCTTGCGGCAAAATCCAGTAAAAAAAAAAAATAAATAAATAAAGAGATAACTTGAACAATTCATAGGTAAAGCAATATAGTAAGCTAAATAAATGAAAGTTCACCCACATGATAGCAAACACCGGTTTCATACAACAAACTGGGTTGCCATGTCAATTTACCAAAGGATTATTCCATGGAAGAAGGTAACGCTAAAATATTCCGGCAAATTGTTAATACTGCCCCTTTTTCTACATCACTTAATTTTTAGAGTACTTTTCAAGAGAATTACTCTAAAAATTAAGTGTAGAAAAAGGGGCAGCTCTGCATCAGTCAGACTGAAAGAAAAAATTCCTCTTTCTTTGCCACCATATATAAACATATTAACGGCATATTTTCTGCTGTAATTATGCTTAAATAGGATAGTGATTTTTCATAAAAAAAATACTGGTGGAATAGAAATATCTCTCTGTGTGACTGACGTTACAATTTTCGTGGAATTGCCCCCAAAGTCAGAGATGCCAGAATTGAAATTTATTCCTGAGTATTTCTAGCCCCGCCTTTATTTCATACCACTTCATTTATAGAACAAACTTTTTTTTTTTTTTAAATACATAATTTCGATAAAATAAGAAAAAAAAAAAATCCTTAAAAAATAAGTGATATGAAAAAAGGCAGGGTTAGAAATATTTCGGAATAAACTAAAATGTAGGCATCTATGCTAAGTTAGTAGACAAAATATGCCTGAAAATGTAACCAAATAATCAAGTTGAAGAGTTTGGTGAATTAGATTTTGAGTTGTGCAGTTGGGTTGTGGGAATTAAGGCCGATTGACTGCTCTTGGTCTTAGGCCTGAGGGGATTGTCCTCCGTGAGGGTCATTCTAATGGTCCTAGCCGGTATTTACACAAGTTTCGAAGAAAACCACGAAAAACTCCGAACGGCCATATCGAGGAGCGTGATCTGAAATCGAATCTGACACATCACGTCTACTAGCTTTCAGCACAGAACCGCTCGGCCGCTGGTAGCCATTTAGATTTTGAGAGAGAGAAATAAGAAAGTATGCTTACGCAAACGCACGGAAAAAGTTATAAACAGTGTATAACGAAGCATTTTGAATTTTGTAATAAAACTTAGGTGTAACAATTTAACTTGGTTGATATGAACAATAAAATTATGTCACTACATAACGTTTAACAAAATTAATTATTTTTAATTGGAGAGAGAAAAAAATTAATTTTTAAATGCATAAAAAAAAAAAAAAAAAAAAAAAAATATCTATTTAATTATTTAAATTTAATTCTAAAAGTAGAGTAATATTAAATAATTTATTTCTAAATTCAAGTCTATATACACAGTAGATTAAATTTAATAAATATTACTCTTGCTTCAAATAACAAGAAGGTGTACATTACTTTAGCACTAGCATTATTCATTTTTATTATATTAATCTATCATTTGATACTTTAAATTTATTAAGGCATATGGAATTCGAAATCAATTTTTCTAACTTTCTAAACCTTAATTTTAATAAGCTACAGTAAATTTCATTTTAATTTTTTTAGCAAATCTGAAATTAATTTTATAACTCAGGTTATTTATCAATATTGAAAAATTAATTTCATTATCTGTCTATATCTGTCTATATCTATCTGTATATTTATAGTTAACTTTGAGTAACTTTTGAATTTGAAATTGTATCTCCTTGTTATTTCTTGCCGGTACATTTCTCCTTATACATTGTTATTTCATAACTATACTAAACAAACTTAAACAACCAGAAAAGGTTTTTGAGCTATTCCAAAAAAATAATAGAAAAATACACATATTTTATGCTCCCGTACATATAATTCATTTATTTTTTTGTGAAGAATATCTCGAAATATATTATTTCGGAAAAATTTATAGTATTTGAACAAAGAACTTGTACCACTTTTCCTAATTAGACCATGTTCACCTTTTGTGCCCTTTCTGCTGAAAGAATAATGATCTATCCATTTTATTATTCCCAACATACCTTTCATCATTCCTTTAAACAAGCAGGCCGGCTTCTTGTTATCGCGCGTTTTACGGAAGATTTCCCTTTGCCTTTCTCGTCCGAAGAATATTCTTTACGTCGTCTCGTTAGTATAATAAGATAAAAGTTTTTGAATTCTGTACATGATTGCAATTTTCTACGACAAAAATAAGTAAAAGAGTATAAGCATTTATTTCGAAATTCAATAATCTACAGATTCTCCCAATTTTAAGTTAATGGATGAAAGTATTAAACTAGTATGCAATGCATATTACTAGTTTAAATATCAGGAAATAAAAATACATCTACCTAAAAATTAAAAATTTATATATTTGACGTTTTATGTTATTGACGTTTATTACTTGTTTATCGCAGCTAAAAATCATAACTGTTTAAACACACACACACATATATATATATATACATATTTCAATTTACATATTCATCGTTCACTGTTTTGTAATTTTATATAAAATAATATTTGCATTTATCTGGAAATTCAGTAAGCTACAGATTTTTCCGATTTTAAATAATGATAAGATTAAACTAATGTTTCTTAATAGTGTTTAAGATATAAAATCGTTAAAATATCACGTAATAAATATATGTATTTGCTAAAAACTCATAACCTAAAATTTCAAAGTTTTTTGTCAGTGATTTTATTATTTCTTTATTGCTATTACAGAGTTGCCAACATTTTAATTTATTCCGGAGCATTTTTAGCCCCGCCTTTATTGCATACCACTTTTATTTTAAGAGTATTTTTTTTTTTTTTTTTTCTCATTTTATTGTAGTTACATGTTGGAGAAAAATATTCTATAAATGATGTGGTAGGAAATAAAGGCGAGGCTAAAAATGCTCCGGAATAAATTAAAATGTTGGCAACCCTGCTATTAGTTATCTTAGCTCTTTAATTGCTCTTTCATCTTCCATTTTTATTTGCATTAAAATCGTAATTTTATGATAAATGTTTCGTAATTTTATGTAAAAAAAATACTTACAGTAATTTCGAAATTCAGTATTCCACAAATTCTTCTAATTTTTAGTTAATAAATAAAAGCATTAAATTCGTGTTTCTCTAAGTAGAATATAATGCATATTTCCAGTTAAAATATCACGTAATAAACACACATTCATTGAAGACTTCTTAATTTATTCTTTCGGAGTTTTATGTTAATAAAATTTAATCCGTAGTTTTTGCAATTAAAAATTACAATTTTTTAAATATTCTTACACCTTACATATTCATCTACCAATGTTTCATAACTTTTTGTAAAAGAATGTGGGAATTGATATGGAAAATCAACAATCTATAGTTTATTCCAATTTTAATTTATAAATCAAAGCGTTAAACGTGTGTTCCTTTACAGAGGAAAATGTATATTAATTGTTTAAATATCACACAATGAACTTATAATTAAGAATTCCTAATTTACTATTTAAAAGTTTTATGATTGTAAATTTTATTACTTTGCAAATTAAAAATCCCAATATTTTAAATGTGTATACCTCTTCCATATTCATCTCCCATCGTTTTAGAATTTTCTGTAAAAGAATATGAGATTTTATTTGGAAATGCCATAATTTTTAAGTGTTTCCACTATTAAGTTGAAGAAGGAAAGTTTTAACCCCTTAACGCGCTGTGTCCTCGCTGCGAGGACGCAAAATTTATCATCCAGCTGCAAAAATTCATCCCGGAAATTTTTTAGCAAAAATTCACGTTTATAACATATCAGAAAAGGCCGGTTTTTTAAACCCTAAAATTTAAAATTTCTTTTAGTTTAATTTAGTTCATGAATTCCGGTGGCAGTATAATTTAAATCTTCTAAATTGTCTTGCGCCGCAAAGGGTTAAAGTAAGGTTTATTTATCAGGGTTCGTACTCCCCGCCCTTTTCCTAGGTCACTTTCAGGAATGAGAAATTTTCGCTTTTTATGCAACCACTAATTTTATGCAGAGATCTTTACCGTATTTTTATAGCCATGTGTCGTGATTAGATAGAATAGAGATTATTGCGGTAGCAATAAATAAATAATAATAAATAAAAAAATAAATAAAAAAAATGTTAATAGCGGTATCAAACAAGGCAAAAATTGCTTATTTCTGAAAGTGACCTTGAAACAGGGCGGGGAGTACGAACCATGTGTGCACAATAGGTTGTATATTATTTGTTTAAATATTACATAAGACACATACATTTACTTAATTAAGAATTAAGAATTTATTATTTCAAAGTTTCATATAAGAGAATTTGGCTCTCTGACGCATGAACATACAAATTAAATTTTCCATCACATCACATGTTTTTGCAAAACTCATATTTTTTTGTTAGATTTTGCGCGAAACATGAAAACTGTCTTTTGTTGGTTATTAGAAGTATATTAAATAATTACTTCTTACTTTCAAACGATGTTTATTAATATAAATAAAATGAAATGAAAAAAATAAATAAACAAATTTATTTAAATTATTTAAATAATTAATTAAAGTAGAAGGGATGTCACGTGCAGTGGAAGAAATAAAAGTGAAAGATGTTAGGATAAGACAGGAAAGAAAAAAAAAAAAAAAAAAAAAGAAGAAGAAGAAGAAAAGGTTTAACAGTAAATGCAGTCAATACAGAGTGCTAAATATATTATGAAGAAACTGTTTGTTAATTATAAGAAAGAATATGTTTAGTTTAGTTCAATAAAGTGAGTAATTTTTCATTGCAAACCTTTGTTATTAAAATAATAATATCAATAATATTTTAATGAATGTATGTGATGGGCATAAACGGGGGTTATTTTTTGAGTCAGCATCCGGGAAAACACAAAGATTACCAAAAACATTTCTTGGAGCTGAAATTTTTATTTATTTTTATTTTTTAATTTATTTTACAGAACTGTGGAATAAAAGAAGTACACCGAATTCAAATACATCATAAAAGAAAACAATAATAAAATAATGTATGAAAAGGGACATTGTACAATTATCATCTTACATTTATTGCACACATTTAAAAAAATAGACCTCTCGTCTTAAACTAAAGTTTGTTTAGGATAGAAATAATAATAATAAATAATAATAAAAATTTAAAATAAATTAACAGGTTTATTTTTTATCCTCCCCCCCCCCCCCACCCCTGAGATGAGCCCGTAAAATACCTGGTGTTTCTACTAGTAAGTCAATAAATTAAAGTACAAAAGCGAAACAAATAAACTCTTTTTATTTATTTATTTACATTATTATTATTTTTTTATAATTCTAATATAAAATGAAATGTCATATGAAATAACAGAGTTACCAAATTTTATAATTTATTCTAGAGCATTTCTAGTCGCGCCTTCTTTTTCCGCGAGAAATTTTGCAGAATATTTCCTACCAATACGAGACAACGATTAAATAAGAAGAATATTACTCTTCAAAAATACTGGTAATAGAAAAAGGCGGAGTGAACACTTCTCCGGAATAAATTAAAAAAAGTTGTGAACTCTGATAATAAATGTTAACCCCTTAACGCGCGCTGTCTTCGCTGCGAGGACGCAAAATTTAACATCCGGCTGCAAAAATTCATCCCGGATATTTTGTAGCAAAAAATTTACGTCTATAACATATTAGAAAAGGCCAGTTTTTTTAACCTTAAAATTTAAAATTTCTTTTAGTTTAATTTAGTTCATGAATTCCGGTGGCAGTATAATTTAAATAATTCGAAATGTCTTGCGCCGCAAAGGGTTAAATCATAAAATAACATACATAAAATACTAAAATTAAATATTGTAAAGATTTTATATTGTTCACAGAGAATTTATAAGGGCAAACATTGTAAATAGTAAGTTAATTATTAAGTAATAGGAAATCAATAATGAAATATTACTGTGAATGCAAATTAGCCTAAATAAATGAAAATGTTATTTTGTATATATACTTGGAACTTGCACATTTTTCAGAAATATTTTTTTCGTGATAAATGGAATGCTTCTTTTAAAATCTATTTGTAAAATTATTTTTATGAATTTAAACAAAATTTTATTAATATAATTACATCTTATACCAAGATATTATTATAATCAATATATAAGTTTACTTTCGGTATAGAAAGCAAAGATAAACAAAAACGTAATTTACATTGCTTAAAGCGGCGCTGCTAGTCGTGCATAAATTGAACTGTTTTAGAAAGAGAAAATATATTTTTTACACCATTCGCTGCAGTGCAAGTCAAAAGTATTCTTATTTAGTATATAAACTTTAAATTTGCAGAAAAAGAGCAATTTTAATTAAATTTCATATTCTAAACAATCAATTCATAACCTATTAAAAAATATATATGTATGAATGCAGAGTCATTTTTAGTTAAAATAGATAAATTAACAGTTAAAAATTAGAGCATGTGAATGAGAAATAAAAATTGTTAAATATTTGGAATGATTTTCTTCTTTTTTCTTTCTTCCATTTAGCGAAAACTTTATTTATGTTCTGCCGTTCATTTCTCTTAAATTGAATGCGAACGCCATCTTTGGGAGAAATATTGCGTAAATCTGTCAGAAACATGAAGAATAATTAGATGAAAAGAGAAATTTTGTGAAGCTATAAATCAAAAATGTCATGGCAACGAGTTATTTTCCGACAAAGAATTTTTAGTTCTGCTCGGAAAATTTTATAGGATTTTCTTTTTTATTTCGTTCGAAATGAAAAAAGTGTTGTGAAATTTCAAATTCAATTAAGATATAAAAAATAATGAATAAAAAAAATGGTATAAAAATGGTATGGCTCTAAAAAATGATAAAATAAAATAAAATAAAGGCAAAATAGAAAATTTTTGAAGCGATTTTATTATATTTTATTTATCAAAATATAGCATTGTCAAAGCTAATTTCATAAAAATTAGAATAAATTATTAATTACTATGTTTATTTCCGTTTTCAACACATTTTTCTTTTCTTTTAATTAAAAAAAAAAAAAAGTAACAAACGACAAAGGCACATGTATAGTAAAAAATTGTTTTTATTTATTTGTTTATTTAACTGAATTATTTTAAATTGTTTTAAATTAAAAGAAACATACACACACATATATAAATATAATTAATATTTTAATTGAATTAGGGTTCACACGATCTTTATTTTTCTTTACCGATAATTCTGAATAGCAGTTTTTTTTTTTTTTTGTTTTTTTTTTTTTTTTTTTTTGTTTAATAAAATAAACCAATAATTAAACAAAACAAATAAATGAATATCAATAAAAAATTACAAAGTACGATAATAGTACTTTGTAGTACGATCCGTACTTATAGAAAAGGGGTCCGGAAAAATTTCTGTTTATAGTTTATTTATTTATTTATTTTATTTACTTTTTGCATAAGCAGTATAAAAAAAGAAATGATTTTTTTTAAAGATACATATTTATATGTATATATATATATATATATATATATATATATATATATATATATATATATATATATATATGTGTGTGTGTGTGTGTGTGTGATGGTAACCTTTCCAAATACTGAACAGAATGAAATTAAAAATATTATATGAAGATGGAGAAAAATTTATATTAAAAAATAATCAGACGCCAAATATTGAAAGCACACAATATTAATAATTTTTCAGGAGCACTTATTGAATATTGTATGCAAAATAGGAGCATTTCTTTAATTTCCTAAACATGAAGCCAAAATTTACACATTTCAATGCCCAGTAATACCTATAAAGGAATACACGACTATAAACAAGAATGCATGATAGATAATACAATAATACATACACTGAGGGGGGGAAAAATGTACTGCATTCATCTAAAGCGAATAAATGGTCATTTTCTCAATCCTCAAAACCTGCATTGTTGAAATGATCGAGAATTCCTATTTTATATAATTCTAGACGGTAAAACAATATTATGAAAATCTTGAATCTTTTGTGGTGTGGGAAATTCTCGCTTTATATTCTAGAGTTGGGTCATTAATCATGATTATAGTTACCAAACATCGCCTCTTTCTTGTGTTCACATTTATTTGGAGGGATTTTTAAATAAGTTTGACCTTAATAATATAGAAAAACACTGTAAAATTCTATTAAGGATTTCTTGAACTTACTTATAAAAGGGACTAGAATTTATAAGGATGACATAGAACTATTTTTACTAAAGCCACAATTTAGATTCTAGATGTTAGTTGCAGAATTTTTTTCTCAGTGTAAAATTAAGAGAAACGTAAAATAAAACTTAAAAATAAGATAACTTACAAACAAGAAAAGTAAATAAAATATCAGCATCATTAATAAAAGTGCAATAATCCATTCGCTTTACTACTTTAAAAAATTACTTCAGTGAATTTAAAGTTAAAAATTCCTAGGCGTCGCATAATTTAATTTTTGAGATATATAAAATAAATTAAAATTTATATGTACACGTATGTATATATATATATATATATATATATATATATATATATATGTACAAATATATTTTTTTTTTTTTATTGTGTCAAAGTTAACACAGTCTTCAGTTTTCTCTACCGTTAATATTGAATAACAGTTTTTCTCGTAAATTAAGTATAAAATGTACGATGATAGTGGTGGCACCATCTTTACAAAAAGGATTCATGCAAAACACGTGTTTGTGTTATATTTATTTGTTTCCTTTCCTTTACTTTATCTTTTTATTGTTCAGTTATTCATTTATTTTTATATAACATTTACCATAAAGAAAGTTAATGTATAAAGATTTTTTTTTTTTTTTTTTTTTTTTTTCAAAAATCAAAACTTTGAGATATTTTTTTAGGTTTATTTTATTTTATTTTCAATGATAAAAACATAATATAAAAGTTAAGCTGTTAAACTTCTTTTGCACCATCATTTCTTGCTTTTTATCCTTCGTAGCTCATACTATTTGTTAAAATTGTCATTTTTCGTGCAAAGTGTCATCTGGCGGCTATTTATGCACCTAATATATATAGATCTTTAGATCTTTTCATAAATGGAACACATACCAAACTTGGTGGTAATCAGTTTGCCACTTTTTTTTTAAGTGATGCTATTTATTGTGAAAGTTTAATTATAATTATAAAAGTTTTTTTTTTATTTTTCATTATTTAACAGTCACATTATATAAGGGGATATACATAAATTAATAAGTCCAGAACTTTGAAGAAGCACTATAAATTGAAGAACTCGCAGCAATTGTTTCGTGTCGGAAAAAGACAAGACTCTTCGATAGGAGAACAAAGTAGACAAGACTTCTGCTACAAACAAAACGTCAACGAAGTGTCATGTCTTTTTTCGACCCGAAACAATTGCTGCGAGTTCTTCCATTTTAGGATGTTTCTTCAAAGTTTGTACTTATTACTTTTAAATGCCAGATTTGTAGTTCTTTTTCATGATATACATAAATTGCTGTTTTCATATTAAGACGACGAATACTTACATCACTGGATTACAAAATTAAGCATATTTATTTGCAAATTATAGTTTAAAACACCTTGCATTTTTCCCCCTTGTAATTTGTAAAATAAAATGTGTCAAAATATATGTATTTCTCTGAATTCATAAATATGCCTGTGCATTTAAAGCAGGAATAGGTCTTTATATATTAAAGTGTAATTATCGATTGTTTGAAAACTGTTATTAGTGAAATGTCCTTTAATAAAAACTCAATATTTCAATAACAAAAAAAAAAAAAAAAAAAAAGCAGAATACTTTTATGTAAATACTTTTCTGAATTTTCGTAATATTTACAAGGCTTTTAGAATGTAACCAGATTCAAGTACTAGGGTTACTTATGTCTTACTTATGTAATCTCCAGCTTTCGGGGATATATTAACTTGTTATTGTTCGGACTATTTATAGGGCTTCGGTCAATTATTGAAATCATTCTTAAACAGGGTTCTAGTTTTTTTTTTTTTAACTTTCTTCTATATGTATATATCGAGAGATTATTGGACTCATGAAAATTTTCTAACTCCTATTTTTGATTGATTTACACGTTTTTAAGATGCCCTGAACACGATTTGACTGTTTTTTAGAAAATGTCTGTCTGTTTGTAAGTCTTTGTGTCTGTATGTCTGTGTCACAAATTTTGTGAACGCTGTAATCTCACGAACCAATGAACGAAATTTAACTAAACTTGGTATTTAGTTGCACCTTGACATAAATTGGTGCTGATTAGATTTGTGGAACAATCGCTCAACAGGTGGCATTGTGATAGCACTTTTTCTAAATTTTTAACATGGCAGTATAGGACAAAATTTCGTATAAATGTACATAATGAGAGTTATATTAATCGTGTGAGTGTAAAATTAATATGAATTATTGTTAACTAGGCAAAAAATTTTGTGCATGTCGGGGCATAGCTTTCCCCCCTATGATCTCGTCAATACCTTTAAACGAATGGTTGAACTATATATCTGTGATAATTTAAAACAAAGTTATCGATTTTCTTTTACTTTTAACGAAAAAAAAAAAAAACTTAGAAAAAAGTCATTTCTTTTGATTTGGAAAAAAATGACATCTTTCGGCATTTAGTGATAATGTAATTCTGTCAGATAAAATCGTCTGCATTTATAATGGGAAATAATTTCATAATTTAATAAATAATTTGTATTGAATAAAGGTTGTGTAAAATTATATATAGGAAAGTCATATGGTGGCCACATCATACTAGTCTCTTAAACGTACCAGCGCATACCTGACTTCTCTTCCATGTAGTAGTTGATTAAAAGTTTGTTGTGGCAACATTTTAATAAATATTTCTAAGAGTTTTGGAAATTTCACGAAATAATGGCTATGAGAAATTGAGCGGTGTTTGACTTGTTATTAAATTTGTGAAATATCACAGTTGAAACCATATCTACCACATTCAATGAATATTCAGTAATATACTTTTTACCCGCATTTTTGCACACCAGTTTTTTTGGGGAGTGTCTTTTTTTCTTCTTATTATCCGTAATTGCATTTGGAGAAAATTACTCTACAAGAAAAGTGGTAAGGGAGAAAGGCGAGTATTAACAATGCTTCAGTTAGAATGTTAGTATATTTGGTTAAAACGTTGTTATGGTTGAAACGTGTAATTTATGATTGAATTGCTGATTTTATTCCTAAAACATTTCTCTTATGTATATAATTTTTCTCTTGAATAATTATCTATAATAGATTTATATATATATATAAACTTTGTATTTTTCAATGTTATTTTTTTTAATATTTAATAATATATATAATGGATTTTGTTTTAATATAATTAAGATTATTTAAACATAAACTTGAATTTTACAATTTGTTAAATGCAAGAATAAATGTATTGCTGTATTTTTTAACCTCTGATCAAAAAAGAGGGTGTTTATAAGTTTAAAACCTTTGAATGTCTTGCTGCCTGTCTGTGACACTGTAGGTTCGTAACAAATACATGCATTATAATGTTTTTATTTTTGTTTATTTTATTTGTTTTTCATTTTTATAATCGCTAGTTTAATCGGTATGATTAAACTAGCTTAGTATCAGATACTAAGCTTAGTATCAGATACTAAGCTATGTTTGATAAAATTCTGTTATAAAGATTTTTTTTTGTTAATTCAAATGTATTTTTTTAGGCGAAATTTGCTTTGAGATTTACTGTTATAGTTGTCCAGCTTCCAACTTAATTTCGACAATTATAGTTGTCAAACTTGCAACTCTACTTTAGAGATTTCAAATACAATTCATATGGTGTGTTGGATACGAGTATAAAAGTTTAAAAAAAAAAAAATGCAAATTTTAATTCGATTTTGAGAAAAGTCAAAAGCTGACTATAAACAGTGATTAAAGGTTCCTATTCCTAAAACCTCTAAATTCAGTTGAAAACCAAATTATTTTATGGAGATTTCTTTTAATGAATTTAAAAATTTAAATATTATTTTGTTTGGACAGTTTTGACAGATATTTTAGAAGATGCGAGTTTTATTATTACTTTTATTATTATTATTATATAAAAAGAGATTTCTTATAAAAAATCATGAAGTTTTAACCGATATTGATCGAAATTAACGTTTGTCTAAAAAAAAAATGATTAGGCGTTCACAGTCCAAAAATCATGAAATTCGGTTGAAAAGTAAAGATTTTAAAGAAAAATACCATTTCATTGCATTTAAGATCAAACCTGCGTTAGAGTATCCTAACTTAAGTTCAAACATTTTTCCAAATAAAGATTACAGATTTGATAAAATATAACATTTAAATTCAAATTCGGAGTTCTTAGAAAAGGTAGCTTCACACTTGTTAAATATAAATCTAACTGATAAATGAAATTTAAAATTCACATAATAAAGTAAAGTTCTTAAAAAAAAAAATTACAAATAAGCAAAACTTTAAGGTATAATTTAAAACTTGTAGATATTCCTCAAGGAGACCTGGTAACTTTCACAGTAGTCACGCGAACTGCATAAAAACACCGTTGTTAAAATTTTATATTCGCACAAGTGTAGTCATAATATATAGTTATAATAAATTATTCTTTTCAGCACCTAATTTCAGTATTTATTTGCATGCAGAAAGAGGTTTATATATTCTGACATTTTATTTTCAACCTCTTTATGCATTAGAATTTACGGTAAGTGTTTACAAATGGAAATTTTATGCTTACAATATATTTAGTAATAGCATTGCGTAGTAATTCACTGTATTCTAAAAAAGTAACCTTAACGAATACGCAAACTAAGTGGTATGAAAACAGTTATGTGGTATGTACTGTATATACGTATAGAATTTATATAACGACCTATAAAAAATCTTTAAAAATCATAAATTTGGCCTATATTCCTTCTCAATATCTCTATATGATACGTCAATTTAAAGAAAAAAAAATCTTTTTTTTACTATGTTAATTTAATTTAAAACAACAACGAAATAAATTATAAAATGAAAATATATATGCATGTATCTATGGTTTTCGCACTTTAGCATTCATGTGTTAAATAAAACATGCAAACTTAGTAAATTTTTAATTAAACGTTTAATCTGAATTAAATTTCTTTAAAACTGAAATTCCAAGGTCAATTATTGCTACATTATTCAAATATTTAGTTAACTGTTTTTACATGTCTGGATGGAAGTATTTCGAGATAATTTTATTTATAAACCATTTTGATGAAATTTGCTTAAGATATTTATGAATAATCACACTAAAAGAAAAAAAAAAGTAATAATAATAAATAACTTCGAAACTTTCCTAACTACAACAGTATCCTTATTAAAGGGAACTACTGCTGCAGACAGTTGGATGGTTTTTAAAGGCACGGTGTCTATTTAGAACATACTGCGCCAAATAGTTTTTCAATCTTTTTCAAATAAAAACAACTTAATATCAAAACGCACTAAGGAAGAAAAGTTTATATAAGAAATTTAATACAAAGTCTGGATGGAGGAACCCATACAGATAGTCTAAATAAAAATTACATAAGGAAAAGAGTAAAAATTAAAAAGTATATATAATGAAAATGTTTATTATTTGTCACAATTTCATCTGTTTTTTACTCATTACATTTATGTATTTATATTTTCTCAAACTGTTTGTTTCTTGCCTACAAGCTATTGCTATAGCCTTGATTAACATCAATAGTTGCCTTTGATAAACTTATTGCGTATTTTGGGGGTAATTTCATAACGGTATAATCTCCTTTTCCTAAGCTCATGTGGTTATTTATAATTATTTTCATATGTTACCTTATTTTACTGTTTATAAAGTATTAATTTTTATGCCCTTATGCATATTGCAGTAACTATCTGCCTTTCTTTCAGGACACTCTCATGAATGAGAAATTTTCAAATTTATTGCTACCACTATTCTTATAAAGTATTTTCTACCCAGTATAATCATGGAACATTACTATATATATATACCAGAAATATTTCTGCATGAAATTTGTGATCTTTGGAAGTGTCCTGAAAGAATGGCGAAGAGTACGAACCCAGTAGTTGCGATCTTTTTAATTTTTTATGGAGCATTTTTAGCCACACCTTTATTTCGTACCACTTTATTTGTAGAATAACTTTCTCTATGTAACTACGATAAAATAAAATAAAAAAATTATATTAAAATAAAAGTGGTTTGAAATAAAGGCGGGGCTAAAAATGCTCCAGAATGAATTAAAATGTTGACAACTCTTCCTTATATCCAGTGTGGTTACAATTGAATTCCACTACAATCAGCCTAATGGGTCATTCTCAGATAATGGTAAATATTGGTTTCAGAAAAAAATATAAAAAAAATTGTTTTAATTCCTGATTTTTTTTACATTAATGCAATTATCCACGTCTCCTATAGAGGAAAAAATTACCAGCAGAGATCGTTTGCCTTAATTACAGCTTAAATTAATTTTTTAATTTTCCATTGCAACATGGTAATGACATCTGTGAACTTGGTAATGACAGACAGAACCACAGAAATGACCAATGGCCAAATAATTACACATTTATTTATGGATAGCTGTATTTATCATTCTAATTTGTACCAGAAAAATTAAAATGTCTAGATGATATATGAATGGTGAGATTTTTGGAATAATTTTCACTTTATGAATCCTATAACTTTCTGTCAAATGAGACAAAAAGCTTTATGATAGACTAAATTAGTCCATAAAATGGAATTTTGGCAATTTCTGCTAATGAACAGTTATGAAATGAAATGAAAAAAAAAGGGGGGGGGGGGGTTCTAAAACAGTCATTAACGTGTTCCTAGACATCATTGCCATGTTTTCAGAACACCTTGGTATTGACCACCTTGGTAATGACCTTTTTAATGTCAAGCCTATTTATGGCTAAATTATAACAATTAAAAGCTAATGCAATATTTATTCTGTATGCGGTCCCAAGGATCTTTATAAATCATTCAGCAAATTCAAATTTATTAATTGTGTATTTCTGTAATAATGGACTTTGTAATGACACACAATAAATACACTGACTATAATTTTAGAACAAAAACAGCAAAAAGAAATAATTTGTATTTACTTAAACTAAAAAAAACTTGTCTGCTTGTAAGTGCATGAAATACTTTACTTTTGACAGGTTGATAATTATGACAGCACCATCTAGTAGTGAGGTACTGAAAAAAAACTTACGCACCCTGGTAATGACAGTTACACATAGGGACAAGTTTTAAATAAGAATAATTAATAGAATTTTTTCTTTTTTGTCTAAAGTTCCAAATATATTAAAAATAGAAACATTAAATATACCTAGAAAATTGTTAGCTTCATTTTTAAATTTTTAAATTCTTTAAAATAAAGGTTCAAATAATAAAGTTTGGAGTTTGGGACGAGCCTTGGTAATGACATTTACAACTTTAAAAATTTTTTAAATATTGAAATTTTAATTTTTTTTATATTCAAATTACTGCACAGTGTAGTGCTTGAAAAGAATTGTTGAAAAAAAAAATTTAACTTTCATAGCTGACTTGCTCAAGTAACATTTTTTAGACAAGGACACAAAATTTACCATTATGTGAGAATGACCCTAATGCAGCAAAACAGACGGACGGGTTGCCACCAAAATTAGTATCAACGCACTTCAGAAGTTGCGCTCAAAGAATGAGGAAAAAACATTAATTCAATATATGTTCACCAGATGCCGCTATGCATAAATGTGACTGATTAAGCAAATAAAAATTACTCAGAAGTGATAAAAAACTAACCAATAAGTGTTTACGAATTCCGTATTGGTCATTTTCTGTGCTATAAAATTCATCTTTTCTTGCAAAATTTAACCTAGCGGATATTTCGAACTACTACTTATTATTATTATTATTTCCTGAGCGCATTTCTCAAAATTTAAAATTAATATATATACAATATATATATATATATAGATTTTTTTTTACCTCATAAAAAAATTGATTTTAAAGAATGAATAAAATACGTTTTGGGGAAAAAACTAAATTAAATTAAAGAAGTGAAAAATTTGCACAATAAATTATTACAAAAATTGTCATTAATTATAAATACAAACAGTCTGATAAGATTTCCAATTTTATTTTTCTTTCAGGAATGAAAATTTGTCAAATATACATCTTTTAATGTTCTTTTTTTTTTTTTTTTTTTTTTACGAAAAGAGAGAGAGAAGAAAAAAGCTTTTGTAATATATTTTTATTGCTGTTGAAGAACATTCATGATTTTACAATTGTTATTCATTCACTCCTTTATTCATCATGATTATTAAAATTTTTCTTTTCTGTTACATAGCGAATATTTGCTTTCTATTAAAAAATGATAACAATCCATTACATAAGAAATACAATAGAAACATTTAGAAAAAATAAAACTTTAGTTGTACATCTTGCTTAATTGGTTAAAACTGTATCCTGTCAAAAATCAAGAGAACGGCAATTGCTATCACAATGTAATTTAAAGCACCTTTCAAAAGCTATTAAAGATATTCTGATAGCATTTTTTTTTTTTTTTTTTCAGTTAATTTTTCTTTCTTTTATGTTCTATCATATCGTCTATCATATTATGATCTTTTTTCGTATCGCTTTGTACATTAACAGTCGATTCCATTTAGATAATAAAAAGAAATATAAAATGCCAACACACAAGGGGGAAATCTTTTTTTTTTTTTTTTCTTTTAAGGGTAAATTTAATGGACGTATGCCTGTTAGTCCATTTGCTTAAATGCTACAAAAAGAAAAAGAAGAAATACATCAATAAAAATAACTTTTAATACTGACATGAATTACAAAAAAGGAGAAAGACGTCGGAAGATTTAATAAAGTCACCATAAAAAGGACTGATGTATTTCTCTGATAGAATATTAACGAGGGAAAAAAAAAAAAAAAAATCATAAATGGAAGCGTTTCAATGATTTTTTTTTCTTTTTTCCTCTAATAGTTCGAAAAATAATGGAGTTATAATGTAGCAAGCAAAAACGATAGGTGTTTTTGATGTACTTATTTTTTTTTCTCTCTTTTTTAGTCTCCCGTCTAAATATAAATGAATAAAAAAGTGTCTTTTAAAATTTCTATAAAAAGGACTATCTTCTCGAGGTAATGTCAATTAGTCTCACTAAATCTAGAGAAATGGAGAAGGAATAATTTGTCATTTATTAATGATTTTCAAATATTTTGCGTACACCGTCTTTAACATGCGAGAAACAGCAACAATAACAAAAAAGTTTGTCTAATGCTTTGATTGCGCTTCGATAGATGGCGATAGTTGGCTGCAAGTCTCAAAAGAGAAATATCAGAAAATTATTCCCGAAAGAAAATAATAATAATAAAAAATTCTGTTTGAGAAATAAAAGTAAACAGTTTACAGTATTTTTTTTTTTTAAACGAAATTATGAATTATTTGAATATTATTTACTGGAGCGTTAAATATATATTTATATTCAGAAATGCACTAAAATTGGGAAATGTGTTTTCAAAGTTATAAAATATTGTAGGAAAATTATTTTAAAGAATGATAAAATTTTCTTTCCTCGGCGATAAAAAGAAATCTTTACCTATATCTATGTATCTATATCTATCTATCTATCTACATATCTATCTCTGTATATATAATGTCGAATTTGTTAAGCAATGCATTTGTATACATATTGGCATTTTACTATTATTACTACTACTTGGTATTCGCCATTCGATATTTCCAAATTAGGTGCTTATTTTTTACCCTAGAAAACCACATTTGTTTTTTAAATTTTGCTGACGATTTGGCGATATATAAATCCGATCCCGAAAAAAAAATGTGCCATATGGTTTTTCGGTTGGTTTTAATTTATTATAATTTTTAATTATAATTTTTAATTATTATTATTATTACTATTATTATTTTATTATGATCATTTTACATATTTCCTCTAATTTTGTTAGATATTTTGACCATAATTTGGAGGTTTATAGCGGGGGGGGGGGGGGTTTGAGAAAGAAGCCCTCCAAAAAAAATATAATAATAATAAATATTAGACTTGAATTAGACTTATTTCATTTGTTTGAAATCACGAATAAAATGCATTCTGAATATAGCACTTGCATTCGTAAAAAAATAAGAGTGATTAAATTCAAAAGTTTATACTTAATTATCCAGGCAACTTTCACACATACCACGATTCAAAATATACGAATCTTGATCGAACCTCTCAAGTGCCAACCTCCTATGAACTGCAAAATACCAAATTTGAATATCCTGCAATTATTTGTTTTTATTTGTGCTAATAAGAGCTACACACACATACACAAACTAATCTTCACTTTTGTAATCAGGAACCTCAAAATGCGTAAATATAGATATATATATATACAGTTCGAGATTAGACTTTATACAATAGTTTAACTATCATTTGAGAAAAAAAAAAAAAAAAAAGAAAAAAAAGAAATTAATATTCCTATGCAAATTTTCTAAACTTGGTAAAATTTAGTAAAGCACTTCCATCAGTCGCATTTAATAGAAAAGAATGTTTTCCATTAATTTTGGGTATCCCCGTGTATTATTTCTAAATATACACACGGCGTAAGGTAATTGAAATTAGCACAGTATGAAAACAGGTACCACGACGTAAATTGCGCTATCAGCAATTTCCTGGTAGACTAAATGTATGGTAATTTCATTTGTGAGTGAATGATGAAAATTTTTCCTACTACATGAACGATTTCTTGCCTTATGGGTGATGAATCATTTTATTTTCACACCATGATTTACATACCGCAGTCAGGTTTCGCAGCGTTCCTGAAATGTTTGGTTAATTTTATTTTCACCAGTACCATTAATAAGATTTTTCTTTCTTTCTTTCTTTCTTTCTTTCTTTTTTTTTTCTTTAATACATTTGACTGTCTTTATGTCAAAAAGTACTGTTTTAAAATTGGGTTGTCAATATAATAAAATTAGTGTAGAATTTTAGGAACGCTGCGTGGCCTGCATAATCTACACGAAACGTGTTTATGCAGGCTGTCCCAAAATTACTGCCACAAATTTTAAGTGGAGGTAGGACACATCATAAGAATTCAGAATTGCATAGAAACCCATATCTGCAAAGGCAATAGTAACCCTTTAAGAACCGAGTGTTTTGGGGTATATTTTAACAATTGTGGGCGTGATTTTAAATTTTGGTTGTTTTAACAAACATTTTTCTGGTGCAAACGATTGCATGAAAAGATATATAAAGTAATAATGGTATTTTTAATCGATACATTGAAAACACTGATTGTATTAATAGGAATATTGGGTATGATTTTGTGAAATGATAGATCGTACATTTTTTTTTTTTTTTTTTTTAATAAGTAGGAGAAATTACAGATAACCAAAAAATTACATCACACGAGAGCAGCCGATAATAGCAGCACATAGCGATGGCGGTGAGCGTTAAAAATACCAGAATACATCCGCTTTTTAAAATGTTAATATAATGTTAGCGGTCATGGGATTCTATGTATTCGCATTCTTTCAGCTGTTATCCACATCCACTTAAATTTTGTAGCTCCTTGCAGAGTTCCCAACTTTTATAATTTATTCACAAGCATTCTCAGCCCCGCCTTCTTTTCGCACCAGAAATTTTGTAGAATATTTCTCTTTAATATGTGACAACGATTAAATAAGAGGAAAATCTTTTTTTTTTAATTTCCGGTATGAAAAAGAGGCGGAGCTAAAAATGCTTGTGAATAAATTATAAAAGTTGGGAACTCTGGCTCCATGTTTGTACCGCCCACATTTGTTAAAAACAGCACCCAAACACCCGGTTCTTAAACGGTTAAAATGACATTTGCGGCATGGGTTCGTATGAAATTCTGAGTCTTTATGAAGTGCCCTATCTCCTCTTAAAGTTTGAGGCTCTAATTTTCGGACACCCTGTATACAGGAGACATCCTGTACATTTCATTTTGTCGCAGTCTAAATATGTTGAACTGTACCTATTACAAATTTTGCCCATAGACGTTAAATATTTGAATTATCTTGGATATGTTTATCAAAGAATTATTTGATTTTAGTAAGCATTGAATTTGGTTTTAGCAAGAACGAATTATTTGATTTTAAGAAGCATTTTCATATGACAAAGATATAGAATACCAAATTTGTACATACTGCTAATATTTTTTCAGCTAAGGTGATAACACACATATACAGAGACGAAAGGCAAAAAACTTAATTTTCTAATTTAGTAACGTGTAGGAAATTTTCAATTAAAAAAATTTAAAACAAAAACAATACTTTCACTATACATAGATAGGAGAAGTAAAAATAAACGAGAGGATCTATAATTTTTTGACATGTTAATTTACAATTCAACAAATAATCAAATTATGAAAAGTAATATGGCTGATGTACAACCAAAAATAAATCTTAATTTAAAATGTCTGTCATTTACTAATAATTTTCAGGCTGAAAAAAATATGTTTGTTTTAGATTGTTTCTGGCCTTTTATATATTTCTTTATTTACGTAGGCGATGCCTGTAAATATGTCACTCGATCGAAATAATACGATTTTTTTTCTTCATGTAAGAAATAATATAATATTTATATAAAAGAAATCGAAACTTTTTTAATAATAAAATGTAAAAATCAAGTCTTTTCTTTTGAAAGGTTTTTGTTATATTACAGTATTAACTATTTCAAAGTAGACGATGAATAACATAAATAAACTCCTTTTCTCAATATTATGACACATGAAAAATGAGTATCTTTTATGTATTTTAATTAAATTATATTAAATTAGATGAATGATTAAAAAAAAAAAAAAAAACTTACTTTACGTTTGTGTGAAAAACTCCGTATTTTTACCTTCAATTTTTTTTTTTTTTTTTTCGAACAAGTAAAATAAGGAAAACAAGTGAGTGGGAAAAAGAGAGGAAGAGCAAATTATTATCACTATTAGAGAAAAAAAATTTTCAACTTAATGTGAAAAAAAAAAAAAAGTATTCCTGGTTTTTTTCTTCGTAAAAACTAAATTTAAAAGAAATTACTTAATCAAACCGTCTGTTTTCTCCCTTTTCTTCTTTTAACGCGAGGGTACATCTGACAATGTTTAATTTCAGATTTTTTTCCCTTTCACCTCATGAATAATTCTAATGGTACCAGGCATCATTCGTTTATTTCTAAACAGGGATTCTTTAATTGCTTTCAGTCTAATTTTCTAAATAGAATGACTTTTTTTATTTTCTCTCTCTTTCTCTTTTTAAGAATTTTCTTAGCATGTTTTGCATTGAATTTATTTTAGAACTTAGAATTTCTATTATTTACTTTAATTAATTTATTTTACAAAGTTGTTTAAACCTTCATAATAATTTACTTTATTGGAATCCAATTTACTGTAAAATATTTCAACCCCTTCGATTTCAGAAAGGAATATATACCGTATTGTTTTTAACAAAGACCTCGTTTATATATAGGTTTGTCTGCCAATTAAGATTTCAGATGTAAATAATGATTTGTTTGACCCGCAGATTATACGTAGGAAAATACGGTATACATACTTGCCAACCTAACCCGGAAGATTGTTAGTTCCCGCCCCTTTTTGTACACCACTTAATTTTTGGAGTAATTCTCTTCAAATATATTTATGATTAAATAAGAAGAAAAGTATTCTAAAAAAAAGACTGGTGTAAAAAAAATAGGCGGAAAAGGGCGGGACTAACAATCTTCCGGGTTAGGTTGACAAGTATGGGTCACAGATTATTATACAGATAAGATACTCCCGTATATTCTTTGGTAACCAAAATTTGACTGCAACGATCCTAATGTCAACGGCTGTAAGTTTCTCGAGCTCTCCAGCTTACGCAATCGCTCGTCCTAGTTTTATTGTATCAATGTTCATATCATAATATTAGTGCAACCTTAAACACAACATCCAACCAACTAACCATTGTATTGAAGTTTACGTTTGGCAACTTTGTTATTGTTTACGAACTTGATTGTCGAAAGCAATTTATTTTAAGAAGCAAGTATATTAAGCAAATAAATTTCGATAACATACATACATTACTAATATACATAAATTTGTACTATTTTTTCATTTTAAAGCATTTTGTATTATTTAAACCAAGCAATGTTAATATGTTAAGATTTCACACCGCTATTTCAGAGTTACAGTTTGTTATTTTAATCTGTACTTGAATAAGAATATGTTTGGCAAAATATATTTTAAAACATAATTAAAATTAATTTTACTTCTTAGAAAAATAGCTGTGAATGTTTTTATTATGATTTTGTGAATTCAAAAATAATAAAAAATGAAGAAAAAGAAAACTTCCCATAATAACCTGCTGCTAAGTAATCGCGAAAGAGAAAAACAATGTTCGATCAAAGATGCTAATCATGTAGACTTCACACATGAAGTTCCCTTCTGTCGACACTAGTGGTGCCACTATATTTCTGGTTCGCGTTTTAGCTTCACTGTCCTATCTGTATAGTAATCTGTGGTATGGGCATACAGTACACTGGCGTACAACGCAGGTGCAAGGTTGCCAGTTGAATGCTGAAATTTTATTTTTTAACATCATTCAATTTTTAAAGTATCAATCTACTGGTCCAATTACACCCGATTGAGTTTTTGTATAAAATGGTTGTTCTGATATAAAATTAGTGGTATTAAAAAATGAAATTGTAGTATTCATCTGGCAACCCAGAGCAGCACTGTACGGGAGTCTACTATATTATATAAAGTGTATATAGATATATGATATGATATGATGTTACTCAAGATATGGTATTGATATGATATGATAAGATATGATTTGATTTATATTGATATGATATTGATATTGATAAGATATGATATTATTCAATATTACCAAATAAGGAATAATTGAAATTTTTGCCCATCACTTTTATGCATTATATTATTATCAAAGCCTTTTATAGCCATATTCTAAATGCTACATGGTCACTTCTTATATGTATTTATGAATCAACTTCTTATTTTTCGTGCCGTTTCGCGAATTTATAACGTAGCTTATGGCTTATTAATAATAATTTTGAAAGAATACGCCGTAGTATGCAAAGTCAAGTAATTTATTTTCACGACAAAGTAAATAAACATGACCTAATATTAAGCAAAGACGTTCGCATGAAGAACATTTTTTTCCTTACAAAATTTACATTTTCCTCTGGAGTGATAAAATTATTAAATTATTAAATAATTATTAAAAATTTATTAATGATTAAATTAAGTTAGTGGTATCGTATAAGTTAAAATGTAACATTTTAAAGTATATATTTTATTTATAAATGCTTCTTAAACTATGAAAAAAAATATTTGTATATTTAAAATAACTTTAAATCGTTTCCTTTCTTTTCAGACATGTTATATTTTAAATTGGCAATGCAAATAAAAATTCTGTGTTACATCAAACGAAATTCCTGTATTCCAATATCCGAAAAATGAAATAACACATTATTACAGTGTCATTACACATAGGTGTAGATGCAAATGCAGAGTTGTTAACATTTTAATTTATTCCAGAAAATTTTTAGCCCCGTCTTTATTTCATACCACTTTTATTTTATGAGTAATTTTTTCATATTTTATAGTAGTTGCACTTGCATACTGGAAAAAGTTAGGCTAAAAATCAAAGCTTCCTAGATCTACTATCAAACCTGAAGGTCCTCTTCGTGACGTCACAACCGGGGTCCCTCCGCATCGTTTACTTTCGCCTGAAACCCTTTAAGATCTTCTCTTAAAGTTCCATTTCTTCTTCATAAAAACAGATTTCTCATTAATATTCCGTTAAAAAATATTATTTGGCATTTATCTACCATTTTTATTATATATATATATGTATATGTATGTTCCCCCCTCCCCCCATTGTTTCAGCTAAAATAGATATATTTTCCCTTTCATTTATGTTTATACGTGTTTACATCATTAAGTATTTTTTAAAATCAAATATTTGATGTTATAAAACTAAGATTGTACATGTTATTTTAATAAACGAGGGAAATACACCGAATTCCATTGGAATAATTTATTTTATAACCATTACACCAAGGAAATTAAAATATTTAAATAATAATAATAATAAATCTTGACACGCGTTCTTTAATATTAAATTTCCAAATTTTAGCATATAAAGACTTAAATTTGAGTTAAAGCAACAAAAACGATATTTAATAGTGCTCATTTGAAAATTAATATAAATGAAAATTTTTATTATACATATTTTACCAAATATTTATTTTATTTTTAATTATAATCACATATAGAAGTGTATTTTAAAATCAAATATTTCATGCAATAAATCAAGCTTTGTATATTTTTACATTATTTAAAAAAGTATTATGATATATCCAGAATTTCATTAAAATCATTCAACTTCGAAGTTTTGTACAAAGAGTATTAAATTAATACTTAAAAAATAAGTATTAATAATTTTTAGATATACATGCATTCACTCTTTCTAAATTTCCAAACTGTGACTTATAAAAATTGAAATATGAATCTAAATTCAATCTTTAAAAGTACAAAAAAAAATATTTTTTAAATCCTCTATTTTTGGCTATGTAACATATTTGAAAATATTAAGTATGCACATTTTTCATCATTTTTATACATGAATTTGAAAGTTTATTTTCTGAAATGTAGATACAACAATTCTTTAGTAAATGCTGATTTGTAAATTTTGAAAAAAAAAATCGAGTTATAATAAATACGAGATGTTTGAATTACTATTTCAAATTAGTCTGTATTAAGCAAAATTAAAATCATTCAGTTTATAGGTAATATCGAATAAATTTGAAATAATGTTTGCCAAAAGAATAATGAATTTTTAACATGCATAGATACATTCAGCACTTTTAAATTTCCAATTTTTAACATATGAAGATCGAAATTTGAATGTTAAATTTATATTTTAAGAACACTAAAAATTTATATATACAAAATTATCCCCTATTTGCAAAGCACAATAATTGAAAATGTTTTACAAACATATTTTGCGAAATTTTAATTGATGGCTTTCGAATATTACTTCCTAAAGTATAAATTTATCATTTGAGTTACTATAATTGTTTTGCAAATATTCAAATTAAACAATTTGAAGTCATAAATATAAGATGTTAAAAAAATATTTCAGATTAATATATAAGAAATTTTTGGATCATTCAATTTAAAATTACATGGGACTAAAAAAAATTAAAACAATATTTAAAAAATCTGTTTCAGATAAATTTATAATTCCTAAACAAATTCACGCACTACAAACTACCTATAAAAATCAATTTCCACAATGAATAGAGACAACTTTCATATTAGAGAAGTACAATACTAAATTTCGAAAAAAATAATTTTATGCTCTACATTCGAGATTGTAGGAAGTGTTTCTTTCTTTCTTCTTCTTCTTTTTTTTTTTTTTTTTAAATCGATAACTTCGTTTGAAATTATCGAAGATACATGGCTCAACTATTAGTTTTAAAGGTATTTAGTATTTCTTTTAAAAAAATATTTATATTGAAAGTTTACAACATTCGGGAGGATTTTCCTCCAAGGATGCAAAGATGCTCCTATATATACAAATGTTTCTTATAAGTATTTCCGCCCACAAGCGGCCGAGCGGTTCTGCTCGCTCAAAGCTGGTAGACGTGAAGTGCCGGGTTTAATCCCAAGTCACACTCGTCGGCCTAGCTGTTCGGAATTTTTCGTGTTTTTCTCCAAAATTGTGTAAATACGGGATAGGAACCCTAGAAACCCCCCCACGGAGGACATTCCTCTCAGGCCTAGGACCCTAGTGCAGTCCTCACAACCCAACCCAACCTATAAGTATTTCTTTTTATTTCACGATGATTCGTTAAAAATAATCGTAATTGTGCTCATTTATACAAAAGTTTCTCCTATACTGCCATATTAATAATTATCATCAAACGTCGTGGTATCTCCACCTGTTGGCGATTTTCACCAAAAGTTGAAGGACATTTATAAATCAAGAAGCAACTTAAACTTTTATGAAATTCTGTTCATTAGTACCTGAGATACAGATACCACAATATTTTGTCACACACACACACATATATTGAAATTTTCTAAAACTGATCAGATCGTGTTTGTCCCTTTCAAAACGTGTAAATCCATCGAAAACCAGAAATAGAAAATCTTTACGAATCCAAGACGTTTTTCTATTGAATTCAGAAGAAAGAGAAAAATAAATAAAAATGAAACAAAAATTTGAAAATTTAAACATTTTAATGAGTGGTGTTGCCATTCCGCTTTTCATAATTTTTAATGTGCCCGTATAGGACAAAGTTTCGTATAACTGAGAATAATTTTTAATGAATTATTGTAAAATCAAGAAAGAATTATTCATAACAGTAACAGTCAATCAGGATAACAGTCAACCTTGCGTGGGTGAGTGTGTAAATTTCCAATATGGATATCTTTTAAAAGAACTCGTCAATACCTTTAAAACGAATGATTGAGCAAGGATCTGTGATAATTAAAACAAAGTTGTGGTTTTTTTTGTTTGTTTTTTTAATTTCATTTGGAAAAAGTGTCCTCCATGGGGGTCATTTTACGGGGTTCTAGCCCTATATTTAAACGTTTCGGGGAAAAACAACGAGAACTCCGAAAGGATAGGTTGACATGTGTCACTTAGGATCGAACCCGGCACCTACTGTCTTCGAGTGAAGAACTTTTTGACCACTGGGGAGAGACTTTCGTAATTTTTAAAGAATTTTTACGTAACTTCTATCGTTTCTAAAAAAATATTTAATTTTTTTTAGAAATATTACAAAAATTTAAAAGAAATTAATTGGCGCTTTTTAAAATCTCTGTTTGACACTTTTTTTTAAATCTATTATTTACAGTTGCTGATTTTCTGGAGGATCTACTATGAAATTAATCATTTCTTGCCTTCGTATAATTATTCAAAAGAATGTTACACATTGTTTTTATACATTCATTAATTAACTGAGTTAGTGATTTACCACAATTACAAATTCCTTCAAATTCTAATCCGTCATCCATTAGTTTTTCTTTAGACAATCCACATAATAGAAAACATTGATTTTCAGATTTCAAAAAAATTTCCTCATATTCTGCCGTAATACAATGTAAATGAAAATTAACTCAATTGAAGTACATTAAATGATGGAATCTAAAAATTCATTGATGAAAAATGTAATTTAAATGTATGTGAAGTGTGAGGTGAAGAGAAACATTGTTTGCTACATGCATTCCAAGCAGAAAGTAAGATAGTAAAACGTAATAAACGGACCCGATGCACATCAGTTTCTTACAGATAAGGGACCCGGGTTGTGACGTCACACGCTGTCCGCAGTGATACCTTCAGGCTTGATAGTAGATCTAGGAAGCTTTGCTAAAAATGCTCCGAACAGTGTTGCCAGTCCAACCTGGCAACACTGGCTCCGGAATAAATTAAAATGTTAGCAAGTATGTGCACATGTATTTATATGTTAAAATAAAACCCGACTATTCTTCCTGTAATCACTTTTCTGTTTCTTCTTTCTTCTTCCTTTTTTTTCCCCCACATGTGAATAGCTTAAAAAAAAAAAACATAAAAACAGGAAAATTGGATAAGACTTTCATCATAAAACTATTTATCGACATTTTTATTATTCTGGTGATGCTCACATACTTGTCAACATTCTAATTAATATACCATAGTATTGTTAAACCCGCCCTTTTTTTCACACCAGTAAGTTTTAGAGTAATGTTCTCCAAATTCAATTACGATTACATTAGAAGAAAAATAGTCTAAAAATATATTGGTGTGAAAAAGAAGGCGGGGCTAACAATACTACGGAATATTAATTACATGGTTCCCACGGCCACGCCTTTTTTCAAGGACTCTTGCACCAGAAAACATTTCAGATAAATTTATTCTTAAATATACAGTGTACACTTAAGAAGATATTTATTTTAGATAATACTGGTGGAGTCCTTGAAAAAAATTGGGCCGTGGGAACCCTGTAATTAGTATGTTGGCAAGTTTATAAATTAATAATTATGCTTTTTTTTTTTAAGTCCGCTATAAAAGCTAAAGAAAAGTGAATATAGAAAGTGAAAGCGAGATTCAGTTTCACATTTGAAGGCATGTACGTCTTTACCTATCTATAATGCATCCTTAACATTATTTTCCATGAGGTTTTCTTTTCTAAAATTCTTCTATTTTTTTCATTTTTACCAAAGCTTACATAAAAAAAATATATATATATATATATATATATATATACAGACACGACATTATTTCATTATTTAAAACATGAAAATCTGACATTGACAGATTTTAATTTAGTGCCAGAGGCCTACTGCTAAACTTGTTAATATCGACAAATTCTTCTTTAGTTAATTCGTGACGATCTAAATTCCATGATAAAGTTTTCATTAAATCAAACCAATAAGTTTCAGCTGCAGATATTGTAACAAATAACGTTGGAAGTCCAAACTGTCTTATAGCCGCAAAACAACGTTTTTTCTCTTTTTCCCAATGAGGGGGAGGTGTGCCTTGGGGGGGGGACTCATGTCAAAGGTGTGCCTTGGGGGGGACTCATGTCAAAGTTGTACCTTGGGGGGGCTCATGTCAAAGTTGGGCCTTGGGGGGACTCATGTCAAAGTTGGGCCTGGGGGGGGGACTCATGTCAAAGTTGGGCCTTGGGGGGACTCATGTCAAAGTTGTACCTTGGGGGGACTCATGTCAAAGTTGTACCTTGGGGGGGACTCATGTCAAAGTTGGGCCTGGGGGGGACTCATGTCGAAGTTGTGCCTTGGGGGGACTTCATTCAATAAATCCCCATTCAATAAACCGACAGAAATAGGCCCTTAGCACTATTAAGAGTGACGTATAAAAATTCGACAACGCTGTACCGACTGAAATAGGATTCTAGCACAAAAAAAAAAAAAAAAAAAAAAAAATGAATAATTATTAGTATAAAGGTTATTACTTATGTTAAAGTTACATAAAATTCGATTAATGATACAATGACGGACCTGCCATCCAAATTTTATGTTTATATGTTTATTTTTTTTAAAGTTGTGCGCAAAAAATGAAAATGGGAAAGCAGATTGTTCCTTTAATTTTGAATGCCGGTGCACAGCAATATATGAAACAAGCATCCCCCCCCCCCGATTTAACAAAAATAAGATTTTAACAATTATTGATTAAATTAATTGATTACATTAATTATTAAACTGTGTATTAAACTTTTATGTATTTTAAATCATTATTAAAGATTAAATTAAGTTACTGAAAAATATTTATTAGTATTTTATTAATTTAAATGACATTTTAAAACATTTTTTATTTACTATCGTTGGTTCTTACGTATTATCGCAACCAGGTTGGCGCGATTTGTAAGTTTGAGTAAGAAAGTTAAGTTTTTAGTATTAATTAAGTTATTATTATTATTAGTTATTATTATTATTAAGTTATTATTATTATTATTATTATTATTATAAGTATATTATTATTATTATTATTATTATTATTATTAGTTATTATTAGTTATTATTAGTTATTATTAAGTTATTATTATTATTAGTTAAGTTATTAGTATTAGTTAAAGTATTTCACGGCATTCAATCTAACCAGTAAGCAAAATAATTTCTTTACGAAAAACCATGTATAACACGTAGGGTTGCCGTAAGTAGGGTCGCCAAATTTGGCGATTTATGCGAATTTTGGCCTGGTTGCGATAATACGTAAGTACCCTAACGTTTTATTATCTAAGGAAATAACATAAATATTTGAATATTTATTATAACCTAACTTTACACCGTTTCTTCTTTTTTAAAGATGTTACATTTTATGTTGGCAAAATCATTAAATAACGTGTGTTGTACTTAACCCGTTAGCGCCCAGTGTACTCATTTGAGGACAGCTAATGAAATGACAAGTGTATTTTTTGTGGTTTCTTGGAATGTTTTCTGCTTTTTAGTGACATTTTATAGCGTCACTCTAAATGATCCCTGAAAGTTCTATGTGCCTACTGTTAATTATTATTTCTTAATTTGGATAGTCATTGTATGATTTTTCATTCGTCGCACATATATTTGCTTTTTTGCGCAGGTATACTAACTTATATCAAGTTGAATAATTATATATTATAATACTTTACTTTCGAGATCTTTGTCAACATATAATAGGAAATTAATCTGTTATCTCAAAGTTTTTCTATCTCGAAGTTTTCTCGCTAGAACACTAAACGTCAATAAATGAGGATAGGCTTTAAATTTAAAATTATCAGAAGAATTGTTTAAGTTAATATATTTTACTGTCAGTTGTCTATATTAAATTAGAAGTGAAATAATTAGTTAATAATATTTTGCAAAATTAATTCGGGCATTAACGGGTTAATAAAACTTTGCTATTGTAGTAAGTATGTGAAAAATAAGTTTCTGTTTTTATTAGGCTTAAAATTAATTGACCACTTAAGTCCTAGGAATAAGTGAAAATGCCGTCCATCGGGGTCTTTCTAAGGGAATCTAGCTCGTATTTGTGGAGATTTCAGAAAAAAAAATTACAGAAAACTCGGAACAGCCAAATCGGCGAGCGCAACTTAGGATCAAACCCGGCACCTCAGCTTTGACAGCAGAGCTGTCTAATGGTGCGACTGAAAAATAATATAATGAGATACTATCATTTGTTCCTTTATGTAAAAAACAGTATATAAATAAAATAAATTAGTTTAAGAAAGAATCGTATTTGAAAGATTTTTTTTTTTTGTGGCATTATCCATTTCAAAGTAAACAATTATTAACATGAGCACATTTTTTTTTTTCTCAATGTTATGACAGATGTAAAATTAGTATTTTTATGTATTTTAATTAAATTATATTAAAATTAATGAAAGAAAAAGATTTCTTTACGCTCGTGCAAAAAACTTTGTATTTTTTCCCTCCTTTTTTTTTTCTTCCCCAAACGACTCAAATAATGGAAACAAGTGGGTGAGAAAAAGAGAGAAAGAGCAAATTTTTATCACTATAAGAGAAAGGAAATTCTTCAAATAAATGTGAAAATATATATATAAATAATACTTTTTTTTTTTCTCGTAAAAACTAAATTTAAAAGAAATTACTTAATCAAACCGTCTGTTTTCTTCCTTTTCTTCTTTTAACGCATGGGTACATCTGACAATGTTTAATTTAAGATTTTTTTTTTTTTTTTTTTTTTTTACATATCATAAATAATTCTAATTTTACCAAGCACCATTCGTTTATTTCTTAACATGGATTCTTTAATTGCCTCAAGTCTAGTTTTCTAAATAGAATATTTTTTTCTCTCTTGTTTTTCTCTTTTCAGAAAATTTTTAACATGTTTCGCATTTAAATTATTTTAGAATACAGGATTTTTGTTATTACTTTAATTAATTTGTTTTAACCCGCTGTTAAACTTCACAAAAATCTATTTTCTTAGAATTAACTTTTTTTTTACGCAGATATTTCAGCTATTACAATTAAGGAAAAGAATGAAAAAGAGGACAAAAAATAAACCCAGAAAGATTCACACAATGCTTTCAGACGTATCAAGTTTTGTGCGATGATACACTATAGAATTTAAGATATAGCTTTCCAGTAAACGGAGAAAATGGCAACATAAAAGCGACACCTTTTGTGTGAAATGCATCAATATTTGATGAATACCAATTTATGTAAAGGTGCAAATAAACTTCAATTTTTATGAGCTTCTATTCTTTAGTTCGTGATGTAGAGCTGACAATAAAAGTTTGTCACTCATGCTTAGACATGTAGACATTTTCTAAAAATACTCCAATTATGTTTAGGGCATAACCCTCAAAAACTGGAGCTCGAATATTTTTACGAATCCAACAGTCTTTTTATAAGTATAATTTTTTTTTTTTTTTTAATAAAAAATATACATAAGCAGATACATGTATTTCTCATGTGACATTCTATGTTTTATACATTCAAATGCATTTTCTGACAAAATTGTTAAATTATGCAAAAGCGTAGAAGACAGATTAAAGCATTAGTTATAAATAAGCATTTTGTCGGTTAGCTACAGTTTTTTTCTGGGGAAAAACCTTAATTTAACTCGAAAGATAATGGATTACATTTGTAAAAGAAATGAATGATTTTTTGTTCATGCATGAATAAGAAATTGGTAATAAAAATTATATGATTCTTCTTACGCAAGTAAAAACATATGGTTTGTTTATATGTATACTTCCCTCAGTAGATTCTTTCGTTTCGTTTCCAGTCTTTTATTATTCATTTATTTCTAATTGAATAGCTTCATTTAATGCAAACTCGTAAATCGGAGAAAAAAAATATACAGTCAACTAATTAGTATATTAAGAATAAGACATATTTATTGTAAAAATAAAGCATATAATATATAATGAACAAAGCTATAAAATTTTAATTTACTGTTAGATGAGATGCAAACTTTTTAACAATGTTAATATCCTGCTATTTTTTGCATCACTTTTTTGTAAAGTTTTTTTTTTTTCCCAATAAGTAATTACAGTTAAGTAAGAAGTAAATTAATTTTCGAGAACAATGGTATGAAAAATAGGTAGGTACTTGTATGAACATGGTTGTGGAATTAAAAAAAAAAAAAAAAAAAAAAAAAAAAAAAAAAAAATGGTAGCTCTGTATATAGATAATTGAGTAGTAGTATTAGATTTCCTACCATTATTACCAAAGAAAAATCTTTCTCTTACATTTACGGCTATTTTTCGTGAATAAGTAAGTTAGTGATTATTGTTAAGAAAAATATTAGTAGAAGTAGAACTATCTCTGTGTGTGACACTATATTTACTTTGTACGACCCATGGTTTGCGGCCTTACCCGTCAACATCCTGATTAATGTTTCTTAAAAATTTTAGTACCGCCTTTTCTTACTCACCATTTAATATTTAGAATAATCTTTTCCAAATGTAATTGCGGTTAATAATAATAATAAAAAAAAAAAAAAAAAAAAAAAAAGGGGGACTATGTATGAAATTCTGTTTATGACAGAATTTAATTTAGTACGAGAGGACTAATGATATTTATGTTTTAACAGCCTTAAAAAAAAAAAAAAAAAAAAAAAAAAAAAGTAATAGATGGCGTTCAGTAAAATTCCTAAACACATATTCAAATAGTATACTGATATTTAATTCCAAATAAATTATTGGAATTTGAATGCATTGATTGTATAGCATCTTCCCCTAATTGTTTAATACTTATTTACTAAATATATTAATTTTTAAAATAATCTTAAAGACAATTTTGCTTTTATTGTTAATAATTAACAGTGTTAATTTCTACCGAACAAAACATAACATTAATATATATATATATATATATATATATATATATATATAAACTGATTATTCGATACTTAAATTATACTCAAAATTCATCACAGATTAATTAATACAATCCATTGACATTTTGCCAAGACCCGTTGGCTATGTTGTCAGAGAACAGAACTACGAAACCGAAGACTGTGAGTTCGATCCTCACTGATGGTAAGTTGAAAAAAAATGTATATATATATATAAAAGTTTTTACGGATTTCATAAAATATTTTAAGATAGAGTTGGTTTAAATTAGAGAATTAAATAGTAAATTTAGAGAGGGAATATTTGAGCATTAGTGTAAGAGAGAAAATTGAGATAGAGTAAGAGTATTAAAGAATTAAATAATAAAACTGGATCTTAGCAGGCATTTTTGAAGTGGAACACTATAAATTGGTAACTAAGCAAAATAGCAGAGTGAAAGAAATAGTCTTGTCGTACTAAAAATACTTGAAAACACTAATCTAAATATTCAGATATACTTAACCAAGAACCGTTGGCTGTGTGGTCAGAGTACAGAGCTACGCACCCGAAGGTTGTGCGTTCGATCCTCGCAGATGGGAAGAGAAAAAAAAATATACATATAGAGGTTTTTACGGATTTCACAAAAAATTTTAAGACAGAGAAAGATATTAAATGGTAGAATTGGATATTGGAAGGCATTTTTGAAGTGGAACACTATAAATTGGTAACGACGCAAAATGCCAGATTGAAAGAAATACTCCTGCCGTACTAATACAAATACATGTTAATTATAATTACATTTGGAAACATGAGCCGAAAATGAAAAAAAGAATATTTAAAAATTTGTGTTTTTTATTCAAATAATGGAATATGAGTAAAGAAATGTATCGTTAAATTATTTATGAAAATTTGTTTCGGTATGAATTCCACAAACTTCTAGATGTAGAAAAAACTACTACATTTAATCACTCTCACTGGAAATTAAAATCTCGAAAATCGTAAGCGAGATTAAAAACAAAAATTGAATTTACAATTGTATTTTAAAAACAGCAACTACAACTTTACTATTGCAAAATACGCGGCGAAATAGCGTGCAGCAAGTAAAATCATATTCTCACCACTAAACATGCGTTAGTTCAAATTGTGACTATAAATATTGACTTGCGCAAATTTCAGCAGTTGTTTTCAAAATGTACGCTCGCTATAAATTGGTAACAACGCGAAATGCCACAGCGAAAGAAATATCCTGTCGTACTAAAAGAAAAGAAACCCCTGAATTCCGGTACAGGGTGGTTACAGACCCGACTCTTCCCCCTGATGCTTACACCAATATATTTATATCTAATAGTTTACTTAAATTAATCGTGGAATCCACTATTAAAAATTTCGAAAGAATATACTGGTGGAAGAATCAGGGAAAATATGTGGCCTGTGACCACCCTGCCATAACAAAGCATTTCATTCCACCGGAAGTCAGTATATTCCAATTAATTAGAAATTAATTATTTATGTTACAAAAACACAGGTACATATTTAAAAAAATCGATACAGTTTTATCGAAAGAGAACTGCATCACGAGGAAAACATACCATACAGTTTTTCAGCATACGAAAAATCATATAAATATATTATCCCGTGACCTCAATGAAATTCAGTTAATAATGCTGATATATATATATTTTTTTTTAATCGAAAGGTAAAAGATAAATGATCTTACATTTAATTGCACGAAAAAATAAATTCAGCTAACACAAAAATAAAATAATAACAATAATACCAAAATCAAGAAAAAATTTAATGTATACCTGATTAAAGTAATTCAGGCAAAGCAGATCAAATCTGAAAAACAAGCGAATCTATTACGAAAGAAAAAATTTCCAATAAGCCCAATTCATTATTGTTATCGATTTTTTCCTCTTAATTTATAAAAAGGAAATATTTGAAGTGGAATTTATTTTAGTAATAGCCTGTCATTAAGATAATAGAAAACTAAATTGCGCAAGAAAATTTTATAAAAGTGAAATTGCACCCCTGTGGCTATATATAAGAAACATAAAATTAATAAAGTTTTTTTTCCCTTCAAGATATCGATAAATTTAAATTTGAAATAAAATCAGTTAATTTATCAGAAAAAAATATCTGTCGAAAGTATTTTGATTATCATGAACAAATATCGATTCTAATTTGTTGTAACTAGGTGGGATATATTTAATTAGAAAGATAAATATTTTTAATGCATAATAATTATGTCTTTCAATAAATTGTTTGCAAGGGTTGCAATGTTCTATTTTTTATGTGCATTTTATTATATTATTACCACTATTTCAGATCAGTAAATTTTTAAATGTTACATAAAAATTATGAAATAATCTTTCTTTCTAAAAATAGTGTAACAAAATAATAAAACACAGGTAAAAACATTGGGACGTTATTGAGTTTGGTAGCTTCTTTTAAAAACATTTGAACCACGTTAACGTGTATCTCAAGAAGAATAAAAAAAATATTCATGTTATCAGTAGTTCATGCTATCAGTAACTCAGAAACTGATCTTCGTCTTGATGGGGATTGTGGAAACAGTGCATGTTAAAAGTAATTTACGTTAAACTTGTTCACGTCAACGAGGTTTGATTGTATTTTAAAGGATATTTTCCTGCATATAATCCGAAGGTCAAATAAATTTTACGCCCAAAACTTCAATTAAAACACACATAATTTTTTTTTTTTTTTTTAAACTAGATTTTATATACCTTTGTTTGTAAATTAAACTTTCTAGTGTGAACCGATTTATTTGACCAGCAAATTATATGTAGGAGTATACGGTATTTTGTGTATGATTATTTATTAGTACGACATAGCAGGGAGACCACGAGGCTAAATAGTGATTTACTCGAGCATCGTTGGGTCCTATTGGATTTTGAAGATTAGATGGTAGAAAGGAAAATGGTTATATGGTGTATACCCTTTCACCAGTGGGGGAAACGTCTACAGATATAAAAAAAAAAAAAAAAAAAAAAAAAGGTCACGTGGAATTACTGGAACGCGTCAGATATTGTTAGTGTATATGCCTCACGTGTTTCTGGTGTTGGAGGTATGTTAATCTGCCAGTTTGCATGGTGGAAGCGGCTGAACGGAAGGGTAGAAAATAGGAAAGAAAAATTATTTCAGCGCGTCAGATATTCAGAGGGGAAGTTAAGTGAATCCGAAAGAAGCTCCCATTAAAAAGACTGATGATTTGGAAATGCCGCAAGCTCGTGACGGCTTTTTGAAAATGCAATAAAAAAAAAAAAATAATAATAATAAATAAATAAAATAAATCGCCATTTTGAAATACTTGAGCGCGTCAGATTATTATTCAGGCGATTCAACTTGATGTCCTAGTCGTGCTGATCCATAATCTGACGATTGTCTGGAGAGATATTCTTAATCTCACGTTTTGAAAATAATAATAATAATAATAATAATAATATGTTTTTTTAATCACTAAATGTGACAAATAAAATGCACGGAAAATAGCATGCAAAAAAATAAATAAATAAATAAATAAATAAAAATTAAAATATATATATATATATATTTTCTATCTTTATCTTCATCCGTGGAATTATCGTCGTACTGCAAGTCTGGTTCGATTTGGTCATCAATTTCATGTTCAGTTTGCATATCTGTAACAAGAAATCGTTATAATATTTAACAATATTTTATTTATTTCACTAAAAACATGTTATTATTGTTTTGAAAAAAAAAAAAAAATCCTGAATCTGGAGTATATCAGGTGTTATGACTACATTTTCACACGCTTATGGTAATTGATTACAAACGAACCAATTCATTTCTAATTTTCCTTTTACATCTGTCCATCCGTAATCTGTTGGTGACATATCGATGCTGCTTGGATTGTGTACATTCTTCCAATACTTGCCAACATACTTATTAATATTCCGTAGTGCTTCTTTTCACACCAGTATCTTTTTAGAATACTTTTTCTTCTTATTTAATCGTAATTGCATTTGGTAAATATTACTCTAAAAAATTACTGGTGCGAAGAAAAGGGCGGGACTCACAACACTACGGAATGATAATTAGAATGTTAGCAAGTATGATTCTTCCACAAGCATGCAATATATCTTGTTCGTAATAAGCATTGCAGTAACTCCGATTGACATGGTGGCAAGCGACAAGCATCGTAATTACGAACATTCAACGAGAAAGGCTGTGATGTATCTGATACCTTGTATGTCTTATTGAAGATTTCTATTCCAGCTCTGTTGACATCAGCTATTTTTTAAGCCATACAAGTGGCAGATAAAAGATTATATGATGAAAAGATTCCTCTATATTCTAGCACATTCCTGTTGCTGGAGTTTTAAAAATTAGAAGGTATTTTAATCGCTGCGAATAACTTATAACACTGAGTGTGATTTCCTTCATTTAATGATCTTTCAGCCGAAAGTTCAACGTTATCGTACGTTTTCAGTGATTTCCCGAGGACCGATTTGCTTCGACGATACTCCAAAACCGCAAGACATTTTTTATTGTTTCTGACGTAAATTTTCAAATGCATTTTGTCCACAAAATACACACTTAATATATTATCACTCATCGTCTTAGTAGATATCAAACTCACAAAACTTATATTAAAACACAAACAAAAAAGCCAGATCGTTGTACATATAATTTATAATGCCACGAACACGTGTGATCAGTTGTGATGGCGTCATGGAGACGGAAAGTAGTGTGGGATTTTTGCTACTTCAGCTTGTGGAAATCGGTAGTTTATATTTTTTTCCGTTATTCTTGAACTATTTCCTTAAAAAAAAAAAAATAAAAAGCGACCGGTCTCGAGAATGTTAGGGTGACTTTTTTTTTTTTTTTTTTTTTTTCCAAGTTTGTGACCATCCAACTATCTTACGTCATGCACAAATCGTCAGATTATTGAAATGCACACTTTTCAGCATGTAATTAACCCACCTTACCTTAATCTGACGCGCTCAATTATTTCTAACTATAGATTTTTTTTTTTTTTTTTTTTGCTATTCTAATCGGCTGCCCTAAACGCACGATCCTATATAAAGGGCTTATATATGGTGGAGGCACTCAACAGGGTGCAAGGTATCCCCCTTTATGTTAATCTGCCACGCTTGACTAAATCCCGAAATCCCCTACTGGGCTCCCCTACTAACAGGACTATTTCTTTCAGACAGCGATTTTGCGTTATCCTACTTGCAATATGGCAGGAGGCCTGCCAATATCCAGTATTACAATTTAATTTCTCAAACTTTCTTAAAATATTTAGAAATTTTATTGATAAACTCATCAACTGTGAAAATTCCTTTTAAGTAGTTTGGAGTATAAGATTGATTTTTTTATGCCAACTATGTGAAAACACCAGAGCCAGGAATTGAACCCAGGCTACAGCGCCTAGAATTCATAGTGTGGAAAGCGACCAGCAAATTAGGGCCTTAAAAATTAAGCCTTTCACCACCAGAGGTCAGTGTGATCGAGTTTATTGCTTGAAAAACGCCCTATTGGTTAATTATGTGCTTAGATCACGTGATTGAGCAGATGAAACTGAGAAAAGCCAATCAATTCTCCGATTTGAGCAAAAAATTCGATCGCAGCGCCATCTGGTAAACTTAATTTTTTAGGAATATTTTAAGCATTCGATCATAAGCGCTTGGCACACTGTATATTCCAGGCGCTATATCTATGACCTCCGCTAAACGTGCAGATGCGCTTCCACTAAGCCACCTTGGCTAGTAACCAGCTCGAAATTTCTCACATAATAACCGTTACACCTGCGTTTACAGACTGCTATTACATCTGTGTGATCTTGCCAATGGTTTATTACGTGAGAAATGTCGAGCTTGTTATTAGCCAGGTTAGTTAATAACAAAACAAAAAAATATATATATATATATATATATATATATTTTTTTTAGTAACAAGATTGCAATATATAAATTAGTCCTGTCGTACTAAATTAAATTCTGTCAAAGTCAAAATTTTTCTTTCTTCCTTTTTAATTTCTGTTTTATATATTTATACAGTCGAACATCGTTAACTTGAATCTTAAGGGAAATAAAAGATTTGTTCAGGTTATCAGTAGCTCAGGCTATCAGTAACTAAGAAACTAATCTTCATTTTTAAGGGGATTGTAGAAATAGTTCATGCTAAAAGTAATTCACCTTAAGCGTGTTCGTGGTATCGAGGTATGACTGTATATATATATTTCATTATTGTTGAAGTGACATATTTCTTATCAGTTTATTTCCAAAATATAGTTTAATTTTAGTGACACAGTAATTAGATTAGCAAGTTTCATTCCTCTTGATTTATTTATATTTATATTTATATTTATATTTTTACTTTTAATTTATTTACTTATTTTCAGTTTATTTAATTTTATTTATTTTTTTATTATTGATATATTTTTGTTGTAGTAATAAAATCCCAACTACATAGCTGCAATATTTTATCATATGTAATGATATTTTAAATTTATTAAGGAGTGCTATTGGTATCCATCTTTTTTCACAACATTTTGCATGTAGAGAAATTTTCTCCAATATTTAATTACAATGAAACAAGCAGAAAAATGCTCTTTAAAAATAGGGGTGTAGTGTGAAAAAATGTTGGATATGAAAAATACTCCGGAATAAATTTTAAATATTATCAGATATGATTTTACATTTTTTGAAGTTGACTATTTAATATAGGTCTTACTTAACCTTTTACGGTGCAAGGTAATTCGGATATTTAAATTATACTGCCACCGGAATGCACGAACAAAATTAAATTAACAGAAATTTTAAAATTTGTGTTTGTGTATGAAAAAATGGCGTTTTCAGCTACGTTGTAAACTAAAGTTTTTGCTAATAAAAAATTCCGGGATTAGTTTTTGCAGCTGGAGCTTAATAATTGTGTCCTCCAGCGAGGACAGCGCGCCGCAAAGGGTTAGCGGGAAAATTTTTAACTTCTGAAATAAAACTCATGTAAAAATATTGATCACTGCGACGCCTGTGTCAATGGAAGTCAGTTAATACTGCTGATTTTTTTTATTGGTGGGGAAATAAAACCTGCCACATTGCCAGATTTTTTAATACCCGTAAATTTTTAAAGAAATATTCACTTTGTATTTTAGCAAAATTTCTATCATTAATTAAACTGGTGAAACATTTACAAGAATAACGGTATAAATTTGCTGGATAAATTGGCAACTATGTGAAAAAAGTAAATGATGTTAGAGTTATTTTATGAAAAATAAATCTATGAAATTCAAAAAAATAAAATTCAGGCAAAACATATCTAATATTAAAAATAAAGGAATTCATTAACATAGAAAAATCTTCAATAAGCTCAACTCATTATTGTTATCGATTTCTTTTTTCTCTTAATATATAAAAAGAAAATATTTGAAATTAGATTTCTTTTAGTAATAGCCTGTCATTAAGATAATAGAAAACTAAAATAAATTACGGAAATTTTACGAAAGTAAAATTGCAACCCTGTGGCTATAAGAAACATAATAGTAATAAAAAAAATTCTTTAGAATATTGAGCAATTTAAATTTACAATTAAATCGATTAATTTCTCAGAAAATATTCTGGTTATTATGAAAATATATCGATTCTAATTTGTAGCAGATGCACAGAATTCATTAAATTAGAAAAATGTGCATATTTTTTTTAATTATAATTATTTCTTTTAGTAAATTGTTGATTAATTTCTGTAAAATAGTTCTCATTTCTAAAATAGTTTTCTTTAAAATTTATGTAAAATTTTGTTTTCTTTTTAAACAAATTGCAAAGAAAATAGAAGAAAATAGTTTACAGAGAACATCTTGTAGAGTAATGTGGAAGTATCTAAATTAAACCGTAATGTTATTTGATTAGTTTACATTAAAATTTTATCACATTTGCAAACGAAATTACAAGTTAGACATTTTAAAAATACAAAATAAACATGAATGATATACAAATATTTGATTGTTGCAAAACTCATTTCGATTTATGCATAGAAATAGAAATATTTTCAAAAATCCAGTCATATTCAAATGTATATGCTGCAATTTCATATCAAAATTTGAATATGAAAAGAAAGAAAATATATTCTTTAAATCTTTTGTAACTTTAGAAACGAATTTTAATGACCTCCGGGAAAATTTGATGCAGAATAACATGCAATACATGAATGTCACAAAAACGGAGGGATAGGGTATATGAACGACAATAGAATGAAATATTTGAAACGAGTTGAGTGTTTGTAGAACTGCATTTTTATAGATATTTTTTTTAAATTAAGAGCATTCAATTCTCGTGATTTCGTATGTTTCATTTGTTTTATTTTAAAAAATAACGAAACGTGTGAGAAAAGAAAATATAATTTTAGTAAACATTTCCCTATACCATATAATTCAGGATTCGGAGCTGTCACTGTTTTTAACACCAATATCATTATAAAACAACCTCCCTATTATTCAAACGAATATAACTACTGCAAACAATCATCAAAATTTATTATTAAGAAGAAAAAAAAAGTGACTTTTTAATCGTTCATTATGCCAAAATCAGAATTAAAAAACTCGTGATGTGGTTAAGTATATAACCAGAAATAATTTTAGGATATAGAGATAACGAATATACAATAATTGAAGCGCTTTTTATTTTACACGTTTTGTTGTTTATCCTAAAAAAATACATGAAGCACTATCGTGAAACTTCAGGGATGTATAGAAATAGTAGACCTCACGTGCTTCAATAAAAGTTTGTCGCGGAGGCATAATGGAGAATAGTAACAAATTATAGGAAAAAATATTTGGGGTTATATTCTTAATGATAAAAGTCCAAGTTTCCAGGGACGAAAATAACGTCATAATTACAAAAGTGTACTGAAATAAAGGGAAAAAATTATCCTTGGTTTGGAGGAATGAATAAAATAATGGAAGAAGGATGATTTATCAGGGGGAAAATGACGTCCCAATTGCAACAATGTATTGAGAAAAAATAAATTTTATTCATGATTTGAAACAATTAAAATTAAATTAAAAGATTATTTAAAAGAATAGATATATTACTACATTATGATCACTAATTAAGGATTTGGTGATTTTCTTTCTCGGTTCCCCCAAAAAAACGCCAAACTATAGTCAAAACATTCAGTGAAACTATAGGAAAGAACCATAATAAATAAATAAATTAAATTAAATTAAATAAATAAATAAATAAATAAACAAATAATCGCAGTAGACAAACAAATAAATAAATAAATAAAACTTAAAATTATGATAATACATAATAATTATACTTAGAAAATCGAAAGTCGAGTGAAGACCGAATGATTTTAGTAAGTATTATTAGAAATGTGTTGTAGACGTATCATCCAATTACACTGCTTTTTTTAGTTATTTGAATTCAGTGTTAATAAAATTTCATTTTCACAATTTATTAATCAAACGTAAAATGAAAACTGTAAAAATTTAGAAAGGTTTATGCAATAGAATACGAGTAAATTTTATTGCCCTCAGAAAAAAGGCAAACCTTAAAAAGATATAACGAATTTAGCATTTTCAATTAATTAAATGCAATATGTTTTACGTTGATTCAAAATAAAAGTTTGATGGAAAAGCCAAATTCATTTCAGAAAAAGCGAAAAGTAACCGTACAAGGATTCGAATTTCGGATCTATTGCATCACATCAGTATCGCCAGATTTTGCTACTTTTTTATTCAAAAGTGACCAATAATTTTGAGGAGTGATATTTAATATATAATAAACATTAACATATAATTAGATACGTATCGAATCATCTTGAAAGTGATTAGGCAATCTTTACATTTAAAATTTATTGGTGGATATCGAATAAGAAAGTCACAAAATCTGGCAACACTGCATGACATGCCAGTGTTCTACTAAAAAAGCTTGTAATTCAGTCAATATTTAGATTGCTCTGATTGGTTGTATTAAGAATTATTATTATTACTATTTATTCTGCGAATAAAGCTGTAATTTTACGAATTGCGATTGCCGTAATTTCTGGTAGATAACCCGCAGGTAAGATGTGTCATTTCTCCACCAGAAATTTTATTTAATAGAAAAATCTATATTTTTTCGAAGGAAGAGCTCGTACAAATATAAATTTATTTATCAATTAAAATTTCTGGTGCAAAACTGGATTATATAACCTGCGGGGTATCTACCAGAAATTACGGTAATACATTATAGCTCTCGATTAAAAGGATTAATTGGTTCTAAGATATTATTGCACGAATCGAAACTACACCAATTAAAACATAAAACTAATAGGACAACCTGTAATAAATTTAACTTGCATGACTAAACAATATAAACAATGCAATAACATATTTGGGTATGATTTATTTATTTTTGTTAGAAACTACACACTACAGCTAGACTTATAGTTTTTTACATAAAATTTATCTCTTTAATATGATACTTATCTCACATAAATATGTGAGTTAATTTAATACGACAGTAAACAATCACTACACAATAGCATTTAATTTAGATTCTACAGTATCACTACAATTTTTAGAAAAATTATATTAGCCTTCTTCTTATTAGTTTGATTACTTTTAAAACTTTACTTATGATATATGCAATAAGAATTATAACTTTATGGTTATCTTAACGGTAAAATAAAATTTTACACTTTTTGTAATAAAATTTCATTATTTTAGTTTTTTCTAATTTATAAATTTTTGAACGAAATCTTTGTCGATTGTCAGTTCTACATTGCTTTCTTTCTTCTTTTCCTTCTGTTTTTTCTTGAATTTATTTATTTATTTATTTTATCATTATCATTATAATTTAATACATTTTGCAGAAAGGTGATTTTCTAAACTTCAAAGCACATAACTTGCATTCACTGATGAAAATAAACAAACAAGTAAATAAATCGAATGCTTAGTAATAGAAATTTCTCCCGCATTAATCTAAGGAAAGCATTTAAAATAAATTAACTGCACTAAATCAAAACCGCATTGACAGGAACTGCACACGACGATAATTGTATTATTTATTTATTCAGTTTCATTTTTGCTCGACTGTGTAAAACTGCATCTGTAATCGCAGAGCCGATGCGAAATTTCCTCTTTCATACAAGTGAATGAATAGGTTCAGTTAGATATCTACCATTTTAGCTCAGTTGGTAGAGCACTGGTATGTTTTGTCATAGGACACAATACGATTTCTTGCTTACTCCTTTCCGACATTTTCTTAAATAAATTTGATCTTTAAATCAAAAGTGTATATTCTATTTATTATTACATAGATGCCAATATTTTAATTTATTCCGGAGTACTTTTAGCCCCACCTTTATTTCGCACCACTTTATTTATAGAAAAATTTTCTCCAATATATAACTTCAATAAAATAAGACAAAATTACTTTTAAAAAATAAAAGGTACGAAAAGTGACAACTGACGGCGGATGTATGATCTAACTTTATAATACTATATGGAATAACATGATAGTTACATTTCCTATTTAATAATATAAGATTTTTTTTTTTAATTTTTCTTTCATATACTTTTTTAGCTGTTTTTTAAAATTTCTTCATTAGTTATTTGATATTCGATCCATTAAGATGTGTACCATATGTGGAATACCATATATGGAACAGACCAGTGACATCTGCATTATCTGTAATTCTGATACTATATTTCAGTTTACTACATTATACATAATGCCCTTATTATTGTCAGAGACATTGTCAGAAAGTTTTGCTTGTGTACTAGATATGCAGCTACATATAAAAAACAAATGTAATAATTTCCCCCTTGTTGCTGAAAGATTTTTACGCGTAATACATAATATTATAGCATCTATTATACTCACGTACACCATGCACTGAAAAGGAAAAAAAAATAATGTTGAAAATAGAAAAGATATGTAACTTTCTTATTGAACATTGTTTTATATGATATGGTATTCTATTTAATGAAACTTACGGTATGAAATGAATGTGCCTGACCCAGTTTTTGCCGGGCAAAGTCTGGCGACACTGCGTCCAGCGCATTCATATAATACAGGAAATTTCATTATCTAGAATATAATGTTGCAGAAATTAATGTTCAATAAAAAAAATCGCAAAATGTGGTAACTATATTTCTGTTTCCTAAAACTGCAGAAATTCATTCTAAAATTACATCTCAATATGTCAAAAGGCACTTTTTTCCGTAACCAGATAAATTGAGTAACCGTTTACACAATTTTATCTGGTGGATATTTATTTTTTGCTGTTTTAACCACTTACCTGCCGTGGGGTATGTACGAGAATAGCTTCTCAGTACCACCGTTTTCTCTCGACTCTGAAAAGAGTAAATTTTTCGAAAACAGTGTCAAGATCACTTTCACGGTGTTTTTATTGCATTGCCAAAAACATAGATACCCATATTTTAATTTATTCTGGAGTATTTTTAGCCCCGCCTTTATTCCATACCACTTATTTTTTAAGAGTAATTTTTTCCGCATTTTATCGAAGTTGTATATTGGAGAAAAAGTTTCTATAAAAAAGGTGGTGCGAAATAAAGACGGTGTTAAAAATACTCCAGAATAAATTAAAAGGTTGGCATCTATGCCAAAAAGTGTCAATAGTTTCAATGGTAGCAGCAAAATACAAAGGATTGTATTTCGGAAAAACACACACACGCATATATATATATACGTCCGGGGCAGTTAAGGGGTTAATTAAAGAGAATTTACAAGGAGAGGTCACGCCATGGAAAATTCAGATTGGGACGAAACTCCGCAGGGTTGTAGTATACTATGAGGGTAACAACATATTAAGGCAGTAGGACCCACTATCCACAAAATTTCGAGAAAAAAAAGCATTTAAAGTTTCAGTAATCTTTAAATACAAGTTATTTCATAAGCGAACAAGCGCCCCAGTGGTGTGATCCTAAAGCGCGAGTTTGCTAGCCAGACGACTTGGATTCGAGGCTACCTCGAGACTACTTTTTTTTTTCCTTTAACTTTTTATTTATTTTTACTTTATTTTATAATTCAATTCAAAGTTTGAAAATTTTACTAAAATATTATTTAATTTTCTCTGAATATAAAATAAATAAATTTTTCTATCTTTAATATTTATAACTTAAAAAGACAATAAATTTCTGTAACTTAAAAAATAAATTTTAGTTTTATTTTCACTGTAAAATAAGGTAAAACTAAAGAAACTTTTTTTGATTATTTATCGAAATATATTTTATTTTATTTTAGGTATGCTTGAAACAATAGTACATTTTGTTTTTTAAATTAAAAAAATAATAATAATAATACAGAGAAATGATCATTTTAATTACATATATAATTACTATCCAAATTAAAGAATTACTTCTCCAATCAATACAGTTTCTTGAAAAATTATAGTATAGGATTACGATGGTATTAAGTTATTCATACTTGCCAACCATCTCATTATGAACCGTACAAATTTTATTACCCGCCTTTTTTTTTTCACACCAATAATTTTTTAGAGTAAATTTACACTTATTTATTGGTAACATTTGGAGAGAATAACTCTAAAATTATAGTGGTGTGAGAAAAGGGGCGTTTTTTCAGGAGGCGTTAACAATTGCACGGTTATTAATGAGATGGTTGGCAAGTATGAGTTATTACAGGTAAAGAGATGTTATCTTTAAATGTAGATTTTAAATGTTAATGAACATCGTTTCTTTTTCGATAACGACTTCCTTTTTTTTTTCTTATCCTTCCTTGCACAATATAAAATTCCACCTGCCCTTTATTATTAACAAGCTAGAAGCGCTAACGTAATTTATACACATTCAAACAAAATCAGGAAGCTCAAACCAAGATTTAAGTAACACCTGCTAACAATTTTACACTTTCTTTACAGCTTGCTAATTTTTATATATTTAAATATTTGTCTGTTTTTCTTTATGTTTCTTATTTAGGGTTTTGTAAAACTAAACTTTATTTTTTAAGTTATAGAAATTTATTGTATTTTCAAGTTATAAATATTAAAAATAGAAAAAGTTATTTTATACTCAAGAAAATTAAATAATTTATTAAAATTTTCAAATTTTGGATTGAATTGTAAAATGAAATAAAAATAAATAAAATGTTTAGATTACATAAAAAGTTAAAGAAGAAGAAGAAGAAGAAAAAAGTTGTCTCGAGGTAACCTCGAACCGGAGTCATCTGGCTAGCAGACTCACGCTTTAAGATCACACCACTGGGGCGCTTACTCGCTTACGAAATAACTTGTATTTAAAGATTACTGAAACTTTAAATGCTTTTTTCTCGAAATTTTGTGGATAGTGGGTCCTACTGCTTTAATATGTTGTTACCCTCATAGTATACTACAATCTTGCGCAATTTCGTCCCTATATTGAATTTTCCATGTCGTGACCTCTCCTTGTTAGTATCAGAGCAGGATTAGTAAGTGATAAGAAGAGTTGCCAACATTTAAATTTATTCCTTCGCATTTTTTTCCCCGCCTCAATTAATACACCACTTCTTTATAAGAGTAATATTTTTTTCATTTATTTATTTTATTGTAGCTATATATTTTAGAAAATTATTCTATTAAAAAAAAAAAAAAAGTGATCCGAAATAAAGGCGGGGCTAAAATTTGTAAATTAAAATTTCGGCAACTATGTGATAAGTAACAGCTTAAGTTCTGATTTGTGGCTGATAAGTAATGTCGCCACTCACATTTTAGGGGAAGCTGGTTCGAATCCGGGTGGTCGAGCCAGAAAATTTTATTTATTGTGAGTCTATTTTTTTTTTTTTTTTTTTTTTTTGTCTTCAGTTTGCCCTAAGGAAAAAAAATCTGTAACTTACGAACATTTTTTGTATTGTTCTGTTTCTAAAAATTTATGTTCCTGAAAATCTTTTTATTTTTATTTATTTATTTATTAGCTCACGGATATTTTTTATCAACGCTGCTGCAGAATTTTTCTGTGATATAACAGTATTTATTTATTTTACAGTAGGTATTGTTTTAACAAGCGAGTTTTATTTTGTTTATCTGTTTGTTTTATACCACTTATTTATATTTTTACGTTGCTTTCGATTTAAGTGCATGTTGGTAAAATATTCGAGCTGTATGGAGTGAAATGCTATTTTACCGTGAAAATTTAGCGTCTGGGCCACAAAACTTTAGACTTAACTTCGCTGAACAAAATAATAACCAGGAAAAAAAAAACAGCTAGACAAAATATTTTATTGTTTAATAGTTTTATTTCTACGTATTTAATGTTAAGAACTTATTTCCTATTCTCCTAAGTGACATGTTTTTCTAGTATAACCAGTAACTAAATATTCTTTCCTTAGTATTATTATTATTATTATTTAGTGTCAATTAAATAAAATTATGTTTTATAAGGATTTGCACTCGTGTTTTTTTTATTTAGATAATAATTTTATGTAATTTCTATTTTATAAGATTACAATCAAATTGATTTTATTAGATTCGATTTTTTTTTTTTTTTAATGCGTTCATTTTATGTTCCTTAGAAGTTTTAAAAAATTCCTCATACATACAGTAACTAAAATTCCTGGTTTTGAAAACGTGACATGTATTCAAATATTCAATCCGATTAGCCAGAACTTTCTCTCTGATAATCAGTTTTCAGATTTTAAAATAAATAGCAAACGATAGGTTTATGCATATTCATTTTATTTAATTTTAAAATTTATCCATGTATTTCTAACTATTTGAAATGTATATATAAAAAGTCATTAATTTAGAATTATTTTACTCACACAAAATTCGCAATTAGAAGCTACATTTTTTAAAATTTCCTTTTCTTCATTTTTAATAATGAATGTATTAATTAATATCGGTATACATTTATGAATTTTAATTTATTAAAAATTCAATTTCTTAATTAGTTATAGTTAAAATATTAGTATCGTCTTTAAATTTTACCTTCCATATAATCTTTGTAAAATAAACATAGGTCCCTAGATAATTTACTTGATTTTATACAATTCATTTAATTAAAAATTTTCTAACTTTACTTTCCCTTTTTTTTTTTTTTTTTTTTTAACATAATGCATTGAAAAATGATAATTAACCTTTCATGTATTCAGTAGCAGAATTTTTTAATTAGCAGCTGTTTAATCAATATCCTTTTGAATTGCAAATTGTAAAGTTAGACACGCTGTTGTGTTAAAATTTCAAAAATGAAAAATAATTTTCTTAGTATATTCTAGCTAAAATATTGTTTCAATTTTAAAAACTTTAGAAAAAGTTAAAGAAGGTGTTTTTTTTTTTTTTTTTTTTTTTCCTTTCCAGAAAATACGCGTATAAAATTCTTTACTTTTCATTTTTAAATGGCTTTATCATGAATAAACTTAACAGAGTGGATACATTATTAACGAATCTGTAAACATTTTACAGTCCTGGTCAGTTAGTAGAGGTGCCAACATTTTAATTTATTCTGTAACATTTATAGTCCAACCTTTATTTCAAGCCATTTTTTTGTTAAGAGTATTTTTTCTTATTTTACTGTAGTTATATATCGAAGAAAATTATTTTATAATAAAAGTGGTGCGAAGTAAAAGCGGGGTTAAACATGCTGCGGAATAATTTAAAATGTTGGCAAATCTGACAGTTAGCAATTGTCTTCCTATCTGTTATGTTAAATATATGAACGTACGGTAAGTTCTCGTTTAAAATTGCCTTGTGGAAAAAACAAATTCAGAATTTCTATTTTTTGTGTATAATTTCTACTTCTTTTATCAAATTTACGTTTCTTTTCTAAAATACACAAGAACAATTTCAAAAGAAAGTTTCATTAACAATTCAAGCAAAATGAAAACTTTGATAGAAAAACACACTTTTTACATAATCATAGCTGCCAACATCCTAATTAATATTCCGTGGTACTGCAAGTATTCGCCTTCTTTCTGCTCCACCTTATTTTTAGAGTAATTCTCTCCAAATGTGATTGCGATTAATCTTTAAAAATATGTGGTATGGAATAAAGGGGGACTAAAAATACTCCGGAATAAATTAAAATTTTGTCAGCTCTAGTTTAATATTGCAGGGCATGGGATTTTGTACATAGGTGCCAAATTGTACGGTTTTTTAACACTACTAAACTGCTTAAAAGTTTATTAAAAACCTCTAATAAAAATTTCCGGTCGCGAAAACACGTACAAGTTGGCAGGTATGATTGTATAACCACGACGTAGAAAGATACCTCCTATAATTTCAAAATTAATTTAGAAGTGAAACATAGTGAATTTTGTGAAGAATTGAACGGAAAATTTAAAGAAAATGCACTGAGTAATATCGGTGAATCACCAGGTTTCTTAATCTTCTCTTTTAACCAGAGCCTGATTAAGGGGGAAGCACACATTATCTCCGCTCTCACCGGAATATTTTTACAATTATTTCTTACTTCATGTCATAGAAATTCCACGCTTTGACGAGGAAATATTATTTATAAAAAATGAACGGTGTAAAACAATCCAATTTACTCACCGTTATTAGACACCATAATTCTTTTAAAATAACTTTTAATGAGAATTTTCTGTTTATTATAGAAGGAAAGTATTTGTTAAAAAATAACGGTGCAAGTATAAATAATGTGTGCTTCCCCCTTAATCAGGCTCTGCTTTTAACTGTAATAACAACTTTTCTCTAATATACTCTTCTAAAAGTAAGCAAAATCCTTATCAGTGTATTCTCTGTAAACAACCAATGAGAGAGCGATGTACTGCTTTTAATTCTAACAAAAAACAGTTTTATTTAGGTTATTACAACAAAAAACGTTGATTGATTAACAAAACTTCTGTTGCTATTCCAAAACATTTTTTTTTACGTATACATTAAATGCGTTTATGTTATTGTTTATTACACATGTCCTTCAAGTAATTTTTCATTCTACTCGTGCGAAGAATCAGTGTAATGCTAATAAATCAAAAATTTTACTTATTTCTCCTAACAAAATTCAATACACTGTCCTGTTTCTTTAGCTTGATACATGGTTCGTACGGTACTAGAACAATCGGCAACCCATAACTAGTACTGTCATGACTATTTTTGTTCGATTAGCAAAGATTTATTGTAAAATGCAGGACTCGCAGTATTCCTAAAATTTTACTATCATTTTATTATATTGCTATTACAAATTTGAAACAATAAATTTTAATAAAATGTTTTAGAAATTTAACAACAACCAAAAAAAAGAAAAAAAAAAAAAAAAAAATTAAAAAGAACATTCCTTATTAATGCTACTGGTGGCAGTATAATAAAATAAATGTGAAATTTTTGGAGTGCTGCGAGAGTTGAAAATATTAACCAAATAGATAATAATATGTCGCAATTAAAAAAAAAAGTAATGAAACAAAGAAAAAAAGAAACATTTACATAAATTTTTAATATAAAGCGTGTGAATGATTCTTATTTTGAAAGAATAAATTACTAAAGGCGCTATTTTCAGTCAGAAAATTTATTTACAACTGTATTTTAAAATTTGATTCTTTACATTTACACATTTTTATTAAAAGTTCTCTGTAAATGAAATCTAAACTGCGCTTAAATAATATTCGCTAACATACTATATTAAAGCCTAATATTATAATGGAAAAAAAGCCTTTCATACTATCTGAAATTTACACATTCTGAAAAGAATGAAATAAACGCAACCATTTCTTCATTCTTACATTTAATAGAAAAAAGGAATTTCCGATTCAAATAAATTATACAGTCTCATCTTTGTGAAAAAGATTTATTTATATCAGCCTTTAAAATAAGGTTAGAGCTCTATTTCCCTTTTTCCATCTTAAAATAACTTAAGTCCTTTTTTTTCGTATCACACTTCCTAAAACGTCTCCTTCAAGTCTCTTCCATTCGCTAAAATTTATATCGTTTTCAGCGAGTGAAGAAAGAAGCTTTTTTACTTGTAGTCTGTTAAAATGATTGAGTTTTGATGCAATAAAATAAAAGAAGGCATAGTCTGGAATGCGATTTAAAGGAAATCTTTCTACTGAAAAATTTTGATTCCGAGTTCAGATTTCGGAGTTATATATTCGCGCAAAATTCTGCATTTTAATATATATTACATTCGATTCCAATTTCTTGTAACGATATAAAATTTAATATATTAGAAAACTCAACTTTTGTTTATAGATGAGGCCTCTAAAAGACGACTACAGTTTTATTATTTTTATTAGTCATTCTTATTTGCAATTTTTTAATTAAAAAAACAATTTAAATATCATTAAGATTAAAAACTATTAAAAGTTTAAAATTAGAAAACATTTCACGTGTTTATATAATATATAAAAGGTAACAAACCACTGTAAAACACGTAGATACAATATTTTTATTTAAAAAAAATACTGAAAAAGATATTGAAATGAAAAACTTTTTATTGTAACCGTAACTTTTAAAAATTTTATTGTAACCGTAACTTTAAGTCGTTTGAACTTCTCTTGTTTATATATTGCTGGTTCTATGTAACGCAATTGCACCTGATGATGCTATTGTTATAATGGCGAAAAGCTTTGTGTCGTTTTTAATAAAAATATTGTATCTACGTGTTTTAAAGTGGTTTGTTACCTTTTATATATAATTTAAATATCGTCATTTTTATAATTAATAAATATTTAGAGAGCTGCAAACCGTTCTATGTTTTTGGATATCGGTATTTTTTTATAGATATTTTCTACCGGAAACGTATATTATATGTATATATATATATAGATAGATAGATAAAATTACCAAAACAGATTTCAATTCTGTATTATATCTTAATCAGGCCTCGTAGCGTTCCTAAAATTTTACTCGAATTTTATTTTATTGTCAGCTCTTTTTACAAGAAGATAATTTTCTTAGATTTTTTGAATTTTTTAATGCTAAAATATTATGTAAAAAAGTATTGCTTTAAAATAGTGGTGGAAATATAATAAAATGACCGTAAAATTTTAGGAACGCATCGATGCCTACTTACATGTGTATAAATTTCTATAAAATTAATTATTGTCACAGAAAATCTTTTATTCATGAAAATTATTTTTATATTGATTTATTCAGTTATTATATTCGGGATTATATTTATGGGATGTTCAAGAATCATTGGTCTGACAAGGTAATATATATAATATATATATATATATATATATATATATATATATATATTAACAAGGTAATTAGGTTTATTTAAATTACATTGCCACCGGAATTCACAAACAGAATTAAAATTAAAAAAATAAAGTATTTTTTTTTCCCCTGTAACAATATAAAAGTAAAATTTTGCTAAAAAATTTCCGGGATAATTTATTCCAGTTAAAACTTAGTTATTGGTGCTACGCCTCCACGCATTAATATTGCCAATAATGCGTGATGCGAGTCCCAATATTAAATTAAAAAAAAAAAAAAAAAGAAAAGAAAAAAATGTAACAGTTTTCTAAATTTAATATGAAATGTTTCTCATGCATAAAGAAATATTATAAAAAAGTTTCAGACTATTTTTCCAAAAATAAGGTGATTTGTGATAAAAAGCGTCAAACAAGATTGGTTACATTTAAAATATAAATGAAAGGTTACAAATAGCCAGAACGTTAAAAACACATTTTAAGAGAATTGGTCCGCCAATAGAGTGGTTTACGGAATTAAAAGAAAAATTGAATGATTGTCTATTCCCATATTTTCAAGCTAAAATTATTTTATTCGACGTCGTATTCTATCTAATAAAATTTTTGATATGAAATAAATGCGCCTGACCTAGTGTTACCAGATCTGGCGAATATTTTATTTAAAAATCCTCAACAATTTTGAAAAAGTGATATTTGATGTACGTGATAGACTGTCAATCTTTGAAGTGATTGGGCAAACGTTTCAATTAAAAATTATTGGTAATTTTCGAATAAAAAATCTTCATGTAAAATGGTAGGAAAATTCACACATGGTAGGAAAATCGGTCACTATTAGCGCACAAATGAATTACTATATTTTAAGGCTAATTTACTAAATTCCTGGAAGTGCATATTAGGTTGTGTTTTGAAGGTGGCTACAAACAATGTTGCGAAATTTAGGAATTTTTTAATTTAACACTTTCGCGACCGCATGTTTTTGCCTTTTCGACAGTAAGGTCCACCTGGGGGCGTTATTCTCCTAAGCTACAATATTACAGAACAAAATTTTCTATATTCAGATTCATATTACAGTTGGATATACATTATAATTACACTCTTTCTAATCAAAGTATTTATATCCATAGTATATTGGTTGTACAAATATGAATATTGTGTATATTTTTAAGAAATAAATGACATACAAATTGCATTGGTAACATTTGTCTCTCACTGTGGATCCCAAACCAAGTGGTTATAGGGATTTTTGTTTCCACATTAGAAAAAATTTGTCTACTGTCCTGCTAAGGCATACAAATTGCAAAAGAAACGCCCACTGGCGGAATTACAGATTTTCAAATGGCGCATACTTGCCAACCAATCTCATTAATAACCGTACAATTGTTAACGCCCCTTGAAAAAACACCCCTTTTTTTATACCACTTTATTTTTAGAGAAATTCTCTCCTAATATTGTTACGATTAAATAAGAATAAAATTACTCTAAAAATAACTAGTGTAAAAAAAAAAAAAAGGAAAAAGGCGGGTACAAAAAATTGTACGGTTCATAATGAGATGGTTAGCAAGTATGAATGACGTGAATCTACGTCAGCGGTCGCGAAAGTGTTAATGATCACCAAAAATTTTGAGGAACGATATTTGATGGATGATTAATCTCCGAAGTTATTAGGCAACCGTTACAATTAAAATTTAGTGGGGATTATTGAATAAAAAATTTCCTAAATTTGACAACACTGCTCATTGTAACCATTGTAGCAGAATCATTTTGAATTACTATATTTACAAAATAACTTTCATAAATATTTAACACCTATAACTGCTTTAAAATATTTGTTTTAAAGCAAATTAGTTCCAATAATGAAATTTTCTCACTCTTCACATTTATCTATCGAATGAGGAAAGTGCCGATTTCCATTAAATTTAAAAAACGAAAACAAACCATATCAGCTACAAAGTAACTATCCACTTGTGCGAAAACAGTTTTGAAAATCCTTTCGACTAAGTTATTTGAAACGCAAATAAAATATCAGTAACCAATGAAAATACCGAGAAATCTGCATAAAATTTTCTTTCTTTTATTGAATAAAAGATTCTTTGTTCAGGACACTTCCTGTTGCTTGTCATCCTTAACAGGGTTTTATACCCGAAGCAATAATGAGTTTTAAGACTCTTTTCAAGTTCTTTTAACAGTGCCTCTTCCCCACAACTTATCTGAAATGTACAGACTTTTATCTGATAGAGTTATCCATCAGCGTTAATGTTTGAAAGAATAGAGAAACTTCGTTCCCTCCGGCAATTTTGTCGTTTACGGTCCATTTCTGTCGGATGGGTCTTAAATAAAATGCAAAAGTATAATGTCCGGAATACTTTATAACATTGGAGGAGAATTTAAAGTTTAGGAGGCTTAATAAATGGTTGTGGAAGATGATATTTTAAGCTCTTTCCCCTTAATTTGATTTTGCTACTTTGAAATTCTTGAATTGTAGATTATTCATTTTAATTATTATTATTATTATTATTATTTTAAATTACGCATCATGTAAGGTATAACAAATTAATGTGTTTTCTCAATTAGGTCACATATTTTTGTATACAATTTTAAATATTACTCAGTGTTTAATATTTTGGTTATTTTATTTTCCAAAAGATCTATGCTAAAGTTCAAGCTGTAAAAATGAAGTTTTACTCACCTATTCATTATCACATTTCCCGATATTTCAATGCTTTAAAAGTCCTTCTTTCCTGTATATTTCAATACGTTTAAATTTTAAAGTATTTTTGATGTTCATTAATTATTTTCATTTAGAGTCATAGTGACTATAATGACTATAATTTTATAATGAGATTATTTTATACAAAGTGCTTCTTCAAAGTTAAATTTTTGAAGTGTACTATTGCAAATCAAAACATTTTGTTAGCAGCTTTTTAATTTGCTTAATTTTTTAATGTATTCATATTTTATATTTGTACAATTATTACCTTTATCTATCTATCTATATATATATATAGGGTGCAAGAATTTTTGGTTTTGAGACGGAACTCTTAGATCTTAATAGTTGGCAGTTAGAAAAACCCTTTTCTTTTCTAAAACAGTGGAGTTATAAAACACTTATTTATGAAAGCGAATGTTAATTTATAGACTCTTATTTCTTTAATAAGAAAAATATTGCATTGGTATTTTGTGGTTATATTTGTTATTTTGTTGATTAATATTTTGATTTATTTATTTATTTATTATTATTATAATTTTTTTTTTTTTTTTTTGGTATTATGAATTCAGTCCAAATGACATAACACCACGTGCAATTCTATGGAACGCTATTCATTTGCACGTAGTGTTATCCTATACGTATGCCGTATAAGAGTATAGTGATGAAAATTGTGAGCATCGTTTGTATTGATGAATAATAACACTCTTCAGAAGAGCAGGGATGGAACACTGGAGCAAAACTCATACTGGTATTTGTTTAAGAAATTTCTCTACAAGTAAAATCGTTGGTTCAAGCAGAGCTGCCAACCTAATCCGGCAAATTGTTAGTACCGCCCATTTTTGCCCATTGGTGTAGAAAAAGGGGCGGTACTAACAATTTGCCGGATTAGGTTGGCAGCTCTGGTTCAAGTAGTAAAAAAAAAAATGTTGCAGAAATAGTGGTTTGCGTTTTGCACCAGTGTTCCAACCCTGGAAGAGAGAGAAAGACATAAAGCAGCCTCATGCTGTCTCAACGAAAATGGTGCAGTTACCACAGCGTTGTTGCAAATTATTTAAATGTACTCTATTCAAATGTTGTCAGGTCTATTGTGAATTTTCTAAAATTTCTTTTCTCTTCTAAAAATCGGGGAGCACTTGTAAACAGTTATAAGACACAACTGACTGATTTATTATATATTGTGTCGACAGTCGAAAATTTTTTCCTGATTCCACCACCAGTACATTTATATATAATTTTTTTACTTAAATGATAGTGCAAAATTACTACTAAAATTTCCGAAATAAAAATACTGGTGGAAGAATTACGGAAAAAATTTTGACTGTCAGACTATAATATACTATTATTCAAATACTTATGTTAAATATTCATGTAAAGTAATGTCTTTCTGTTAAGTATACCATGGATGCAACACGGGCGCAGAATTCATACTGGTATTTGTTTAAAAAAAATCTCTACTTATATGTAATATCGTTGATTTACGAAGTAGAAAATTTTGATACATTGAGTTCTGCGCTCGTGTTCCGTCCCTATTCCTATTTTGTTAAAATTACGAACAAAAATCCATGTTTAGTGAAATACTCTGTATTCTTAGTATTAAGGCTTAGTATTAGTATTAAGTGAACTGAAATGTTCATTCTTTTAGAGACATTGCCATGTTTTTAGCTATTATTATTTATTTATTATTGTTGTTGATAGTAGAAATTATAAATACACAGTAAACACTACAGAGAGAGTTTTAATATAGATTATATTTGTCCTTTTTATATTGTTATTATTTATGAATTTTAAAGCAAAACGAGAATGTTTCTTTTAATTAAAAAACTAAAATTTTATATCAAATTTGACAAAGAATAATTTAATCGGAACGCATAAATATGCTGCGCCTACATTATTAATTTAGTCTGAAAGATAAACAATCATGACAGTGATAATTGAAAAATAAACAGACTACTAAAGAAAAATAAATTGAAATTTTGATTTGCAAAATTAAAAACTAATTTTCAATTTTAGATGTATGTATTTCTTTTCTTTTACTTCAGAATTCATATTTTTGTTCGTGTTGAAAATAATTTGCACTTTGTAAAAGCAATTTCAAAAAAATCCATTAAATTATTTTTCAAATAAAATGTGCAGTTAAATTATACTTATTTCATTCATATTTTAAAGCAGCTGCCGTCAATTAAAATACAGACACTGGTATGAATTTTTTAGCAACGACAAAAAAGATATTTTAATAAATGAATTATACTGCTTTGTGACACGAAAGTAAAGAAAAAAATTAATACTTTTCTAGTCTAAGTAAGATGTGAATTTTAAATTAAGATTCTCAATTTAATGAAATTTTAATGTGTTATCTTAATTTTTAATAAAATTGTAAATTGTAATCTTCTATTTGGAATAAAAATATTTTATTAAAAAAGAAAAAAAAAGTGATTTATTTTATTAAAAATAAATTTAAAAAATAAAACAATAATATATAACAAAAGAAATGAAATTTAAGCAAATAACTTTTCAAGCTAGAAATGTTAAATTATTCAGACTATTTCAAAATGAGATTGTAAATGCCATATAATGTACGTAAGCTATTTAATATTATTTATTAAGGCATTAGTATTAAAATGAAGGTAAAACCTTCGAATGTTCCTTGTTAAATTTTAATCCTAATGTTTTCTGAGTTTTGAAAAATATGTCATGCATCACTTTTATTAATGTCAAGCATGTGAAATAAAATTATCAATCACAAGCAAAAGATTCCACAAAAATATTTATTAGAAACTTTTAAAAGAATTACTGTTTATTTATTTAAATCTATAAGGATTTTTTCTTTGCCCCAGAATACTTTCATTTTTTAACTGATTAATTTTTTTTTCTTTTTTTTTTTTTTTTAATAAATAATGTTATTTATCTGAAAAATCTTCTTTTTTTTTTTTTTTTTCCCTTTAACCTGTAAAAATGTATAAATAGGTTGCAATGCAACTAAAAGATGCAAAAAATAAAAGTGTATACAATGGAAGAGCACGCATATTTCAAAATATGAAAGTAATTTTTTTAACGAATATTTTACAGTCAAAAGAAAAAAAAAAATAATAATTTCGACAACGAAAGAATAATATATAAATTTTTATTAAGATTTATTCATTTTCTCACACTTTGTATCAATCGAAACTGATAACTATTTAAAGATTCAAAATATTATCAGGATATTTCTCAATAATATTTGTTTAAGAAATCCCTAAGAATGTTCAATTTCTTCTTGATAAATAAATAAATAAATATGTTTATATATATATATATACAGTGTGATTCAACGATGATGGGGCAAACTTTGAGGGGAGGTAGGACACATCATTAGGACTCAGAATTACACAGGAACCCATGTCCCAAACGTCATTTTAACCATTTACTGACCATGTGTTTTCTGTAATTTTTTACCAGAAAGCTCCGCCTACTGCTGTTGAATGGTGTATTATTTAACACAGAGATTCTATTTTTAATTGTTTATCATACAAAGCGCCATACATATTAAAAATTTTGCTTCCGAATAATGCACATTGCTTGAATAAATATTAATATTGTGAACATTTTTTTAGATTTACTTTAACACGTAGAATTTAAAAGTTACAACGTAGATGGAGTTTCAAATACGAATATTTCTAATGTCATGGAACAAACATTAAGGGTTGAACAGTTTATTCAAACATACATTTTTTGTATAGGTATAACACAAAAAATTAAATTTGAAATAATTTTTTTTTTCAAAAAACGATAATAAAAACGTATAGAAACAAATAGTAAAAACAAAGTGCTTCTTTCAATATTTACAATAAGTGTTCAAAATTTCGACCACAAGCTATAATGCATGCTCGATAACGTCGAAGTGTGGATTGGCGAACAGCTCAAAAAATGGCAGGTGTTTCGCGCACTTGTGTAGCCGCAATGGACAGTCGAGCAATGAGGTCCTCTGGTGAATCAACAGGAGTCTTGTAAATGATGGCCTTCAGATGCCCCCATAAGAAGAAGAGATCGATGCTCGATAAATCTGGAGATTGGGGTGACCACCGGACTGGCACACCCTGTCCAATCCATCGCCCTGCAAAACTGGTATCCAGGTAATTGCGCACTTCCATTTCGAAATGTGCTGGCGTATCATCATGCTGAAACCACATTTGATTGCGCACGACAACTGGAACATCGTGCAACAATTCTGGTAAAAACTTTTTTGAAAAATAGCATAACGTGAATCATTGGGCGGCGTTGGTAAAAGATATGGGCCTATGAGGTAATCGTTCACAATACCTGACCAAACATTACCAAAGAAACGTTTTTGGAATGAATGCGGGCGTATAGCGTGTGGATTTTCTGTTGCTCACAGATCAGTATTGTGCATATTAAAAACGCCTTCCTGTGTAAAAATTGCCTCATCTGAGAACAGAATAAAAGTTAGAAAATCCTGTTGTAACGCACGCTGTTGCAAGAACCGTTAGCAGAATTCTAAGCGCAGAGGGTAATCACTTACTTGCAACGCTTGGAAATTCTGAAAATGGATTGGGTGTAGATGTTCTTTATTTAAGACTTTTCAAACAGTGGACTGACTCGCATGTACATGATGTGCAATATCTCTTGTACTTGTGTCGGGTGTTTCATCCATAATGTTTAGAATGGTTTCTTCCATGTCTGGATATAGAGCAGTTTTTGTTCCAGTCCATGCGTCAGACTTAGAGAGAAATGTACCATTCTCACTCAGGTTTCGATGCAACCATTCAAACATTTTGTGATTCGGCAGGCATCTGTTTGGAAAACGTTCCTGATACAGTCATAGCGCTGCTCTACTGTTACCATTAGCAGCACCGTGCATTAGATTCATGTCTGCTTTTTCATTATTAGTAAAATCTCCCATCACAGTCGAAAAACCCAGTTTAAAATTATACTTTACAGCAGATGCTGATAACAAATGACCAGGCCACAAAAGCCTTCTACATTCAATATTACCAGCCAATCACCCCAATTTTGCTTAGCTGTATTACTGATGGTGATTGCAATTTTAAACATTTATTGTCAATATTACTGCAAAGAAACACGTTGTAATGTATTTGAAACTCAGGCTACTGCGTAAGTTTTACATTTCGTATGTTACAGTACTGTAAAAAAATATTCACAATATAAGCATTTATTCGATCAGTGTGAAATATTCGGAAACAATATTTTTATCATGTATTTTGTAAGATCAACAGTAAAAGACAGAATCTTTCTGTTAAATAGTGCACCATTCAGAAGGAATGGCACTAGGCGGAGCTTTCTGTTAAAACCCTAGAAAACACATGGTCCTTAAAGGGTTAAAATGACGTTTGGAACATGGTTTCCTGTACGCTTCTGAGTCCTAATCATGTGTCCTACCTCCCCTCAAAGTTTGTCCCATCATCGTTGAGCCACCCTGTATATATATATATAGAGAGAGAGTGTGTCAAGCCTCGTTAACACGAATCTCAAGGGGTATAAAAAAATTGTACATGATATCAGTAATTCATGTTCTCAGTAACTTAGAAACTAATTTGCCTTCAGGCGGGGATTTGGAAACAGTTCATGTTAAAAGTAATTCACGTTAAGCGTGTTCATGTTAACGATGTCGTGTTTCTTCTACTGAGAATTTCGACTATTTCCTATCCCAGAATTCTTTTATTTTTATACAGATTATCACGGATTATCTTTCTGTAACAGTAGCAAAAATATTAACAGAAAAAAAAAAAAAAACGGATTCCAATCAAGAAAATTCTTGAAATACGAATAAGCTAGAAAATACTATCCATCATATAATGTAGTACGTTGGGCTTGTTATGGTCCCGCCTTTTTCCCCTGACCATTGTACCACTGTATTTATCAAGGAATTTCTTCCTTAACTGATCATGGAAACATGCTATAGATTATTACTATAAAAATATAGAGGGGGGGGGGGGGGTCAGGGACAAAATACGGACGTAGGGACAGTAATACAATGAAAAAAAAAGATACTATCAAATACAAAAGGTTTTACTCGAGAAATAGCCACATTATCATACTTGCCAACATCCTAATTAACATTCCGTAGTATTGTTAGCTCCGCCTTTTTATTTCATACCAGTATCATAGCCAGAGCCTGATTAAGGGGGAAGCACACATTATTCATACTTACACCGTTATTTTTTAACAAATACTTTCCTCCTATAATAAACATGAAATTCTCATTAAAAATTATTTTAAAAGAATTCTGGTGTCTAATAACGGTGAGTAAATTGGATTGTTTTACACCGTTCATTTTTTATAAAAAATATTTCCTCGTCAAAGCGTGGAATTTCTATGACATTAAGTAAAAAATAATTGTAAAAATATTCCGGTGAGAGCGGAGATAATGTGTGCTTCCCCCTTAATCAGGCTCTGATCATAGCCAGTATAATTTTAGTGTATTTTTCTTCTTATTTAATTATTCTAAAAATTTACTGGTGTAAAAAAAAAGGGCGAAACTTACAACACTACGGAATATTAACACATTGAACGCCATGTCAGCCATTCTAGATTCTAGACATTTTGTCATATGTCTCTAAATACTGAAGGAATCGTCTTGAAACTGTAGGAGTGTGCAGAAAATCTTATACTTCAAACATTTCAGTGAATGTTTTACCCCGAAAGTAAAAGCAGTACCAATAAAAAATTAAAACGTTGAGCGCCCTGTCAGCCATCGGTGGCTGACAGTGTCAAATATCATATAAAGTCTCGCCAGCCATCGGTGGCGGATATAAAATAGGCTATAATACTAAAAATATTACATTTAATGATTGAAAATTTATTAAAAATTTGCTTAATTTGTATTTATTACAGGAGTAATCATTGTGGAATTTTAATGGATTTTAAGAATTTGCGTGGTGCTCAACGTGTTAATTAGGATGTTGGCAATTATGCATTATGCTTAAAATTATATATAAAATGAGAACTTTCTTGTGTGCAGAAAATGGATTGTAAATAACCAGGCGTATTGCATTTGGCGAATGCCCTTTATTTAACGAAAATTCTCCAAACAAGTGAAAAGAACTGTCACTTGTACCACAAAAATCAAATAAATAGCGTAAGATGCATTGTTGAACAATGTACATTGCCTTCTAAAAAATAATGTTTACCAGCTTATTGTATGGTGATTATATTAGAGTACCTTTATAATAAAATAATGTTTAAATTATTACAACTGCATAATTGCGTGGATATTTCTTATTTTAAGTAAAGGATCAGAAAAATAATTATTGAGTTAAATAACTTTCTTACTAAGATCTTAAAAAACTTAAAAAATACATTTCAAAATGAGGACTGTTTTTGAGTTTCGAGGACATACAGCCACCATAGCTTGTTGCAGTATTTTTCAAGAAGAATACGATTAAGTCTCGAGACATAATCTTGTATAAACTGGATGTTAACTGATTGAGAAATGCAGAAATTTTCAATTTCACTATGACATTGGAAAATTAGCACTTTTTTTGCATTAATTTGTATGTAATCTAAAAAATAATAAATTAAAGTTGTGATACTTTTTAATAGTTTGTTCAGATTAACACTGGAACATAAGCTATCACTATTTTTTAGAAATTAATTGTGTTATATTTGAGAAAAATACTTGGATAAAATAAGACGATAATTATTTAATAAAAACAGTTGTGCCTATTTTGCTCTGCATAAATTATGTAGGTTCTTACACTCTACAATTTTCTAATTAAAGCGTCTAATTTCTGTTATGAAACAGAGTAGTCAAATTTTACAATTTATTCCGGAGCACTGTTAATACCTGCCCTTTTCTCACACCAGTATTTTTGAAGAGTAATTGTGCTCATATTTAATCTTAAAAGTAAATGTTATAAGTAAATTTTTGGGTGAAATTGTGCAGAACTATTATAAATAAATTTTAGGGGGAAAAAAGGGGCGGGTTATAACAATCTCGGGAATAAGTTTTAAAAGTTGGCAATTCTGCTTAAATAAATCAATAATTGTTATTATAAAATGCTGGTATTAGCAATGTTGCTAAATTTAGGGAATTTTTTATTTAATATTCACCAATAATTTTGAAGAGTGATATTTTATATTTGTAATAGACGATTAATCTTCCAAGTGATTAGTCAACTAAACCATTAAAAATTAGTGGTTGATATTGAATTAAAAAGTTAATAAATTTGGCAATATTGGATGTTAGTATGCTACATTTTAAATCAGGCTCTGTAAACACTGCCATTTTGAGGATTTGTAACAGGGAGAAATATAATGTTCTTAAAAAAAAAAAAAAACTGTAAATATTAAAAATCAGTTTTTTTCAGTAGAAATCAAAAGAGCAACTTCATAGTTTTCTAAAAGTAAAGCATGGAATTGATTACGGGGACATATAAATTATAATCATTGATACGTTCATTAGCGCAATATATTTTAATAATATATTAATTATTTAATCAATTAAAATTTATTCCTTTTGTTTGAAGAATTTTAAACAAAGTAGAACAAAGGAAAAAAAAAAACTTTTAGAACGAATTGCCGAAGAAATTTCTTTTAAAACACGGTAAAATTTGGATTCTTCTTCAAAACTTTTGTGAGGTACTTCATACATACTTAAGGTTTCTAAGTTTTTAAAAAAGATTTAAAAAAAGGGGAAAAAACATTATTTTTCTTATTTTACCACTTAACTAAATTACACTTATGGTAATTGAAAAGCGTTTTTAATCAAGAAAATTGGGTGTAAAAAAAAGTTCAACTTCTTTGTAAAAATCTGAAATTCCTGCGATAATGAAATTTTTTTACTTTGTATTCCAAATAATAATTGATTTTAAAAATAGCACTGCATAATTCATTGCTATGTAAAACATTTTTTTTTCTTTTTAATTTGATAAAAGTGTATAAGGTACGAATAAAATTATATATATATACCTTAAAAAGAGACTTTTAAGAACTTTCTGTTGTTTTATTGTTTATTATGTGTCAATATATATATATATGTATATATATATATATATATATAATTTTCTTTTTTATATCCATGTAAAAAAATTATTTTTATTAAACTCTGAATTGTCATTATTAATGTAATTTTTCATTTAAAATAGCTTTAATTTGTAAAGGATATTTTCTTATATTATTATTATTGTAATATTGTTTTCAGACAATTGAAAAAAAAAAAAAAAAAATCTTTTTTTTTTTTTTCATTTGTGGAAAATATTTTATAAAAATTCCCTTTTATTAAAAAGAGTAAATTTCTTGGAAATTTCAATTTAACTATTGAACAAAGTTCATATACGACGTTGTAATTCCCTTTCTCGAAACAGACCCCACAGAAGCTGTACTCTCGAAGTTTGAAGACGGGAGGCACCGGCTTCTAACTCAGCTCGCGCTCGTCTATTAGTCATTCAGAGTTTTCTGTGTTTTTTCTCTGAATGTGTGAATAGGGACTAAAAATATATACTAAAAATTCCCACGGAGGGTATTCCAGACTTAGAATTCTCGTGTAGTCAAACGGCTTTAACCCTTTAACGTTCACTACTTAATTTATTTTAAAAACTACTAAACTAAGTTTAAAAATGTCTTTTAGACACATAGCTGATCATAAATATTTAAAAAATAAAAAAATAGCATTGTTCCTTTTCGAGAAATTTTCGGTTTGAAACATCTGTAAGTAAACCTTATTAAATTCAAATAATATTTAATTTAATAAATAAATCGCTTTATAAGAAAAAATTATCGACAACAAAAACTCGTAAAAGTTGCATAGATCCCAACATTTCAATTTATTCCGGAGTATTTTAACCCTTTATGGTGCAAGGTAATTCGGATCATTTAAATTACACTGCCACCGGAATTTACGAACATAATTAAAACAGAAGAAATTTTAAATTTTCTCGTTAAAAAAGGGCCTTTTCTACTATGTTATCAATGTAAATTTTTGCTAAAAAATTTCCGGGATGAGTTTTTGCACTTAACATTAAATTAGGTGTTCCATCAGCGGGAACACTGCGACTGAAAGGGTTAACCCCTACACCACCACCACATATCCTGCTTCAAAGCACTTAAATATTTCTTAAAATATGTATATGTAAGTGATAATAAATTAGTATTTAACAATAAATAGTTCTTTTCGAAGGAAATGCATTCTTTAAAAACATGTTTCCTATTCTGCATTTTTCTTTTTTTCATATTATATATTCTTCTATGAATGATAAAAAAAAAAAAAAAAACTTCGAATACAACAAACAAAAATTATGATTATGATTAGTAAAAAGAAATAAATGGTGCCTTTCAAAATCGAAAATATCCTTGCATTTCTTAAAGAAACGTTGCTGTTAATAACATTATGGAATTAAATTTACCAAAATTATTCTATAATGGGATATTTATTTATTAATTTATTTTTGTGTTGTTAATGTTGTTATTATAGGGATTAAGGAAGCCTAGGGCGAAAGACATATGTCTATGTCAAACGCCTACCATGGGAGTCTCTCTAAGGGGTTTAAATTCGTATGTTCACAAATTTTAGAGAAAATCACGGGAAACATTAAATGGTTAGATTAGCAAGCATGATCTGTATTTGAAACCAAAATGCCTCCCGTATATCAGCTTTTTTACTCGGCCGTTGGTGGGAGGATTGTTTATAGAAATATAACTGAAATTATCTGCCTGATTTCTATTTCTCCCTTATAAATGAATATCATAACATTAATAATAATAGGCAATCCTATAATAAAGTTGCATACATTATCTCGTTATCTTTCAATTGTTAAAGATTTTATGTAATAGTTGTTTACGGCTTGTAAGTAATTATAATGCCAAGAGATCTTTTATCTTAAAAGAATCTCATCTAAAAATCATAGTTGGTCGTATTTATTTATTTATTTTTGTGTTTATAATAAAAGTACAGTCTTAATTAACTACATTTAACTTTGCTGTGAACTGTTAATGAGTTTTTTCGATTAAGACATCAAGAAATTACATGTAAAGCTTGTATAACGTTATTAATTACTGATGTTCGTTATAACATTTATTTTATTTTTATCTAAGCAGAAATCACAATTAGCTGTTTAAAAATCCTTTTGTAATGTCAAAGCTTTTGCATCTTACTTTGAACTGCCTGAAGAATAATCGGCGAGTCTTTGAATCAATCAATGATAATTGTAAATGACTAAGTATACAAAAATGCGTACCTATAATAAATAATATATATATATATTTAAGTTTAGTCCTTTGAAGATGAAAGAAAATGCCTATTTAAATTGAATTATTTGTTAATCTATTAAACACAAACACTAAATTATAAGATTTTTTAAAATATTTTTCCTTTTATCGCCAGTATAATCGTAGAATTGCTTTATGATAATTTTATCATTTTAATAGTCTTAAGAATTGTTAGGAATGAATGATCGAACCATTCAAAAGATAATTCTTTTTTTTTTTTTTTTTTTTTAATGGTTGTTCGGTATTTATACTTATTAATAAAATTTAATTATCGCTAAATTATTTTGTCTATAGCAGTCAATAAATGTAATAAGTATGAGTAAAAAATAGTTCAAAATGTTGAAACGGATTTGTAGTGCACTTAGCTACATGAAAGTACAGCCCGTTTCACGAAGCATATTAGTCGATCAGTTATACTCTTATTTAATTTACGAATCATAAGTAAATAAAATGTAATTTAGCAGTTTAAATGCATATATAAAAAAATACTAACAGACTTTACCCACTTTTCTAGTTGTTGTTGTTGCTGTTGTCGTGTGACAAGTGCAGAAAAAAAAAGTGTATAGGCAAGTCAAATGGGACCAAAGGCATGGAGCACAGCCTTGGCCACATCTCCGACTTTTTCGGTGTAAAGGGTGTCATGGCAGCAGTTGAGGTCGATGTTGAAGAGGGTCGAGGTAACAGAGATGCAATTAAAGAGATGCCTCGGATCCAGCTGAGTTCCTGGGCAGTGCCTGCATTCTGCGTAGGTTCTAGTGCCGTTGGGCATGATCATCCTACCTCTCATGCAAACAGGCAAGTTTGTCGGATTTTTTCTGTGTGCCGTTGATATTGAGTTGTAGAATATTCAATGTCCTCGTAGCATACTTCCCAATGCGACACCGGATTGCAGGACGCATCGCGTCGGTTCCCCCGGACGCGGTAGCATTAAGACTAGAAGACGATATTGCACTTGTCATAGATGGGTTTGCCATTGCCTCGAGAGGTTTCTAAGATTCTAAGATTCTAAGACGGAAAGAAGCCGCTCACCACTATGCAGTGGTTTTGAGCGTTTTTAACCTTTAGAGAGGGGCTCCAAAGCCACTGTGGAGATTCAGAAGAGCCCGTCTCCAAAGGTTAAGCCTCCCCCGTTGTTTATTGCATAGCAAATAACAAAAAAAAAAAAAAAAAAAAAAAAGAAAGAAAAAAGAAAAGAAAAAAAAATTACAAAGGTCGCCAGAGCAGAGCTCTCCCGCGACAAAAGGCGACAAAGTTGCATGAAAGTGAAGAGGACCGGAGCCAAGTGGACGTCTAATTACAAAGTTCATTCAGGTAATGCACAAATTTCACAGTCTTTATACAATGTTCTCGCAGTCTTTATATCAAGCCCAAACACCCTAAGAAAAATGTTGGTTAGCAACATCATGCGCAGGATGATTGCTTTCCGAGAGCACTTCAGTGGAATTCTGTAGCATCAGACATGACCAGTACTCGCCATGTAGGAGAGGAGGAAAAATTAAGGAAAGATAGAGAAGGAATTTAGTTTGTTGAATTTGATAAATCTTGAAGGAAGGCATAGATGCGCTTTAATTTGAGCCGTAGGGGCTTTCTAGTTATTATATTGTTCAGCCAGGTTGCTGGTCTAGGATAAGGGTTCCTTAAATGGTAAGGTATTGTAAGTTGACAGTGAAAGTAGTAATGTTGTGCAGTCCCCTCCTCACCGCATGAACATAAGGGTGATCGTCGGCAATGAAATCTGTGGAGGTATTTGGGGAAGGGGCCATGACCTGACAGAAAGGCAGAGATTTCCGGAGAGAGGTCCCAAATATTGAGTGAGACATTTGGTATTAGCTCGTGAGTGTATCTCCCTTTTGGAGACATACTCCAGAGACTCTGCCAGTCATTAATTAGTTTTTGATTTAGGTGATATTTTTTGAAGGAAGGGGGAGCTGGGAGTGAATAGGCTATGTCACTAGATTCTGTTGCTGATTTTGCAAGAGAGTCCGCTAGTTCATTTCCGACGACCCCCTTATTGGCAGAAACGTGTGCCAGGGAGATTTTAGTGCCTCGAGAGGTTGGACTTCTACCTGTTGGTCCGCGGAAGGTATTTTATTTCCCTTCTACCACCCACTGGAAAACCAGCGGAGGCATCCCCCTATCCGCCACCTGGGGACGAACTCTCTAGGGGTTACAGGCTCCCCCGAGAGCAGGACTTTTCTGACTTTTCTAGACATTATATTATATGAGCTTTCAAAAATATTATATCACATTTTTATATCACTTTATAAATAAAAACTATATATATATATATATATATATATATATATATATATATATATATATATATATATATATATATATATATATATATCAGGAAATCACTCAAAACCTTGTTTCGGCTCCCGACACCTTCAGCTGCATCTTCTTCAGGCATTTCAGTTTGGGAGTCTATCGAACGAAAAATTTACACTCTATTATTTAGAAACTGCGGTTTTACAGATAGCTTTTTTTTACCATACTCTTACCATATTTCACCATCTACACCATATTTTAGTTTAGGCAACATATATTAGCGTAAACCTAATAAAACACTTTTTCTAACGTTTGATTTGATAAACTTATAAGTAAAATAAATTTATAATTATATTATTATAACTCATTGATTATATTATAAGTATTATAATTAAACTAAATTTAAATATTAGTAAATTTAAGTCTTTCTTCTAAATTACTATTTGACTCCAATTGAAGGAATAAATTAAAATATTTAAATCCTTTTCATTTTAAACGAATTTATCTCTTTCCACATAAACCGCTGTTTTGAAATCGTGAAGACTGAAATGAAATATCATGTTTTATTTAATTTAAAAATATCTAACTATCACGTCACTTAAAAAAATAGATATATGATTCAGACACCAGATTCAGACAATATTTTTTAAACGAAATGTATCGGAAAAAATCGAAGTATACATTCATATTAAAATCGTAATTATAGATAAAAAATATTTTACCCTATGACGGGCCTATTTAATTTCACTCGTTTCGTCAGTGTTGCCAAATTTAAGGACATTTTTATTCAATGTCCACCACTAAATTTTAACAAATATAACGGTTGCCTAATCGCTTCGAAGGTTATTCCTTCATTATATATATCAAATATCACTTCTCAAAATGACTGGTAATAGTTGAATAAAAACGTCCCTAAATTCGTCAACATGCTTTATAGCGTTATTTATAGGCAAAGGGTTGATCATATATCTGACTACGGAAGAATAAAAATTAATCAAAAAAATAAATAGTATAGTAACATTTCTAAGAAACGCTGACGACTGAAATGAATTAGCACGGAGTTTAACTAAAATTTAAGAAAGTAAAAAATAAAAATTCTAGGAAAAAAAAAAATCTCGATTATGTGTAACTCTGAATTTTCTAATTAACCCACGTTCCAATATAATTATCTTTGCAGTCAGTGGCCTGAGTTTTGGAGCTAAAACGCAGACACATACCGACACCTCTCTTTATTTATATAGATAAAGCTTATTAAGAGAAGCTAATTGTAAACACCCTATATATTTTCTCAGATAATCAAAATCATTTTAACGATGAAACACAGATTAAAATACATTTCATTAAAATTTATGGAAATAATCATGAAAATATTTACAGTCGTGGGGGAAAAAAAGGTGCCATTTCGTTATTAAGTGAAGCAGAAAAATGTAATAGATATCATTCAACAGGAAATTAAGTGTACTTTTTGAAAATGACGTGTATTTTTAAATTAGGGGTCATCTACATATTGAAATAAGCACCGACTTTGACTTTTTGAATAGCATTCATGTTTACGGGCTATACAGAAATAACTGTAAAATTCTTTTCTACATATTACTTATTTTTCGTATGTAGGGACACACAAAAATCTTTCTTATTATTATGGCCGGGATTCGGACATCGCGGGACAAAATCTCGCCGGACAAAATATCGCGTCAAAAAAATAGTATGATCTATTTGAAAATTTGATTTTGTGTCACGCGTGATCGCTGGCGGGGGCTTTATAAATATTAATTAATTAATTAAAATATATAAATAATTAATTAAATCATAGAGTTGAATTTCATTATTTTATGTATGTTTATTTTTAAGTTATTTTAACTTTTGCTTTTCACTATTCTAAATACATTTTAAAAATCGTGTACATCACTGCTGACATTAAAGCTGAACACTATTTACTAACTTGAATTAAAAATTTTAAAATTGATAAGCACGATTAAATTCATTACGACTAATCTTGACAAAAGTTAATAAATATAGTCTTTAAACTATTTTAAGTAAAATTTATAAAAATTTTTGTTGTAGGTTTGTCAGAATGTCAGTGCTCTGACTGAGGTATGTGTTGTCATGAACTTTTATACAACATTACTAATAATTACCAACTCATTTTTGTTTTGTATTCATTTACGTCGGCGATATTTTGTCCTCGCGAGATTTTGTCCCGCGAAATTTTGTCCCCAATTCATTATGGCCTATGGGGTGAATTCGTTTAAATACATTTTAACATTGTTACTGTGCATTCAACAAAATGAAATTAGCGTACATTATTGAGATGCTTAAACTCTTGTTTTGTGTAGAAAACATTTGTGCTTAGGCTTCATAATTAATATACGGAACCGTATACTACCTTATTACTATACAGAACCGTGTTTCACAATGTCACATAATGAGCCAAATTATGTCAAATTTCGAACAATTATTCGTGGAAAACATAGAATAAGTTTTTGCTTGTGTATGCAATGTTTATGATTTGTTTAAAGGGACACGCAAAAGAATTTTTGAACATTAGAGTCTGCGGCGAAATTTTTATTTAAGAGCATTTTAACGCATTTAAACTGCATTTAACCTAATGGAATTAACACACACTAAAAAGATGCTTAAATACCTGCGTAGTTAAAAAAATGCAATGTATAGACTAAATAATTTGTTTAAAGAACCACACCAAAGACATCCTTTAATCATCCAAATGATGTCAAATTAGATTAAAATATTAGTGAGTTATAATTATTTAGGTGTATTTTTTCATTGGTGTATACAGGGGTCGTACTCTCCGCCCTTTTTCAGAACACTCTCAGAGTTAAGATATTTCTGCCTTTTTTGCCGCCACTAATTTCATACACCTGGTACATTTATAGGAATGTGCCATGATTATATAGGGTAGAGATTATTTTATAAAAATAATTGCAGCAATAAATTTGAAAATTTTTCATTTATGAGCAGAGCTGCCAACCTAATCCGGCAAATTGTTAGTACCGCCCCTTTTTCTACACCAGTCATTTCTTAGAGCTTTTTTCTTCTTAATTCATCGTAAATATATTTGAAAAAAAAATTGCTTTAAAAATTAAGTGGTGTAGAAAAAGGGGCGGTGCTAACAATTAGCCGGATTAGGTTGGCAGCTCTGTATGAGGGTGTCCTAAAAAAGGGATGGAGAGTACGACCAATGTGTATATAATAACTGTGGCTTATTTTCATTGACACATAAAATAATTTAGTACCATTACAGTCTATAGAAGGTATTTATTAAATGCGTATTTTAACATGATTACACCGTATTAAATATAATGAAATGTTATTAGAATGTTTAAAAGCAAACGTTTTATGTGGAAAATTGTGGGCATGGATTTGTTAATTAGTTTACACCATTATACAAATTAATTCTGATAGGTATAGGTGCTTAAATACTATATTGCGAAAAAAATATCGATGTACAGACATATGAATTCTTAATGGCTCTTTTTTTTTAACATTTTTGGTTAAAATACTTACGTGGCAGCTTAATTTTTGAAGGTTCTTCGTCACTACAGCTTAAGATAGATGAACTAATATTGAATGATAATCTAATTATGGTATTAATGGACTCCATTATTGGGTTGTTCATCTTTAAGTGCTGATTTGGATTACAGCGTTTTAAGATAAAACAGCTTATAGTATCCCCTGCACATACACTTTGTAAAAAGCAACGATTACTTTAATTGTCTCTACCTACCGTTTTTATGCACTTATTTTGAGGGGGACTTTTTGAATTTTAAATGTATTTCCTACATTAAAAATACATGTTGTATAAATAATTTATGTAACTGATAACTGGCAAATTGCAATTAGTAAAACCTATAAAGTTAAAATATACTTATAAATATCTTTTGAACTTGAAATGTAATGTGTTTAGGCTTATGAGAGCAAAAAAAAAAAAAGACAAATATTGCTTTAGTTTATAAACAAAAAGCAAATCAAGATATTTAATTATTATATAAAACAATAATTTAACTATTAAATATAATGTAGTTAATTTTTTTTTCTCATTGCAGTGTATGTTTATATATTATTATTATTTTCAAAGCAACTGGTATGTATAGTTTGTTTTAAGTGGGAAGAAGCTTTTGAATATTTCATGATTTCGAAAGAAGTCGAATATGTAATTTTAAACGAACATAACCAAATGTATCTTCATATTCCCTAGTAAAACTTTCACTTAAATAAATAATCTTTTGAACGGTTGTCAACTCCCTATTTATTTATTTATTACTTTAACAATTTAAAAAAAACTTTTTAAACACGTGTTTATCATCGGTCAAACGAAGTACTTGTGAACATATAAGGTAAAGACACCAGTGCTCGTCACACTTAAGGCCTTATTTTTAAAATGTTTGTTTTTTTCGCGTGGTATTCGTGTGATATTCATGTATCAATATTATACTTTGGTTTATTCCATACATTGATTCTTCTAGTTGTTGTTAGACACTTTCAATTTTTCAATACATTACGCCAAATTTAAAAAATAAAATAAAAATTGAACCTATAAAAATGCACCAGTGCTCGTCACTTGAAAAATGAGTTTCACCAGTAGTCGTCAGGTGTTTGCACCAGTGGTCGTCATATAAACAAAGCATAACAATTTGCTGAATAATTTGATTTTAATAGTGCTTTTACAAAATTTCATGAAACAAAACACCTTTGGCACATACTTAGAACCTAAATCCATTCTTAGTTTTTAAAACACAAAACATTAAATGGTAAAATTCAAACTATTGAGCAAGGATTTGTGAATAAAACAAGTAAATTCATATGCAAAATAATTTGAAAATTGTTTACTTTTAAAAAAAGTCCTCAAAATTTTATTTGTTCTTAAAAATATCTTTACTCAACTTAAAGCAGAGGGTAAGTAACAAGGGGAGGTCTAATAAACTTGTTTCCAAGCGTGTGTGTGTAGTAGTGTAGTGTGTGTAGTGTAGTGGTGGTAGTGGTGTAAATTTGCTCCAAATTATCTCAGTAAGATTGATTTTTTTTTTTTTTTTTTTTTTTTTTTTTTTATGCATGAGTAAGTTATGCGCACCTAACACACGCTATAAAGGGTCCTTCTCCATCAAGTGTGGGGTGGATTCAAAAACAGGTTTTCAAGAGTAATTCTGCTCCAGATTATGTCAAGAAAGCAATTTTTTGATGTGTCGATTAGTAACGTGTACCCAACCACACTATAAAGGGGTTTTACGCAATTCTTTCCTACCACATCTTGGGGGAAGGAAGCAAAAACATATTTTCTTGCATGACTTCGCTCTAAATTATCTTACAAAGGTGATTTTTGATCTGTGAGTTGATCATATGTATCCAACACCTAGCTTTGCGAAAATCTCTCGTCTTCCACCCCCCCCCCGTTTTATGTGTGGGGGCAAAAAAATGCGTTTTCAAGCTTAACTCTGCTCCAAATTATTTCAGGAAGGGGATTTTTTTTTTTTCTTTTTTATGTTTCGGTGGGTTATGGGTACTTAAAACGCATTATAAGGTGATTTTGCAAAATTAACTCCCCTTTCCACAGGCGGGCTGACCAAAAACACGTTTTCAACCTTAGTTCTGCTCTAAATTACCTCAGAAAGGCGATTTTTGAGGTGTGTGTTGGTTAAGTGTAAGCAATATGCCTTTTGATGGAATTTCGCGAAACTTTTAAATTTACTCTTGGGGAAGGAGGGGGGGGGATGAAAAGCGGTTAAGACGATGCAAAAGGCAGGTGAAGCCAATCATCATATTGTGGGCCGGAAAGCTATTACAGAAGGCAGCGGGAACTTTAACTGCGTAGCTTAAAATACTTTCATAAATATTGACATAAAATTAAAACATTTTGACTTAATTATAACTTAATCTTATAATACTTAGCAAATATTTCTGGTATAAACACAAAAAATAATATTTGTATCTGTTTTAGTTTTACACTGCCATTATGGGTTATTTTGAGCCATCATAAAAATATAAATATGATATTTTTATGTAAAATAAGAGCTATAAGAAAGTTTATATATATTTTTTTTAAAGGCTTATTCATATTCAGAAATTTTTAAAATGCAGTTCCCATTATGATGTTTTTTTTTTAGTCTTTCAACTAATGTAACACTATAAATGCTAGACAGGCAAAGAACAATCCTTTGAATTTCCAAAGAACAATCCACTGCTACTGAATACATCACCTCTTTAACCCTCCCCCCCCCCACACACACACACACAAAAAAGGCACTACATACTTAAAGTTTTTTTTTTTTTAATTAAAAGGATCATTTATATATTTCGTGTGTTTACCTTACATAAGTAATATAATATATAAATAGAAAGCTTACTTAAGAAATGTTTTTATGTTTAATATTTCCTACATAAATTTTTAGTCACCTATATCTAACATAACAAAAATCCTTAATAAAATTTTGAATCGACTCACAGTTATACTGATTATGGAATTAAGGCTTTGTATTTTATAACTTTCGAAATATATATGAATTAAATTAATTAATTACGATCAATAAAAACTTATAAAAATATAAAATGCATAGTAAAGTGCTTAAATGATATTTACAGTTTGTAACTAATTAGTATGAAGCAACTTTAAAACATCACTTAAATACATCTTCGCAAAAGCATGACATCATAAAAATTTAAAATACATTAGACAGATGTATAGAGTAATCATTTCTGTTTTTCTAAACTATATAGCAGAAAACTAAAAAAGGATCTTTATAACTAAATATGTTTATGTAACATTTATTTAATTTTTCCAGCAAAATACAATGGAAAATTATAGGTGGTTTAAATTCAGTCTTAGTGAATTAAAGATACCAGGATTGACTTTATTTAAACAAGTTAGACAAAAGTTACAAATTCAATACAGGTCACGTTCTTGGGGTCAAAATACGTTTGTTTACATTTACAAATACCCCTGACGACTACTGGTGCCAATAGTCCAATTAAAGTAAAAACTATACCACCATAATTCTAAGCGAAAATATAGTATTTTTAGTAAAAAACATTACCCAATTATTAAAAATGTTAAAACACCAGTGCTCGTCAGGGGTGACGAGCACTGGTGAAACGTGCAAAATATGCACCAGTAGGCGTCATACCATAAAAAATCTTTATATTATGTTAAATTTTAAAAAGTCGCACATAAATTGTATTCTACATATCATAAGCTTTATATACAATGCTTTATGAGCAATGTCAAATACAACAAGCAACAAAATATATCAAGAAATGCATACCTCATTCCTTAATCATTTGCTTTACGGTGACTCAATCCAATTGTCATTTAACTCATACTACAATTACTTTGCTTTTCCCCACTTTTCCTCAACACTTGAAATCGAACTGTTTGTGTGATAAGAAGCAGAAGGCTTTGGAGAATCCAGTGCTGGTGGATTGAAACTCATAGATGTTAATTAACGCTTATTTTAACACTTCATTTAACTGGGTGACGACTACTGATGCAGATTTTAGGGGTGACGAGCACTGGTGTCTTTACCTTAATTAGATTTCATAGCTTCAACTAAGTGCATACAACATATTTTTACATACTTGCCAACTTAGCTCGGAAGACTGTTAGTCCCGCCCCTTTCCACCTTTTTTTTCACACCAGTATTTTTTTAGAGTACTTTTCTTCTTATTTAATCGTAAATATATTTGATGAGAATTTCTCTAAAAATTAAATGGTGTACAAAAAAGGGCGGGAACTAACAATCTTACGGGTTAGGATGGCAAGTATGTATTTAATTAAAATATTAAACCATTTTTAAAAAGAGTGAGACCAGAAAAAGAAATTAGTTCCTTGATAGCGTCAATGCTGTAACAAATAAATTGCCCGATTTTCAAGAGAGCGAGTACAGTGCAGATGGGTAGTTTAATTGGTACAGAATACTCATTTGTTGTATAGAAACCCATATGTTACACTCAACCATAAAAAATGGTGAAGATTCTCTGAGTATTTTGTTTAAACAAGATTATAATTATTTAAAAGAAATTAATAATATGTACCAAATGCTTGATAAATTTGAATAATTCAAGATAAAAAAAATGTAATAAAGCTAAGAAAAATTTGTTGTTTTCTTCATTGCATTATCCCTTTACCGGTAGTATTTCATTATTTTATTTCACTTCTCTGGTCAGTGTTGCTATTTTAGGGACTTTTTTATGCAATAACCACCACTATATTTTACCTGTAACGGTTGGCTAATAACTTCTACCACTATTCGTTTATTGTAGTATATGTGAAATATCACTTCTTAAAATTGTAGTTGTTGTTGTTGGTTGAATAAAAGTGTCCCTAAACTTAGCAACACTGGAGCGCTTTAGAGCGTTAGGGCTTGCAAAGAGTTAAAATGCAGAGAAAAAGCATGTAGTGCAGAACTGCCACAGGTGTTTTTTTCCTTTCCGTACCACTATTTTAAAAAAATAAAATTTATAATATATTTAGGCAGGTAAATCTATAGTTTGCCTGCATAAAGGTATAAATCTTATGTTAAGGAAATATTGGTACGAAAATAATAATAATAATAATAATAAAGTCGCCTGTGACACTAAACTGTTTTTCTTGTTACTATCTGTATATATTGTAGGTGTATTCAGTGTTGCGAGATTGCGCGATTTTTTTATTTAATAGTCACCAATAATTTTTAGAAGTGATGTTTAATATACTTAATAGACGATTAATTGTTGATTATATACACCAAATATCACTTCTCAAAATTATTGGTAACTGTAGAATAAAAAAGTCGCGCAATCTGGCAACACTGGGTGCATTGCTTTTAAGAAGCTATTTATTACTGAGTTAAAACAAATAACTCAATGCAATTGAGAAACATTTTATTCGAAAACAACTCTTGTTACAATACTTGTTAATAAAGAACTGGTAAATTGTTAATATAGTGTTTTTTTTTTTTTTTTTTTTTACTCACGAAGAGCTTTAGTTATTTCAATTTAAAAATTTATAGTCACAAGTTGTTTGAAATTTATATATATATATATATATACATGATTTTAGACTTTCATAAGTAATACTTCCTTTACTTTTTTTCTCTATTTACTTTCAATAATATGATTATCACAATACTGTAAAATTCACCGTTACGTATGTCGTGTCAAATTATACCGAATCGGGAAAATGTTTGATATAAAATCATTTCTATTTAAGTATATTTAAGCAGAAACAACTTCAGCTAAAAAAAAAGAAAAAAAAAAAAAATCATTGGAACTATACTGTTACATTAGAAATCAATTTACGTATACACAGAAGCTGTTTTGTGTATTTCAAATTTTATCTTTTATGTGATACGTGAAATTCTAGATCATTCAATAAAAGATAAGAAACTAAAGATATTCACTGAAAACATATTCAAATTCTTTGAATTTCTTCGTCCAGGATTATTCGAAACTTTAATCTTATTACTCTTGTATTTCTTTTTGAAGCTTTTAAATATCTTAAATGCGTTCAAATTTCTTTACAATTTTGTGCTTTAGAAAATTTGAAGCAGTGTCAGTTGAGAGCTATAATGCGTTACTCCGGAAGTCGAATTTAATTTAGAATTATTGGAAATTTGAATATGGAATTTATTTTGAATCCTTCTGTTGAAAAGACAAAATTACGTTAACGGATACTTTATCCTCTTGTATATATTTTTCATTGGAACTAAATCAGTTTGCTTATAAAATTTCTCCGGCAGGAAAAGTTGCTTCTTAAGAAATTTTTGCAAATAACTAAGCTTGTTTTACTGTTTTGAAAGGCGTACGTAAACAAAATTATTACGAATAAGGAATATTTTCAGTTTTGTTTTTCGTTTTATTCTTTAATACTGAAGTTATTTGTAGGGATATAAATTTATCTTGAAATAAAATATAAATTTAATGGTATTTTATGAGGTTTCTTTCTAAGTTATTCATAAGAAATATTTTACAATACTTTACTGACAAAATGCATCATAAGTGTTAAATTAATACAAATAAAAATCCAATTGTTTCATAGCTGACAATATTTTAATTTATTCCAGAGAAAAAGTTTAGCTCCGACTTTATTACTCACCACTTTATTTTTAGAATATTTTTCTCCAATATATATTTCTTCATAGCCTCTTAAACTAGACGCTTTCGCGTGTCTCGGAAACTTGGAAACAGTTCAATCGGTAGACAGCAAAACCTAGTACATATTACTCGACTTTTTTATTCAACTGTCACCAATATATTTTTAAGAAGTGATGATATATATAATCGACGTTTTTCGATTCTATTCGCATTTTATGTATATAAAATCCCAGATTAAAAAATTTTTGGTGTTTGTTAAATAAAAAAGTCCCGCAATCTGTACCAGGTGGCGCTGACTACCGCCAAGTTTCCGAGCCACGCGGAAGGCATCTAGTGTATAGGAGGCTATGATATAACTATGATAAAATACGAAAAATTTACTCTTAAAAAAAGTGGTATGGAATAAAGGCGCAGTTAAAAGTGCTCCGGAATAAATTAAAATATTGGCAGCTAAGTTAACTGTGTGTGGGAGTGTATGTCTTACATCTTTTCTCAAACCACTGAACCAACTTTTAACAAACTTGGCACAGTTAATGATTATTACCAGACATAGATAATGTGGGAATTTGACATTTCTAGCGTATGTGGGTGAGGAAAAACCCTCTCAAAAATAATATTTTTGTATTGTTTCTACAGTAATAAACAATACAGCTAGAAACTTAAAATTTGATATGTAGGCTGAATCTTATGTTTAAATTCTCACTAAGTAGAAGTTTTTGAAAATTCGAAATTAAAACGTGATGAAATCATTAACAAAATGTTTAAAAAAATATTTTTTCCTCAAAATTTCATGTATACGATTTAAACATTTCACTGTGAATCAGCGTTGCCAGACTACGCGACTTTTTTATTCAACAGCCACAATTAATTTTTAGAAGTGGTATTTGATATATATAAAAGAAGAATCGAATTGAAGAATCGTCGATTATGTATATCGAATATAACTTCTCAAAATTATTGGTGACTATTGAATAAAAAAGTCGCGAAGTTTGGCAACACTGCTGTGAATACGTCAAAATGGCGTAGTGTCTAATATAAATAAAATCAGAATAATTTTGATTACATGTTAGAATGATGTCACGTAATCTGCCATGTCAAGTACTATCATCTTTAAAAATGTCGCCTTTTCTTGAAAGTCATTCGATGGAAAACGTGCATTTTCATAATGAAAACTGCTAAGCACTATGGTCGTATGGGGATTTTATTTAATACCGATAGAAAATATAGTAAGAGTTAGCAATCTTAATCCTAAATTATAATACAGCATCAGATAGACTTTTGCATGTTACAGATAAATATTATAGTTATCTGCGTAATATATACAAGTTATTTTCTTAGAACAATAAATTTTCCTTTTCTTAAAAGAGTGTTGGAAATCGAGGGTTATGTTTTGAAAATAAATTATTCCAAAAATATTTCATTTGTAGCAAACGATAACAATTTATATTATTCACAAAAAGTTATAAACAAAGGAATTTAAAGAAATGAGATTTATTTATATAAAAATGATGTATTTAAATAATGAAGCGGGAATACTCAATTAGATATATATGAACCCATTTGTGTTTCAACAATATAACAATATGATTTTACTTTTAATACAAAATATAGTGTCTAATTTTATTTCTTGGAAGTTTCTTAAATAATATTAATTAATAATGGAGGAAAAGTTTTATTGCAATATCTGTTAAAACAATTATACAAATCTGTGAACCTTTTAGAGTTTCGGATTATATTTTATTATAAGTTTAGAAATACTTACACTTAGAAATAGCCGGATTTTTCTTAATTTTTTCTTTTCCTTTCAACTTTCCCCAAATATTTATAATTCATCATTAGACAAAAGCTCATTCCATTTATACTAATATAAATTTTTAGTTCGTATCTATCTTCGTAGCTTAAGTTCGTATCTATAATATATATATATATATATACACTCGAACCTCATTAACATGAATCTTAAGGGGCATAAAAATTTTGTTCATGTTATCAGTAGAGCATGCTATCAATAACTAATCTTCATAAAACTAAACTAATCTTTATTTTGACGGGGACTGGGGGAACAATTCATGTTAAAAGTAATTCACGTTAACGAGGTTCGACTGTATATATATGCATAAAGTAAAACAAATTATATTTTTGGTTAAATATCATGTATGTAAAAACACAAATACACTCTCTCATACTTGTAACATACTAATTAATATTCCGTAGTGTTACTAGTCCCGCCCTTTTTTTCACACCGGTAAAATTTTACAGAAATATTCTCCAAATGTAATAGCGATTAAATAAGAAGAAATATACTCTAAAAAGATACTGGTTTAGAAAAGAAGGCGGGGCTAATAATACTACGGAATATTAATTAGTATGTTGGCAAATGTGTTCTCTTTCCATAAATGACTTTCGATTTTAGACGTGTTTTCAAGTATTTCGAAAAGTGCTTGAAAACTCATCTTGAAACCTTAGGAGCATTGATAATATAGTGTAACCACGTTTCCTACGCCTAGCAGTGAGGACGAGTCCAAAAGCTTTGAAGGGTGCGAAATTCACCGTCAGTTTGCGATTTAGTAAACATTCAGTCATTTGGCGTTACCTTATCGCTTGTTTTCTCTCAACGAAAATATTATCTCCCATATTTTAACAGTGGACTCGTTGAGTCTGCACTTGCGCAGAAGCTTCCATGGTCGCAAGAAATGTGGTTAAAGAATATGTTACACCTCATAAACTTCACTGAAACTTTTGTCCTGTGAAATAAAAGTGGGACCAGTAAAATATTAAATAAAAATGAAAATGTTTGGGATCGCCCTGTAAAAAGTAATACTTGAAAAGTAATCTGGCTGTAATATGTGGTTATTACAATGCTCCTTCTCATCCTTCGTATAAATTTTTATGAGGCTATTACATTTATTCATGGAGATATCATGGTTTCTTAAAAAAATAATAATAAATAAAATAAAATTATCGCTTTTTAAACTGTAACACGCAAGGTACTAAATCCAGTGCAATGTCACTTTCAGGAAACATCACTCATAACATTCCACACAGCATATGGCAATCAGAATGCAAAAATATTAAATATCTAATGAAATATGAGCATTTTTACTAAATAATTTTTAACTGCACATGCGCTAACTTTAAAAAAAAATTATTTCCATAATATAATAGGTGATAGTATTGGGCTACTTATATGAAAACCCGAAACAAATATCATATAAATTCAAAACGTTATACGTGATAGATAGAACTGAATTTCAGTTCTTCTCAAAAATAAGGAAAAGGATGAGGGATTTTCTCAATATTTACTTACAATCAACGGAAATTGTATTACAATTGACCAAATCAAAATAAAAATATGTGTAAAACTCCTTATAGTTTAGAAGGTTTTTTTGAGAGGAACTGAAAATCAGGAAGCCTCATAATCACATACTACAGCCAGATTGCAGTTCAAGCATTATTTTTTGGTGGGTTAACATGTTATTTACATTCCTGAAGATTCAAGATGATTCGTCAAATACTTTTTGAACCAGTTGAAAAATCGTCTGAAATCAAAAGTGTCCGGTCATTTATAGAAATGTAGTGTATTTCCAATCGTACATTGGCCCACCAGCGGCCGAGCGGTTCTGCGCTCAAAGCTGGTAGATGGGAGGTGCCGGGTTCGATCCCAGGTCGCGCTCATCGACCTAGCCGTTCGGAGTTTTCCGTGGTTTCCTCCGAAACTCGCGTAAATACGGGCTGGGACCCCTTAGAAAGACCCCCACGGAGGGCATTCCTCCTATAGGCCTAGGACACATGAGGAGTCAATCGGCCTTAATCCTCCAACCAACCAACCAACCATCCAATCGTACATTGACATTTTTAAATTTTTTTTGAGACAATATTGTTTTTAATTGCAATTTGTTCATACGTCGGAATTTTATAACAATTATTTTTTCATTATAACACTTACTTTTATTTAGAAGAACTAAATTATTGATATTCCATGATTTTTTGTAATTTTCTAATCAACATTTTCAATTAGATATCAACAAAAACAATATATATTTTAACTCCATTTCAGAATATTTCTAGAAATAGCTAACATTTTCTGTTCTTTCAAATAATACGTGCACTTTTATAAAATATATAAAAGTTTCTAAAGCAATATAATCAGGTAAGTTTGATGCTTTTTAGAAGAGAAAATTTTTAATGCTCTTTCAAAACAAAGTTATATTGGACATTTCTTTTCTAAGAAACTTTAAGTAACGAAAGATGACCGAAGGCTTATGAGATTTATGTTCCATTAAGATGAAACTAAGGATTAACACTAGACCTTTTTGACGTCACAGGGGAAGAAGCTATGATAGATTAAGTTTAATTCGACTCGATGTACCTTATTTCTTGATATTTAAGTCCTACACGTTTATTTATTTATTTATTTTTTACAGAGTTACAGCTGTCATTTCCCCAAAAATAACAAATTACATTGTTAAAGCAACAAAATTTAGTTTCTTAACTTGGAAAAATTTTAAAAGGTGGACCTTAAAATTGCGAGGACATGCATGCTAACCTGATAATACCTATTTTAATAAATCTCTTGGATAGGTAAGGTCATGAATATTAAAATATTTTATCAGTTTAAGAATAAGATGTATTTTTGTTTATCTAAAATGTTTAAAATAGCCTTTATTGTACACTGGCAATATATTAGAATTTTTTTTTTTCTGAAATACAGTCGAATTTCGTTAACGTGAATCTCAAGGGGGATAAATAATTTGCTCATACTATCAGTAACAAATCTTCATATAACTAAACTAATCTTCATTTTGATGGGGATTGTGGAAACCGTTTATGTTAAAAGTAATTCACGTTAACCGTGTTCACGTTAACAAGGTTTGACTGCATGGGAAAAGAAAAAAAAAAAAACTTAATTTGATGTTCTAAACACACTCGTTATTCCAAACATTGTTTGGATCCTCATAAATACATCAATTCATTTAAAAAAAGGAAGACAAATAGAAACTTACTTATTAAATTGTTCGCTTATACTAGACCTGCTAACTATGCTAGTTTATCCGTAATGGTATTAAGCCCCGCCTTTTTTTCACACCAGAATAGTTGTAGAGCAATAGTCCTCTTATTTAATCATGAGAACATATTGCTGAATATTACTCTACAACTATTCTGGTGTGAAAAAAAGGCGGGGTCTAATACCATTACGTATAAACTAGCATAGTTAGCAAGTTTAGCTTATACCATACTTGCCAACCTAACCCGAAACATTGTTAGTTCCCGCCCCTTTTTCTACACCATTTAATTTTTAGAGTAATTCTCTCCAAATATATTTACGATTAAATAAGAAGAAAAATACTCTAAAAAAAGACTGGTGTGAAAAATAAGTAGAAAGGGGCGGGACTAACAATCTTCCGGGTTAGGTTGGCAAGTATGTATCACTAATTTTTGTAGCAATTCTTTTTTATAAAAATCATATAAATTTAAAAAGAAATTTATAGTTTAAAATACTGATGTAAAAATCCTTGAAAAAGACAGGTCCGTGAGAACCCTAAATTAAATTTAATGGTAGCTGTTAACAGGTTGTAACTATCATCAGAATGGCCCACATATTAATTTATTCCGGAGCATGTTTAGCCCCGCCTTCATTTCATACCACTTTTTTTTTTCCTTTAAAGAGTAATAACTTTCTATTTTATCGTAGTTATATAATGAAAAAATTATTCTATAAATAAAGACATGGTTAAAAGTGCTGCGCAATAAATTAAAATGTTGGCATCTAGACTATCGTGTGTATTAATGCCTAAAAGCCGTGTTTTATGCTGCGAGTGTTTTCCAGTTTCTTTTTTCTGAAAATTTGGTGCTACCATTTGTTGTTGTCGAATGGAGATATTTTTCACGTGTTTGTTTTCGCCACCGAAAATCATCAATGCAAGTGACTTGGAAGTAACTGGAATCAAACCGGCAACTACGGAACAGAAAACGAGAGGATTCATGTGGCGCAAAAAGCTAACCAATTACTGATTGCTAAGGTTTCGTTTCAAACTACCCATAAGATAGCGTGACACAGTATATTTAACTTCTTGACTTAAAATTATTACTTGTTAAAATAATGAATATCATTACCGAAATTCTATTATGACTTATATGACTGTCAATATTTTACTTATTTCTTTTAAATTCGGTTAAAATTAGAAGTAAAGCACCACAGAACTGGCGTTTTAAACTAATAAGTAAAAAACTTTGATTAAACACCATAGCAGGTAATATACTCGCAGCAACTGTTTCGGGTCAAAATAACACACGACCATTCATCAGGTGTTAACATAGTAAACACGAGTGCTGCAAACTGTGCGTTGCCGCTTTCTTTGCAGCACACTTGCCGACCTTATTCGCCTGACGAAGTATCGTGTGTTCTTTCGACCAGATACAATTGTTGCGAGTTTATTGCATTTTATATGGTGTTTACTCAAAGTTTTATACATATTAAATTAGCAGAAATTTTATTCAGAAATTGACAGATTCCTTTAATCTATGGCATCGAAACTGTTGAAATAACTCAACGAAAGAAATATTTTAAAGGAAAACAATATTAGAAAAATATCTGAATTTCCTGTATTATTTATCTGTGAACGTTGGTGGTACTTTGGTTTGCAACAGAAAATAAACAAGAAATAAATTTTGAAATTCCAAAATCAGTGGACAAGGAAAAATGATTGAAACAAGAAAAAGAAAAAGTTAAATTGAAATAATAAAATTCCAGAAAATCTAGTAAAATGTACCTTTTAGGGTTTTTTTTTTTTTTTTTTTTTTACATACAAAATGTGTGAAATCTGTATATATATATAAATTACGTGTCACGATGTTTGTCCGGGGTAAACTCCTAAACTAAGGAACCGATTTTAATGAAATTTTGCATACTGTGTGCAGTTTGGTCCAACTTGAGAGATAGGATAGTTTATATCTCAATTTATTGTCACAATATTGTTTTATTGCAATTATTTGTTAATTATAGACCTTTATTAAAGTTGCTCCAAAATATCTGTGAGTTCCATTAATTTAATTGTTGCCAAAAAAAAAAAAAAAAAAAAAAAAAAAAAAAATACGAGTTCATTTTCTTTCGACATAAAAATAAATACATTTAATCGAACGTGAACGTTAAAAAATTATAAAAAGTTAAATTATGCATCTCACGAAAATTGACGTCATAATCAATTTAAAGATTTTATACACATTGATAAAGTGCTAATGTAGTTCTATCATAGATATAGTAATATATATAGATCTCTCATCCCCATGTTATCGTACAAAGATTTTTGATGCCGAAAAAATAAAAATAAATAAAAGCTTTGGAAACAGCCATTAAGTGGTATTGGAAAAAAAAAAAAGAAAAGAAAGAAAGAAATATGAATTTGAAACTGTATCTGGAGTCTTCCATTCCCCTTTAGAAAATAAATTATTCATAAATTTTATTTGCTAAAATATTAGTATGTATTCCCGTGTGTATTCACTCGGGGAAAGACGGCCATATTTTGGTAAAAACGTCGTCTTTTCCCAAATGAAAAGGAATAACTTTTTTCTCCCCAATGATCACTCTATTCTATATATGCTATACTATATCTATGAGTTCTATACGCAAGCGAAGTGTGACTCATTGACCGTCTGTGCAGCCAAGAAAAAGATTTCCTATGTTAATTGCCCACTGGATTTTTTGTAAGAAATTATTAAAAATCGAGGAAATTTATTTCCCGATTTTAATCCTTATATTTGGGTATAGATATGTATTAGTTATCGCTGGTGTTAGATTGATTTATTTTGCTGTCAAATTGACAAAATTTTAATTTTAAATTTCAAAACTCTGTCGCCCTTGGCTTTTATTATTATTATTATTATTATTTGGCGATCAAAAGCGTAACACGAAAATATACATGCCAGATGTATACATTGTACGAAATGTAATATGTATTATTCATTGTACGTATGTATGACATGTAATATGTATTGTACGAAATATTGTTTCATATTATTCATTACTCTTTTAATACAAGTTGTTAAAATAACCATGATTTTTGAAAGGAATTAAATATTTTCGCCAGATAATTTGGCGATATTCTTTTTTTTTTCGCCAAGGATGACAGAAATGAAATCTATTCCGCTGCAAAATATTAGTATCTTACATCAGATATTTTATTTAGACATTTGAAAACAAATTTGACTTCAAACTATGATAGAATATTTATCATTTTCCTTTTAATTAGTATATTATTAGTATATTAAAATTTAAAAGCATGGTATATAAAAAGTTTTTTTTTTTTTTTTTTAATCTTATAATTATTCTTATCTTAATCCTCAATGTTTCCCATCTTTATTAACTTGAATTTACTATTAAAATTTTAACATACTCAAAAACTTCTCATCACTTCCTTAAAATACACTAAACTTTTCCAAAATCTTTTTCTATTTAAAATGATACATGTATTTACTTTAAATGTCCAATATTTCATAAGATTTCCAATTTTAAAGTTTTAAAATATTTATCAAATTTACTTATTTTTCTGGTTTAGCCTTATTGTTTTTCTTTTTATAACTACAGCTGTTGCCCTCTTTAAAATATTTAAAATGATGAGGTCATTTTATAGTAAAATTATCCATTATAGCATATATTATATTTCACTCCTCCATAAAAATTGATTTTAAAATCGTCTGTTTCTTTTATACTTTTATTTTAATAGAATTTTAATAGAATTTAATTTATATATTAGTCATTTTAGCAATTTTATCCAAAGTAGCATTAGAAATAATATATATCACTTCTCCATTAAAATTTATAGGACCCTACAATAAAATTAATTTGTGCTTAATATCAACACTACGAAAATTTTTATCAATCGCTTCCAAATTTTGACCTAAGTTTCAAATCTCAACCCTGTGGGTTTTTACATCGGCTACAACGTTTTCGTCTTTGTTCGTAAATAATAATTGGACTGTACTAAATAGTTTACAGCCGTATAATTCAACGTATAACTTAGTCACAGCAACGCGTGGCCGGGTCTGCTAGTATATTATATATTTTTATTTTCTTTTATATTCAATACAAGTATCGGTTTCGTAAAATTTTTGCTCGTAAAATAGGGGTGAATTTTTAATATGGGTATCTTTCACAAAACCCCTTTAATACCTATAAAACGTTTGGTTGATCCAGTGATCTGTGATAATTTAAGTTGTCGAAAATAAGTAAATAAATAAATAAAGCGCATTTTTAAAGATATCGTTATAAAACATAAAAACGACTTTCTCTGAGCATTTAGCGTTATGTTTTCTATGAGAAAAAAAATCGTTTGAATTCCCTATGGAATATAATTTTTATAAATACCAATAATAAAAAAAAAAAAAGAAAGAAAGAAAATGTTTTGTGTTGAGTGAATTTGATTGAAAGATATAGAAGAAAATATACTAAAATTTATAATACATTAAATTTTGAATCGTATGTTTTTAATATTAATAATTTTAATAATTTTTCATTTTGTCAGATACTTAAGTTGTATGACATTTATATATTTAAAATAATAATAATAATATTCCTTTCAGCTAATTTGAAAAATAATTATAAAGTAAATTTATAATAATAAGATTTATTATATTAACAAAAATAAATTTATTTATACATTACTCATGACTAATTAATCATTCGTCGTAGTTTTAATCTAAAAATTGAACTTTCGTGTCGTTGCTCAAAGTTTAGAAATTCAATATCATTTTTATCTTAATGCTTTCCTTTTTCCTGGTAATCTGGAAATTCTTCACTGGAAAATGGATGAGAGCTTAGGAGATTTACACTCCATTAGTGAACATTAAGGATTAACATAAGCTTCCTTTGATGAAATCGCAAGGGATTGTAATAGGTGGATGACTGATTACGTTTAAAATGTTGCTGCTATTTCTACGTCCATGCACTCTATTATTACATGGCGATTACTTGAGTACTAACACAGTATTGGACTATTTCTTTCACTTTATTGTTTCTTCCTTCTGTGTATAATAAGAAGAATATATTGGATTCGTGAAAAATTTCGACATTCATTTTTCGATTGATTTACACTTTTGAGATGTTTTGAGCACGATCATTATTAGAAAAAGTCTGCTTGTGTATGTCAAAAATTTTGTGGATGTACGAAACACTGGATGGAATTCAGCGTAAGATTATATTTATTTAATTGGACCTTTAAATGATGGTACTGATTAGATTTTGGTGATTATCACTCAAAAAATGACGCTGTGTACATTTCTTTCTTTCTTTTCTTTTCTTTTCTCTTTTTTTTTTTTTTTTTTTTTTTTAATTTAAATAATAATAATAAAGAGCCAATTTCACATAAATGTGTACAACAAAGATTATTTCAAACCAAACGTTGTATATAAAAAAAATAAGCAATCATTTTAAGAGGTTTTTTTTTTTTTTTTTTTTGTATAAGCAAGAACATCGATTTTCTTCTGGTGAGAATAAATAATATGCATTTCTAAGATTGTAAGGCACAAATTATCTTCATTCAGCATGGAAATTGTGTTTATTAACCCGTTAGTAGTCGCTAGTTGGTCGATTTGCCGCCCATCTTTTAGTGTTGCCAGATTTTTTTATTCAATAGCCACCAAAAATTTTTAGAAGTAGCATTTGATATGCATAAAACACGAATAAAATCGAAGAAACGTCGGTCACATCACTTCTTAAAATTATTGGTGAGAGTTAAATAAAATGTGTGCAATTTTTAATAGGTGGCGCTGTCTATAGCGACTACTAACGGGTTAATAATAATTTTAAAAATAATTTTCACTACCGTAATTTGGATAGAATATAGAAGAAAGTTGTATGATGGTCCCAATATACTAGTTTTTATTTGTTTTTACATTTGAATTAATGCTATGTTATATAAACTGGTTTGTTACAACTGATTACGGTGAAAATCATTATTACGAAATTTCAGAATTATGTTTTTGTGTAAAATTCATAGATGTTACTTTTACAAATTTATATTTAATTCTGTAACTTAACTAACTTTTTTTTATTATTGTTATTGTAAACAAAACTTATAATATTCAACTATTATTTTTTTAACTAATTATATTCTGCGTACTAAAAACTATCAAAATAGTATGAAGCTTTATGGCTTTTAATAATATTTATTTCATTAGAATCTTTATAAAGTTAGGGTATTGTGATAGTCATATGATAAAGAAAGAAAGAAGAAAATCAGAGAAGTTTATGAGAAATTAAAATCATTGGGCTTTTCTAGAACAAAATTTTAAATCATGTTCTTATATTTATAAAATTTCAGAACCACTTACAAATTAAGTTTAAACAAGAAGCTTTATTCCAGGCCTCAAGCGTATATTTTCTAAAGTTCTACTTAGAGAACCTCTCCATACTTGTACAATTGTCTAATTCTCCCAAGATAAATTAAATCTTCTCCTTTTCTGAGCATCTTCCGCAACCTGCCTATGTGGTGAGGGTCGATACAACACCACCTATTAGCTGCTGTGTACAGTCACCCCAAAAAAAAACGCCACCCCCCCACCTAATTTCGCCGTAAATTATCGTAGAAACATTTCACTGGTACCGATCGATTTGTAATAACGTCTAGTTTATAACGGTATAGTTAAATTTTGCCTAAGGGGTCATCTACATATTAAAACTGGCATTAACTTCATTTTCTTCAATGGCAACCCCTATTTTTGACTTCATATTCAGATTTCTGAGATCAAGGCGGTTCGAAAAACATACCTATTTATATACCTTAAATCAATTTTAAATAGAGTTACACGTGAAAATGTATTAGGGGTCCGTCTATACATTTAGAAAATATAAATCACGATCTACCACCCAGTATACATTATTTATTAAGTTTCACACCGGAAAAAAATTTCAGAAATGATATTTATAAAATAAAAAAAAATGACTAATTCACAGAACTTTCTGAGTTAGTTTATGAATTAAAAGATTTTTATTGGTTTCTATTGATTAAACATCAGATAGTTCACTTCATACGAAGAAAATTAAATAGCTTGAATAGATATTAAAATATCTATCAAAAGAAAAAAAAAAAAAAGGTGAATGGTTTTAAATTTGTTTGAAAATTCAAAATTATTTTAACTCAAGCTGCCGTATAATTGTCTGAAACGGCGGCACTCAACCTGGTTCCCACGGTCGTTTCACAGTCACAATGGGAGTTTGTTCTGATACTGCAGTACTTTCATTTTCTTTAATTGACTTTTTTAAAATATTAAAACAGATTTTTTTATTTTTATTTATTTATTTTTTTAATTAATTATTATTATTATTTTTTTCATGACATTATTAAAAACTTTTACATAAATCTCCACGATATTCTTTTGCTTTTATATTTTATAATGTGTAACAAATTAATATGCAAAATAATAAATCCTACTACTTAATGGGATGTTCTAAAATTCTACACTTTAACACAGATACCGAAGTGGACGGTGGGTGTAGAAAGGTTGACTACCCTTAATCTAAATCTTCACTTGAAAAGGTCAAAATGTTACACAACTCTTTTTTTTTTTAAGGAAAAAAGATGAAGATAAGGAGGAGAAGGAAAGATAAAAACGAATATAAAGCATATTAAACGTTAATACCCTTTAAACACTGGAAAAAGGCGGGGTTTCGTATTGTGTGCCATTTGGGAGCTGTAGAGTGCCAGAAAATTACTTTATGTAATAAAACTTTTCATTTAAAGGGTATTTAAAGCAGCATTATATTTAATACATAGACTATTCAGAAAAAAAGTTCCATTCATCTGGTTCATGAAAAATAAAGAACATTTTCTGGCATTGCTCTATGTATATACATTCTTGTCAACCTATCCCGGAAGATTACTGGTCCCTCCCCTTTCCGTACATTTTTTTCACTTCTGTCTTTTTAGAGCCGTGTCAGCCATCGGTGGCTGACACTGATCTTTCCATTTATGCTAAGTCAGCCGGCAGTGTAAAATATGATATAAAACTACAGAACTTACCTAGTTTTAAGTAATTACTGACAATTTATTTAAAATTTACTTCATGGTTTTTTTTTTTTTTTATAGGATTTTTATAGGATTATATCGTTAAGGCCTAATGGGGTTTATTGAAACTCGATAAACATAACACGCTTCTAAGCAGCACGTGTGGCCTGAATGGGATTTCCATAAGAATTTGCGTGGCGCTCAATGAGTTAATCGTAAATGTATTTGAAGTTAATTACTCTAAAAATTAAATTGTGTACACACAGGGGCGGGAACTAACAATGTTACGGGTTAGGTTGGCAAGTATGCATATATATTTTGCTTGATTTATAAAAATTTATAACACATTTTCTTCTTTTTTTTTTAGTATTTTGTGTTTATATCTCTCATTAAAAATAAATACAATATTCATATATAAACATTTCCATACAGTAATGTATATAAACATATTGATTAAAGAAGTTTTGTTGATATTATATAATTATTCTTCTATCTGTATAGTATATTAACACAAATATATTTTGTAAATTTCGCAGCATCAAAAAACAGCAACATAGCTTCCATATCAAAGCTTAATGTAAATAGGACGTACGCGTACTGTAGCTAGTGTTGAAATTAGAAAAAAAAAAAAAAAAAAAAAAAAAAAAAAAAGAATAACAGTGGGCTAAAAGTACGCCGGAATAAATTGAAATGTTGTTTATTCTGGTTTTAGTCAGGTGATATCACTCGTGCTAAATAGCTGGATCCGCCCTCTCTTAAGCTCAGGTTCAGCTCATCATAAAAATATTGTTTTTAATATCTGCCGCACCAAAATGTTCAAAACACAAATGCCAATTTTCATATATTTTGAAATCTTCCCGTTTCAACTTTAAAAGCATTTAGATTAATTTATTTTATTTTGAATTTTTAAATTTAGACGTTTAAAGTCTTTTAAATGAAATTTCAGGATTCTGTAAGATCAATATCTATATATTTGAAAGTAATAAGACAATTCCTTTGTTTTAAATTTTTATTCCATAATAACTGTGACTTTGATTTCGTGATTAGGAAATTGAAAATAAATACTATTGAGCTATGTTCCAATAATAGATCTTATAAACTTAAAAAAAAAATAATAATAATAATAATAATAAAGCAATTTTTCACTATTTGATTCTGTATTAAAAAACTTTTAATAGAAATTTGATATTTTATTATGTTACATTATGGGATAAATTTTAAATAACACAAAGCTTACAAACGGTACAGTAACCAAATGCAAATATGTCACAACAAAATTTAAACAGAAAATTTATGGTAAAAAATCTGTTTAAAATTATTAAATATTCATAATAATAAGAATAAAACGATTGTTGAATGCCTAATTGCTGTTTCATGCAATCAGTTTCGCTGTACCGTGTTTTCTAAAACAAGATATTTAACTAGAGGTGTACGTACTCTTGAATATTGAAATGCCAAAAAAGGTGTAACAGGGTTAAAATAGAATTTTATCAGCGAAAAACTAGAAAAAGATATTTAATACTTATGAAGAAAGACTTAACATATTAGGATGGGATTTATTCTTCTCTTGTAGCGTAAGCCACGCCTTTTCACAAATTTTCTAAAACTTTATAATATAAAGCAAAATAATTTTGCATATTTGTAATTAAATCATTTAAGTTTTGTCTTCAATAATCGATGTAGTAAATACCATTGTGATTTATGCATACCAGCGTCACATACAGAGTCAAATAGAAATATGCAAATTAGTCTTTTTTTTTTAAATAGTGTTTGAGCGAATCAGAGGCGTGGCTTCTTTTCTTTTGAAATTCTTTCACAATCCCTCGCCTACATTGTGATAACTTTACAAAAATATGCCAATTTGTATAATAAACATCGAAATATTGCTTAGGAAACAATAAAAATGACATAAAGGTAAATTAAAATAGCTTTCCGTCAAATTATATACAAACATTTACTTATAGAGGATACAGATTATAACAAGTGACGGCCCCCTAACAGGAATAAAAAGTGAAATATCACTGTAACTCAAAAAATAATGTTAGGAACGAGCTGTAAATTTGGAAACCCATGTTTTTGATGATGCCCGTTCTATTCGTGCGAAAATTAACATAGGTCATAATTCATAATTTTTTCAAATATGAATTTATTAATAATTTTCATAATTCAAAAAATGTTTTTTTAGCAAAAATTTGCATGGAATATGTTTGGGTCACTTCATTCTAACGAATAAAAAAAACAGAATTTAAATATCATAATTATTTCGGAAGATATGATTTAATGTTTATCACATTCATTTAACATTAGCATCCCCAAACTTTGACAGCTTATAACTCTATGAAAAATTGAGCGAAATATATAAACTATACCATTTTCCGTGATGATTTGATCCAAAGAATTCAAATAAATTATAAAAAATGGGGGTTACCATTGAAAAAAATGAAGTTGATGTCAGTTTTAATATGTAGACAACCCCCTAAGTAAAATCTAACTATAACATTATAAACTAGACGTTATTACAAACTGATTGGTACCAGTCGCATGTTTCTATGATAATTTACGGCAAAATTAGGTAGGGGGGTGGCGTTTTTTTTTTGGGTGACTGTACAACACTTCGGGATCCGTTCTCCAACCGCACTTTTTTGAGTGGGAGCCATGAACGTGAACGCATAGGCTGTCAGGGTAGTCTTCTCGGAAAATTGCAAGTACCGCAAGGGAATAATTTTGAATAGGCGTCGGGTCCCTCTAAGTCTCTCTTCGCATTACTAGACCCTCGGTCTGACCCTCGGACTGTCTCCTCGGTCAGTCGAACCTTGTCACGAAAGTTCAGGAAAGAAAAAAAACGGGTTACTATAACATGCACTTTTTTTTTTAACTGTTAAAAAATTATGTTTCCTTCTTCAAATACAAAAGAACAAAATAAGTTTCCAGTATTATAAAATTTATTAATCAATTGTGCTATAGGTTAATTCCTTATATTTGACAAAAATATAGCTGTTTGCAATGGAGGTATTAAAATGTTTCATTTATCGATTATTATTATCTAAAAATTGTTTTTAATATAGTATATCTGTGAAATATGTAAAATTAATCACTATCATGGGCTATTCAGCGTATTAAAATAAATTCTAATATAGGAAAGTTTTCAATATCCTGCTAAATGGTAATTTAAGATATTTGAACGCTGTATACAGTATAAAATAATTATTTTCTTCTTTAATAGAAATAATTCTTTATTAAGCCAAATATATATTTGGAAAATTGGAGTTCGGAAATACACCTATTGCAAGTACTATGAAATCTCCTTTCATTAATAAATGTAAGACCATAAACTAAACATTCCTGAAATATGAACATTAATTTCAAAGAAAATTTATTGAATATCAGATAAACATTTAACAAACATCAATAAAATTGTTAATTATTTGACAATTAATATTTTAAGGAACAGAAATACAGTTGAACTCCATTATAGTATCTTCAGTTATATTCTCAACTTGCCTATAAGAATAAAAACACTGATCCTACTCACTCATTTATAAACTTCCACGTGAACACAACTTGGTTATAACGTCATATAAACGTTAAAATTCAACGTTAAAATTTACGCAGATTCGATCGTTTTTTGCCCTTTCGAGAACAAAACAAAACAGAAAAGTAAAATCATAAATTGCAGTTGTATTTTATATAATATTTCTAAAGCATTGGGTGCTTAACAAAACAATAAGTGAATTTTGTTTATCTTATATAATTTTTATTTAAATACACATTATATGCAATCCATTATCGCTGGCAAGAAAAAATCCAGTGAGGGCAGCCTGGTAAGATATTTTTTATATCAGTCTCTAAACAACTTCGTTGTAGAAAATGGAAATAAATAATGCCTACATTTATGAAACAAAGTTTTTTGTGTAATATTTATTTAATTATTTATTTATTTTAACCCTTATCGCTCGTATGCTCCTTCTGGAGGGACATTAAAAAATCGAGCCACGCCTTAAGGTGTTCCTCTGCAAATGAAGTGTTATTTTTCTAAAACGTGTAACTATAGGCTACCTTTCGACTACCGGAAAATTTTAAGAGAAAGATTTATTTTATTTAATGATGAAGTAAAATAAAACAAATTATTACAATTTTTCGGTAGCCAAAAGGTAGTAAGTTGGAAACTATACGTGTGACGTTTTAAAGGAATGCCAAAAGGCGTGTCTTACTGATCAAAATAGGAAAATATGCCGAGCGTTAAGGGTTAAATTATGGAAGATAAACACAATTTAAATCAAACCTCAAAATTTAAAAGGAAGCCATGACTTTTTCTCTCTTGATAAATTGTATCTTAATAGTATCTAATACAACAATGGCACTCTGTTATGTTTTCTAAAAATGATGTTTTTTCTTTATTATTACTGAGTTACACAGAGAGAGTTCGCTTACTTTTAAATCATACTAGTTCATTGCGCCACTCAGCAATAGCATCAGAAACGTTTTGGTCTTTTAGTAAACCGAGTTTTAGTTTATTTATATATTTCAACACACACACACCCATATATATATATGCAGAACCTAATCCGACAAATTGTTAGTACCCCCCCCCCCCTTTTTCTGCACTAGTCATTTCTTAGAGATTTTTCTTCTTAATTCATCGTAAATATATTTTAAGAAAATTACTTTTAAAGTTAAGTGGTGTAGAAAAAGGGGCGGTACTAACAATTTGCCGGTTTAGGTTGGCAGCTCTGTATATACATATCAGTGGTAAAAATTTAAATTATTCAATTTAGGCCTGCCTAAGTTCCGTTTTAGTAGGTCTATTTCGTTTACACATGATGTATGAGTTATATGGGCACTTGGAAAAAATAAATCTGCAATAAAAAATCTATAGTTAAAATTTAACTGATAGGCATTACTTTCATGCAATATAGAAAAGATATTATGCAAATTTGAGCTTTTTAAAAAGGCAGTAGTCGATGTCATAAAACCATTTTTCTCCATGCGTTTAGAAGAGGAATACTGAGACTTACTAATCACTTTTTTTTTTTTTTCATAATCTGAGCAATAGTTTCATTTCAGCTGCAATACGAGAATATCGACAGTTCAGATGCTTGCGAAAAAAGCCTCTGTTGAAACAGTGTTTGTAAAAATGATTACTAAGTTTTGAAGAGACAGGAGATTTGGGTTATGCTACTAGGAAGAAGACGGACTCCGATTTCAAATGAAACCGTGGAAGAAATTGTACTGTATGAATCAAGGAAACGTTCGATTTCCAATAATATTTGACAAGTGTTGTCATGTGAATTGTCTTTCCCACTATCTACAGTTTAAAAGTTCTGTAATCTATTATAACGCAGTATTCATATAAGATACCCCAGAAAAAATTCATTGATTTTGCGTGCATTTTTTGGTTAAATACCCGCTGATAGTCCATTCGGTCGCTCTTTTCGTATAGGGAAATATCACTTCTTATACAGTTCGTTTTTGAAATCAATATACTTCATCTTTTGCGCAACATACCCAGTTCTCTAGTCTTCAGATTTAAGAATCATTCTTCTCAAGCCCTGTCTCAACATGGACCTTTTCAGTGAGCTTTTCAAGCGACAATATTTTTGCAGTGCATATGAAAAATTAAAACCGTTCTGTTTAAACAACTTTATTAGTAAAGATTCATCCTATTTTTCTAAAGGTATGGTGAAGAATCCTTTAACGACTCTGACTTGTGGATTTTTTAAAACGTTCCGAATTTCCGTAACGTTTTCTCCCCATTGCATAATTAGCGCCATCTATTGGTTGATATTTAAACCATTACTTTTTATTCCATATTAATTTTACTGTACTACATAGTAATGCATATACGAAGTATCAGCAAAATATGTCCACTGTAACAGGATTTACATAGGTAGGGTAGTTTACATTATATTCACTGAGTACAACGTGTATAAGTAGAACATCTTGAATTTAATCTGGAACAATAAAAAGAAAACTTACTTCATTTAAGTATCTAATGCATACTTGCCAACATCCTAATTAATATTCCGTAGTGTTTTTACTCCACGCCCTTTTTTTTTCACACCAGTAAATTTTTAGAGTAATATTCTCCAATCGCAATTACGATTAAATAAGAAGAAAAATGCTGTAAGAAGATACTAGTGTGAAAAAGTAGGTATGGTTAACAATACTACGGAATATTAATTACCGTAATTTCTGGTAGATAACCCGCAGGTAAGATGTGTCATTTCTCCACCAGAAATTTTATTTAATAGAGAAATATACATTTTTTCGAAGGAAGAGCTCGTACAAATATAAATTTATTTATCAGTTGAAATTTCTGGTGCGAAACTGGAATATATAACCTGCGATGTATCTACCAGGAATTACGGTAGTATGTTGGCAAGTATGATCTAATGTCACAAACAAATATGTTTGTTTACAGTTAAAAGGTATATATTATATTAACATTCGAAAACAAAACATTTATAATACCTTTTCTTACCTACCATTTAGAAAAAACACACAAATCTTTCGAGTAATAAAAATATAAATAATTCTTTCGGGCATTTAGCTTGCTTATAAATATTTAAAATCATACAGAAAAAAAAATTAAATAATCTAAACTCAAATATTACGCAATGCACATTCCATCTAAATATATACTTAACGGAATAGTTTTTCAAAATCATCCTGAGATTCCGAGAAATCTAAGTCAAAAATACTTTAAACGATTCCCAGTTCTACTTAAGTCTGCGCAAAGCTATAAAGCTATTTAATAGAAATCATGAAAGCTTAAAGAAATTTTGGAGTTCTGCCAGAGATGCTACGGAGAAAGTTTTTTTTAGATAAATTTGAACTAATATTACACATAATCCGTATAAACTCTCGAGTATATTGTAGATTTCTCCAGGGAATGTTAACACATTTTTTTTCCTTCAAAATTTACAGCTAAAAATTGTTAATTTAAAATTTTTTGTTTTTTTAAATAGTACTTGCTAAGTAATACAGATTTTTTTTTTTTACTATAAGCTTTGGTTAATTTAAAGGAAATTTTTATAGGGAATGCTTGCTAAATTAAAAAAAAAAAAAAAAAGAAAGAAAAAGAAAAACTTAATGATATTTAAAATGAAATTTAAATTATATCTTTTTTAAAAGGAGCTTTTCATCAAAGAAGTAAAAGTATTTTTCTCACTACTTGAAGTTTCTTCAAAATATTTTAAAACTGATATTCTTTATAATTTAGACAAATTTTATTTCAATTTTGGAGCATCGGAAACATTGTTATTTCACACTTAAAGTAATTATTCTTACTGAACAATTTAAAAATTAATCTAGGGTATAAAATAACACTTGACAACCTTAAGAAAATCCATTTTAATTACGAAACAAATCTTAATAATTAAATTAAATTAAATTAAATTTACTGTGATGCGTACAAATGTAGACCTGCTAACTATGCTAGTTTATCCGTAATGGTATTAGTCTCCACCTTTTTTTCACACCAGAATAGTTGTAGAGTAATATTCAGCAATATGTTCTCATAATTAAGTAAGTAGACTATTGCTCTACAACTATTCTGGTATGAGTAAAAGGCGGGGCTTAATGTCATTACGGATAAACTAGCGTAGTTAGCAGGTCTACAAATGGTGGAAACTACAAACCTATAATTTCTCAGCATTCAGAATTATAGTTCGAAAAGAAATCTGCAAGAATCCGCAGTAAAGTGAATGTTTCACGTCACAAAATCGTGAAAAATATAAGCTGTTTGTAATACTCACTAGACACTCTTGACGTGTTATGTCATAGGTGCAGTTTTGTTCTCGGCCTTGTTGTTATTTTTTGCTCTAGTTAAAATAAATTCAAAGTTTCCATCCGAAAAAATTGTTGTATACATTTCTTAGATAATGCAATTTGATTATATATTTTTTTAAATCAAAAATATTATACGAATCATAAACACCAATATACAGATAAATAATGATGCTTTATATAATATACGATATAGATATAATAAATATTAAAACGTTTCAATTAACTAATTTTAAGATTATTATTAACTTAAACAATTACTGTGATCAACACCCCCCCCCCCCAAAAAAAAAAAAATAAAAAAATAAATAAAAATAAATAAATAAATAAATAAATAAATACCAAATTCTAACCAAAAGAAAAAAAAAAAAAAAAAAGTAGACAATTAGAAATATATAACTGCATGTTTGTATTCTAACGTTTTCAAAGACTATGTAGAGAAAAATATATATGTATGTATATTTCAATTATATATATATATATATATATATATATATATATATATATATATATATATATACGCACACACATAGAATATTATAGTTTGGGAATTTTACATAACGCTCATAATGAATACTGAAGGATTAACGCCTGAGCTTCTTGTTCTGATTGTTACATATTTCACAATTATTTGACCACTTTGAGACTTATAGTTACGATGACTTTCGTCTCCAATGACAAATATTACATTATTTTACAATAACAATGAAGAATTTTTTTAATATATATAAATGTGCTACTTAATAGCTTCTGCGCTTGCGATTGTGGCTTCATGGCATCTTCTCTTATATCAGTCCTCCAAGGGTGTAATTCATTGAGTACTGATAAAAGAAATGTACGGAATCCCTATACTGGCTATGGAGAAAAATTCCCCGAACATCACTGGGGTTTTTGCGCCAACTTCTGGCGATAATCGCTTTCTTGGTAACTGGTTCTTGGAATTTGCATATTTTAAATGATTTATTCCAAAACTCCAAAGAAAAATCAAGCGGAATAGCTTTCAATCAATCGCAAGGATTACATTGCTTGCTTTTAATTTCAACTAGTGTAGGTTGTGGTTTGTGTTTAACTTACACTTAATCGAAATATAAAACAGCGATAACGAAGGTGGAGAAAACTTGGTTTGGTGGAAGGGGAATGTCGGTTTGGTGGTAGAAAAATCGGTCTGGCGAATGAATTGGTGGATTAATGAGGATGTGATGTTCGAGAACAAAAAGGTTACTAGTCCGGGGTCTAATCTAATATGTAATCAATGGTTTAATTACTCATCAGTGTATGCTCTAGTGTAGCCAACTGCATTATAATTATCGTACACACAGTTGCCAAATCTCCGATTTAGGCAAGAAGCTGCATACAAGAATTTTTCTGTATTAAATGTCAGCTTATTTAAACGTGAAAAATTAATATGAAATATTCCTACCAGAACATACTGATAAGAAACCTGAATTAAAAATTAGAAATTGTGGTTAAATCATTTGTTGATTAATAATAATAAAAGCAATAAATAGCAAGGTAATAAATAAAGAATTATTACGCATCATTTTGTATCGAAATGCATGTTTAAAAATATTATGATGTGATACATAGAAGAATTACAAAATAGAAATATCCTAATTAACAGGTATATAGGATATAACACATCGTTCAATAAGTACCGGGACTAATCCCCAGATAGCGTTGCAAATGAAATAGTTCTGTGTGGGTAAAGTAAACCTAGCTTTCAAAAGATACACGTTAAAGTTTCATGATATTTCGATCGTTTGTTGCCGAGATATTAAAGTTTTAGTGACCTTACTTTTGATGTTTTCAAAATGAGGGACAAAGCTGAATTTCGTTTGTTGTTTAAACATTGTCTTTTGATGGACAAAAATACTTTTAAAACTGTTAAGCCATTGATAAATTTCAACAATATTTTTTTCCTATCACAAAGCAATGATTAATCAACTCAGGAAATTCAGCTTTGTCCCTCATTTTGAAAACGTCAAAAGTAGGGTCACTAAAACTTTGATAGCTCGGCAGCAAACGATCAAAATATTATAAAATTTTAACGTGTACCTTTTGAAAGTTAGGTTTATTTTATCCACACAGAAATATTTCATTTGCAACGCTATCTGGGCATTAGTCCCGGGACATATTGAACGATGTGTTATGTATTCGAAAAGAAGATCGTATAGAGATCTTCATTTTTAATGAAAAATCACTTATTATAATTAATCTATTTAAAATAAACTATATATATATACACTGATGGAAAAAAAAAATCCCAACACCAGGAAGGAGCTGTGCTAGATAAACGAAATTTGGTAGGCGTGTTTATACATCTGAAAGATGACGTCGATTCAAATTTCGAGCTGCGCGCATAAATGTGGCGCTAGTAGCGACACTATGAACATGCAAATGAGGTTTGCTTTAAATAAGCGCTGTAAGGTTCGTGATCGTTATTTACAGTTGAGATTTGACGTAGTGGGTTAATATTAGTCAAGGATGCCTCTAACAGGGATGGAACACGGGAGCAGAATTCATACCACAATCAATGTAAGAAAATTTTCTACCTGTTAAATCGACGACACTATAGGTGGAGAAATTTCTTAAACACATTCCGGTGTGAATTCTGCGCCCGTGTTCCATCCCTGCTCTAAGAAGACGAAGAAGCCATTATCAACAGCTCACTGAGTTTGAACGACGTCCTGTAGTAGGGCTACGAGAAGGTAAGTTTTCTTTCCGCGATATTGCAGAAAGACTTGGCAGGAATGTATCCACTGTGCATGAGTGTTGGCAGCAGTGGTCAAGGGAAGGTACTGCCTCAAGAAGACCGGGTTCCGGGCGGCCACGTGACACTACTGAGAGGGAAGACCGCCGTGTTCGGCGTATGGCTGTGGCCAATCGTACTGCATCTGCAGCTGAAATTCGAGCTGCAGTTGTCACCACAGTGACACAACGAACTGTTACAAATCGGTTACTTCAATTCAAGGACAGCTCCGAGCCAGACGCCCTGTAGCGTGCTTTCCACTTACTCCAAACCACTGCCGTTTGCGACGTGAGTGGTGTCAAGCTAGAGCTCATTGGAGGACGAGGTGGAGATCTGTTGTGTTTTCTGATGAAAGCCGGTTCTGCCTTGGTCGCAGTGATAGCCGTGTGTTGATTAGAAGGAGGCCAGGTGAACGCCTGCTAGCGACCTGTCTGCGGCCTAAACACACAGGGCCTACTCCTGGAGTTATGGTTTGGGGAGCAATTTCGTATGACAGCAGGAGCACTCTCGTGGTTATCCCACGCACCCTGACTGCAAATTTGTACGTCAGTCTAGTGATACAACCTGTTGTGCTGCCATTCATGAACAGCATTCAAGGGGGTGTTTTCCAACAGGATAACGCTCGCCCTCATACCGCTGTTGTAACCCAACATGCTCTACAGAGTGTCGACATGTTGCCTTGGCCTGCTAGATCACCAGATCTTTCTCCAATCGAACACGTATGGGACATCATTGGACGACAACTCCAGCGTCATCCACAACCAGCATTAACCGTCCCTGCATTGACCGCCCAAGTGCAGCAGGCATGGACCTCCATCCCACAAACTGATATCCGACACCTGTACGACACAATGCATGCACGTTTGCATGCTTGCATTCAAAATTCTGGCGGTTACACCGGTTATTATTGTACCAACATTTCACAATTGAAGCGGCTCTTCTCGCCAATGGCTCTACCTGTGATCTTGAAACTTTAATCATTTAAATATGTTACCTAGACAAATGTATTGCTGAAATTTCATTACTGTACAATAATTTTTTCTTGGTGTTGGGATTTTTTTTTCCATCAGTGTATATACAGGGTGAGTTTGACATAATCTGCCAAACGAAAGGAGGTGATAGAACAGCCCATGAGGAGCATAAAACACCGTAGAAACCCTGTCCTATGTCTAACCGTTTTCGAGTTATGATAGATAGAAGTAAAATCAGTTTTTTTCAATCCCGTCTGAAAAAACCCAAATTTGTGAGCTTTCTGAAAGACTTACACGCAAAATAAGCACATATTTGGAAAGAGCAGAAAAAATCCTATCGGGTGACACCTTTTACATCAGGATATCTTAATTTGACGGCGAGCTACTAGCGCTAAAACATTGGCGAAGTTTAAAATCGAGTTGTCGCCAAATTCTTTAACCGACAATTATGCAAACACCGTTCAAGCTACAATCGGTCAAATTTACCAAAAACTTCTCCATTTCACAAGCTTTAGAATGAGCTCACAATAAACCATATCGGTGTTCTAGTTCAGAAGAAATTTAGCCTTTTGTTTGAAAAACATTCATCACTTTACTCGACGTTCGTCGAGAAGGAGGTTCATGGAGTGCCATGGTCGTTCCTGATTACATGTCCGCCTTCAACCCGCTGTTTTGTCAGATGCAAAAAAGAAAGTTTTAAAGATAAACAAGAAAAGTAACAGTTGTATTAAGTTTACAAACACAATGGAAGGGAAACAAAAGAAGTATGACGTTTCTCACGTCTTTCACAAAGGAATATGCAAAAAAAAAAAAAAAAAAAATGACGTATCTCACGTTTATGATTAAAGCACATATGCATTCGAAATGATGTGTGAAATTTAGTGCCGCTGCTGAAATTGGTCACCCCCACATCTGATACATGCCCTTGCCAGCTTACTAACGGAAACCACAGTAGCGCTTAGCGAAAGCTCATCTGTCAGTTTTATTATTGCATCATCGCGCCGGCTGCTTATATATTGCAAACTGGCAACTTCTGTGCGGTAAACTTCTTGCTTCAGGAAACCCCAAACATAGAAGTCCAATGGAGTGAGTTCTCGCGATCTAGGTGGCCAAGGAATTGGTCCATTACGACCAATCCATTGCGGATACTGCTGAGTCAAGAAGTCACGAACGGCATTGGAAGAATGTGCAGGGGCCCCATCGTGTTGGTAAATGGTTTCCGCTCGCTGGGGTATAGGAGTGAGATCAAGTAATCCTGGAAGATGATGTTCCAGACTCTCCAAATATGTATTGCTTGTCAGATGACCTTGGAACACATATGGAACTATCAAGCGATCGCCAACCACTCCAAGCCAAACATTTAAGCTGAATCGCGTCTGGAACAACGAGTTTCGTGTTAAAAATGGATTTTGTGGAGCGTAATGATGTCAGTTATGTAAATTTAACATGCCATCCCGAGTGAAAAGTGACTCATCTGTCCACAGTATCGTTCTAAGGAAATGATGTTCCTCAATATCTTGCTTCAAAAGCCAGCGGCAGAATGTTACTCGCTTTTGGAAATCTGAGCGGCGTAATTCTTGTACCGGCGTGAAGTGGTATGGATGATACTGGTTTTTGCGCAAAACATTAATCTCTTTACTTTGGGAGATTCCACCTTCTCTTGCAAGTATGCGTGAACTCGTGTTTGGATTTTTCTCCACTTGATCGAGTACGGACTCCTCAGCGGTGGCGGAGCGGCGACCATGGCCCCTTTCGTACACCCTACCGAACGACCCACTCTCCCTAAGCCTTCGATGAATTGCGGCAAATACAGCACGGTTGGGCGCACGACGATGTAGATAACGTAGACGGTACTCTTCTTCGGCTCTCCGAGAGTTACCATCGCCAAATCCATACACAAAATGCATATCCGCGTACTCTTCATTTGTAAAACTAGGCATATCTGTTTACAGGTTGGAAATTATGACAATTTGATCCCTATGATGACTTCAATTGAAAATAAAAGTCAGAAGAGTAAACAAAAAGGGATAAAATTTCAATATTAATTTACAAAAGTAGAAGAAAAAAAGTGCAACGGAATAAGAACCAACTTGGTTAATTCGTACCAATGTAGGAAAACATACTAAGTATGAACTAAGAGAGAACAAGTTGACGTGACAGCAGCGTGAAAAGGATCGACCGAGCTCAGGCAAAGTCCAGAAAATGCTAAAGCAAGAAGCAGCATAAAACGTAAAAGAAGCTGACGAGCTAATGAGCTATTACAGATTAACTCGCCTTTTGTACCCGCGAGTGGGATGCGCGCGCAGGAAGGTTGGAATACATCTGCATATCACTCACAGTCTATATGCAGATAGTCACGAATTTGCATACGTTCCATTTACTCACCATCGTTTCATTTGCTGAATTTTGACGAACGCCGTTTTCAGTGATGTATTTCAAACAAAAGGCTAAATTTCTCCTGAACTGGAACACCGATATGGTTTATTGTGGGCTCATTCTAAAGCTTGTGGAATGGAGAAGTTTTTGGTAAATTTGACCGATTATAGCTTGAACGGTGTTTGCAGAATTGCCAGTTAAAGGATTTCGCGATGTTTTAGCGCTTGTAGCTCACCGTCAAATTAAGGTATCCTGGTGTAAATGGTGTCCCCCGATAGGATTTTTTCTGCTCTTACCAAATATGGGCTTATTTTGCGGGTAAGTCTTTCAGAAAGCTTAAAAATTTGGGGTTTTTCAGACGGGATGGAAAAAAACCGATTTTTCTTCTAGCTACCATAACTCGGAAATGTTTAGAGATAGGACAGGGTTTCTATGGTGTTTTATGCTCCCCATGGGTTGTTCAATCCCCTCCTTTCGTTTGGCAGATTATGTCAAACTCACCCTGTATTTTCAAACTGTAAATTAATACCAATTATTAATTGCATTGTCTTCATTCAGAATCTGAAAACTAAAATAAATGTAGAATTTTAAGGTAGTAATGACTATTGGACAAAGAATAGTTTTAATTAAAACTATTTTCGATAAGCTAAAATGTTAATTATTTTCATAAAAAATAGCATCTTTTGTCTTTTTGATAATTAAAAAATCATTGCATGAGGCACTTTCAGCTTGTAAATTGTCTGCACATTTTAATAAGCATTAACCTTCAAAAAATAATATTTTTAATTATCTCTCCTTAAGTGTAATTTAATATGTCCTTTTAAGTTCTTTTGTTTCATTCTTTTTGTATCTTGAAACTTTACCAAATTTTCTTCACTTTAAATAGGGAACATTTAAAATTTTTCTTGTTTTAAAAATAAGAAGATTGTTGAATGCATATTTAATACCTCGTTCAATAGAATTTTTCTTGGCTTTCAAATATTTTTTTTTTCTTTCTATTGTTTTTAAGTTAATCCTTTTCCAGGCGGAGCTTGGAATTTTCCAAGAAAAGATGGGCATACATTTTTAAAAAATTCTCTTATCTTTCAACTTCAGAAGATACACACTATTTACTTTTAAACTCATGCATTTATTTTAAAAGGAAATCTAAAATCTTTAAATATTTGACTACTTTTTCCTTCTCATATCTTTTGGACGACATATATATTTGAAATATTTTCAATAGCATAAATATATATATTTCTTTATTTTTCAGATAATGTCTTATATAGCTTTTAAAAGGAAATTTTCATTATACGAAGTAGGCTTCTATATAAATTGGAAAAAAAAAAAAATCTTTATCATATCAAATGGAAGAATTCATATTTTATGAGAGGTATATTAAACACGGTAGTTATTTAAGAAATTATTTAAAAAAAAAAAAAAATCCTGCATTTACATTTTTTTGAGTATATATTTTTTTTATGTATTTATACAGAATCTTGAAAATACTAATAAAGTGATGCATGGATATACGTGTAAGGAAACAGATTTTAAAACAGCTGCCTCGAATATCTAATCGTTTATTTTCAAAAGAGTAAGGATAGTATTCGATTTTGTTAAGCAAATTAATTACTTGTTACCTATTTCAGGGATGGAACATTGGCACAGAACTCATACCACTATCAATGTAACAAAATTATCCACTTGTAAAGCTGCCAACTTTTTTAATTTATTCCGGAATGTTGTTAATCCCGCCCCTTTCTCACACAGTAATATTTTTAGAGCAATTGTCTTCATGTTTAACCGTAGTTATATATTGAATACAATTTTTCTATAAAGATTACGGTGTGAAAATAAAGCGGAGCTAACAACATTCCGGAATAAATTAAAAACTTGGCAGCTATGTATTTGTTAAATCGACGATATTCTAGATAGAGAAATTTCTTTAACGAATACTGGTATGAATTCTGCGCCCGTGCTATTCCTATGCACAAAATAATGCTGTCTATGAAATATAATATGATTAGAGCTTTAGGATTTACAGGGCTACACAAAAACATTCAGTTACTTTAAGGGATATTATTGGAAATTTGCTGGAATTACATTTTTAGTGCAATTTTAGCACTTTCTAACAATTTTTAGGAGTGAATATGATTTAAATTTGTTTATCTGTATATCCGACTGTTTATCTGTCTGTCTGCCCACCACGGGTGTCCGTAAACATTTTCAGAATTTGAAAAAGAAATTATACATGTTATTCATAGTCACTATGAAATATTTCCTACTTAAAATGACATCAGTAGGTCCTGTTCAACTGTTTCGTGTACAAGAACATAAAAAAAAAAAAATAATAATAATAAAATACCGATATATTGTGTTTTAGGACAGACATATAAATAAATTACATTTAAATAACTTTCTACTGCAGAAATCATAAAAAAAAATTACATTTATATTTAATATGTTAAAATAATGTTTTGTATAGAATAAGATATGGTTAACCTTCAAATTTACAGGGTTACACTAAAATATTCAGATACATTAAGGGCTGAAATTAAAACCTATTGACTGCATTTTCTTCTGCATTAAGCATTTTTAGCATTTTCCAAGGATGTTTAAGAGTGATTATGCATTAAATTAGTCTATCTGTATGCCTTTTAGTCCTTCTGCCTGCCCGTTGTGCGATAACATGGGCAAAGAACTTTGACAGCTATATGATACAATAAGTACGTATAGTTGGAAAGTGTTAATAACAAATGTGCACCACATGATTTTTTGTTCTTGATTTCTTATAAAATAAAATATCGTGCGTTCAAACCTGAGTATTATTTTATCAGCACTAAAACAAAATGAACTATATTTGTGTTTTATTTATTTATTTATTGTTTAATTTAATTTAATTTTACTTTATTTTACTTTATTTATTTTGTTTATTTATTTTATTATTTATTTCATTCATTTATTTATTTTGCCACGCCTTGTGTTTTAAGGGGCCTGTTTTACGTGGGGTACCCTGTATTAACACTTTCACGACCGCATGTTTTTATCTTTTAGACTCTAAGCTCCGCCTGCGGGCGTTATTCTTGTATATTACATTATTTTAAATCAATGTTCACTGTATTCATATTTGTAATATAAATGGATATACATTATAATTATACTCTTTTTAATCAAAGTATTTGTATCCATTGTGCATTGATTGTAGAAATGTGAATATTCGGTATGTTGTTAGGAAACAGTGTAACCTGTGTCATCTAAAGAAACGCCCACTGGCGAAGTTACAGATTTTCAAATGACGTGAATTCACGTCAGAGGTCGTAAAGTGCTAACTAATTGAAAATATGTGATAATTCAGTTAATGTTACTTTTCTTCAACTAAACCTTAAACATACTTGCCAACCATCTCATTAATAACCGTACAATTGTTAACGCCCCTGAGAAACGCCCCTTTTCTCACACCACTATATTTTTAGAGTAATTCTCTCCAAATATTATTACGAATAAATAAGATTGAAATTACTCAAAAAAATTATTGGTGTGAAAAAAAAGGCGGGTACTAAAAATTGTACCGTTCATAATGGAATGGTTAGCAAGTATGCTTAAACAAAAATGCTTTTTGTTTATTCACATGTAAATTAGTTTTACTTTCTTCATTAATTTTATCATGCTAATATTTGTTGCATTTTAATACTTTATTTACCTAGTATTGCTTTTACACGCATAATATATATATATAAAATGTATATGTGCTAACAAATATACTATTGTATTTATCTTTAATATTGCAATTCAATTCAATTCATTAAATATGATATTGATCACTTAATAAGCTAAATGTTAAATTAAATTATAATCATAAAGGAACGCTAACCATTTGCACTATACATAGACACTATATCATTTGCACTATACAGAGAACCATAAAAACAAATCACAACAATATTTTTTTAAGAACCAAATTTCTTCAGTTGTTATTCAAGGACGAGATTTTCTTTATAAATGTATTTTCAGAAATTTTAAATTAAAAATAAGTAACTTTTTATTATTTTTATTATTTATTTTAAACATATATTTCTGGTAAAATTATTTAAATTAATTTGTAGTAAGTTTCGTTTAATTATCTGCGAAGCAGAATCTTTATAATAATTAAAAAAAAAAAAAAAAAAAAAAAGAAAAAAAAAAGAAAAAGAAAGAAATCATTGTACAAAAACTGAATAGAAAAGAATTATTTTTTCTTCTGTATGCGAAATATTTTAACTCACTAATAAAACGAAATGATGATGTAAAATTTAACTCTACATCAAGCAATTATTTTTAATAATGCAACTTGAATAATGAGAAAAATTGTGTAATATGTTTTCACAGGACGTCGGGAAATTCCGCTTTACTGAATAAAAAACATAATGCATTATAACAAAAGAAAGTCAACTGTATTTGACAAGGAAATAATTTTGGTTTTTAATTTATTTTTGTACGTTGCATCTTTATGACGAGAACACGAAAGAAAAATTAAAAAAAAAAAAAAAAAAAAAAAACACTGAGTTAGAGAAATGAATAGAAATTGAATTAAATGCAAAGTAATTAAAAATAACAAGGAATTTTAATTACTTTAGTTTTTGTAATTTTCCGTTCAATTATTGTGTTGTCTTTCTTTTCAGAGTTAAATGCAAACTAAGTCATGGAAATGACTGCAAGTCTTCATTTATAAGAAATTCTCAATTATTTACTCTATTAAACTACAGGCTTTTAATTAATTTTTAAACTTGAAAACCTTTTGAAATTTTTTTTTTCCTTGGGAAACAGTGTCTTACTATTTAAAGTACAGATAATTTCAACTCATCTTTCTAAAGAATATATTTTTAATTAGAATGCAAAATTTTTGTTATAAAGTAAGGTAGTTCCACTGTTAAAAAAAAAAAAAGTTAAAATATGAAATATATCCAATTCTATATTTTTTTCTTTGCGTGCATTATCTAGTACGTTTTAACTGATAAAGAGAATGAATCCTAATTTACTTCGCAGAATCATATTTCAGTAAGAAAGTATTAACTATAAACAGAAAATAAATCGTTATTATATATCTTTCTAGCCTAAACTTTCCTATATTAATCTATAGGAAAGAAAAACAGTATGCAATTTTTCAAATACAGCTTTATGAAATAACAAAGTTTATCAAACACTGTTATAATGACAGCGTAGGTAATACTTTAGGAATGAATTTTATATTTATAAAATTTGTGTATATTAATACATTTCTCATCAGTATAAACATACAATTTCAAAATATCGGTACCGATGATTAATACAGATAAATACATTTCTAAATATAAAAATTTATATACACAGTTCAAATGTACACAACTGCCGATTTGTATATGTTTAGCTACTGGAGACTTTTAATAAAAATTTCTAATACATCATTTGGCTGTTTTTTACCATAAAAAATTCTGAAAATTTTTAGTCAGAAAAAGTGGTGTATATTATGGTCCCTCCATTCACATTAGACATGCCGTCCGGGAATGTATGGTTATAAAATGAAGTCAAATATCAGAGTGAGCTCTACAAATTTCTAGCAAAATCCTCCAAAGTATTCAGTTGACTGTAGGATCTGAAATTGCTCTGTGGCTGGCAACATGCAATATGATACATAAACAGATCTGCCAACCCTCAGGATTATTTCATGTCACTATTTCTGGGATGCATTTTTCGTCTTATTTAATTACAAAATTTTGCATAATAGATAAAGAGAAAGATACTTTTCAGAAATAGTGTTTTGAAATAATCCGAAAGGTTGAAAGCTTTCAGTAAAGTACAAGTTTAATACATATAGTCCATACATGAAACTTAGCGTAATTATGTCAAAATTTTTGAAATAATGTTAGTGATGTTGTATTGACCTCCAAAGTACTAAATTAATACTTTCGCGACCGCATGTTTTTCTCTTTTTGACAGTGAGGTCCGCCTGTGGGCGTTATTATCCCAAGTTGCATTTTTTCAGAACAAATTTTACTGAATTCATATTTACATTAGAAATGGATATACACTATAAATCATACTCTCTCTAATCAAAGTATTTGTATCCATAGTATATTGATTGTACAAATATGAATATTGTGTATATTTTTAGGATACGAATAACAGGGTTCCCACGGCCACGCCTTTTTTCAAGGACTGTTGCACCAGAATAAGTTTAAGATAAATATATTCTTAAATATACAGTGTACAGTTAAGAAGAAATTTATCTTTTCATAATACTGGTGTAAGAGTCCTTGAAAAAAATCGGGCCGTGGGAACCCTGAATAACATACAGATTACAAAAGATACGCCAACTAGTGGAGTTACAGATTTTCAAATGACGTGAATCTTAGTGAGGCAGGGTTGAAAGTTTTCCGTCCTTTGAAGGAATTCTTCAACCGGTAATTTTAAATAATAATCTGTATCCTATTTAATCGAAGGATATTAGTGTAAAAATACACACAATTTTTCCAAATAAAAATAGTGGTGTCGATGACGATAATCACTTTCACCCCTGACGTCAGCGGTCGCGAAAGTGTTAACAATAAATCTTGCATTTATTTATTTGTTTATTTATTAGATGATTAGTTTTTGTTAACAATCACAATTTTAGTATGGGAGAGAGGGGCACCTTGGAACAAGGCCAACATTGGGGCACCTTAAATTTTAGATCTTATTTTGTAAATAGGAATCAGTTTTCTTTGGACATCATAGTAGACTGCAGAGTCTAAACTTTAGTGTAATTTGGAACTTCTCACATTAGAAGGTAAAAAGCAATCGAATTTTCTTTGTTTTGAAAGATTCAAAGTCCTGGGAATTTATAAGCAAATTTATTGCGCAGAAAATAAAATAATTTAAATCTGAGTATGTGGGAATTAAAATATGGTCTCTTATAATAATTTTAATGCTAAAAAGTGCATTGTACTGCTAATCCTAAATTTTTTAGAGTTACATTATGAGAATCATCCAAGTGGGGCAGGTTGGGACATTTTCTCAACCTGCCCCACCACTGTGCAATGCAAAAAAAAAAAAGCAATATTCGCATGTACTTTATAAATTTATTAAGACTTTAAATATGCTAAAATTGAGAAAAAATAAATAAATAAATAAATAAAAGGTTATTATTTAAAGAAAATTATTTTTTCTTTAGAAATTAGACGAGAACGATTTTCAAATGTAAAGTACAATACTTGTTTAAGAATTATATACTACTATACCATACATTGTATTTTAATAGGCTCTGTGTCTATAAATAGAGATTTATTTATCAAATAGGCTTGGTATATTTTATGCATTAAAGTTTTATTATCAGTGTCCCATCCTGCCCCAACCTAGTGGGGCAGGTTGGGACATGGTAGAGATTTTAAACTTTGTCTACTGAAGTTAAATTTTATGGAATACTGCACTGGGAAAAATATTAAGTGAATCAGGAATGCTTAAACTCAGTGTCAAACTGAGTTTGATGAAAATTGATTAAAAAATAAATTTTCTAAAAATCATTATCTAAAAAGTGTCCCAAGGTGCCTCATCTTCCCCTATTAACGAAATAGTGAATGTTAATATAAATAAGCAAATCCTACTTTTTCGGTCTGTGTACTTGTTTATTCTGCAATATTTACGAAGACTGCATATTAATACACAGGATTACCATCTTTTATAATTTATTCCAGAGCTTTGTTATTACCGATTTCTTTCACACCACTATTTTATAGAATAATTTTCTGCAATAGGTAACTAAGATTAAATGAGAAGAAAAATTTCTCTTAAAAAAGAAAAAAAAAAAAAAAAAAAAAAGAGTAAAGCTAACAATGCTCCTCTGGAATAAATTGTAAAAGTTGACAACTTTGGATATATTGCATTAAAATCTAGTTTTTTTCTTTTTCGTGCACCAAGGAAAAGTCTAGTAGCCTTCTTGCAGCCGAGTATAGTTCGGCCCGGAGAGAAATTCTTCACAGAAAAATGCTTGTCACGAAAAGCAGAACGTAATAGTATTTAGATATTACTATTACATACTTGCCAACCATCTCATTAATAACTGAACAATTGTTAACACCCCTTGAAAAAACGCCCCTTTTTTCGCACCACTTTATTTTTAAAGTATTTCTCTCCAAATGTTGTTACAATTAAATAAGAATAAAATTACTCTAAAAAATGACTGGTGTGAAAAAAAAGGCGGGTACTAAAAATTGTACGATTTATAATGAGATGTTTGGCAAGTATGCTATTAAATATACTATTTCGACTTTTCGTTAATGTTATATCGGTTAGAGGATATTGTTTATAAAATATTAAATCATTTAATAATTTGAATTATAACCAGTCTTAAATGTTATTCCGATATTTTTTATAAAGAAATTTAGAGAATTATATTTTCATCAACTTAGTTTGTCTATATAAACAGTGCAATATAAAAGAAAAAGTATGTTTTCTATAGTTTAAAAAAAATCTAGTGAGTAACAATCACACAAATTTCATTACCCACTAATACACATATTATATACTACTTTTAGAAATAGTGTGATGAGAAGGCATAAAACTGATTCAACAAATCATATACCTAACAGTTTTCCTGTAAAAGCAAACTCATTACATATGTTTTCATGATATGTAAAAGTGAGTTTACATAGCGAGTTTTAAAAAAATCATTAGAGCCGTTTTTTTTTTTAATACTCATTTCCGATATCTATAACTGAATTACCTAATCTAGACGTTTGTCAATTTACCTGTAGTAGCCATGTTATGCATGCTGCTCATTGATAATACGTAGTTTGTATAGGAAAATATCGAAGAAAGTCTTGTGGTGGACACAACATACTAGTTTTTTTTTTTTTTTTTTTTTTTTTTTTTCCTTTTTTGGAGATAAATGCAAATGCACTGAGCTGATAGGACGATCGGAGAAGAGATTCAGGTTCAGTAGAATTATGATAGATTTCAATTTCGGACTTAGTTTTTTTTTTTTCTTTTTTGTTTTTCCCCCTCTTAATATATACACGAGAATAGTTTCTTCTTATTCTCCCCCCTCCCCCTTCTCTTACATATGCACGAGAATCTGAATTCAGATAAAAATTGACAAATTCCTCACGGTAAATTTTAACAGCAATGTTTATGAAAGCTTTCCCAAATATTACTAAATAGCAAGTGTAAGATAATTAAATATATATATTAATGAACAAAATGACTTTATTTTGTTTTTATTACTTTCTTCTATATGTATATATAGAGAAAGTATTGGATTCGTGAAAATTTTTAAACTCTAGTTTTCGATTGATTTACACGTTTTGGAATGACCTGAACACGATTTGACTGTTTTTAGAAAATATCTGTCTGTCTGTGTGTGTATTACAATATTTGGTTACGCTGTATCTCACGAGCAAATGAATGGAATTTAACCAAACTTGGTATTTAGTTGGACCCTGACATAAATTGGTGCTGATTAGATTTGCGGATCATTCGATCAACAAGTGGCGCTGTGATCGCATTTTTTCTAAATTTTTAACATGGCAGTATAGGACAAAATTTCGTATAAATGTACATAATGAGAGTTATTTTAATCGTGTGATTGTAAAATTAATATGAATTATTGATAATAGTAGTCGTTAACTAGGAAAAAAATTCTGGCATGTGGGGGCATCGCTTCCCCCTCTGGGTGGTAGTAAATTTTCAATATGGGTATCTTTCGAAAGATCTCGTGAATACCTTTAAAACGGGTGGTTAAACTATAGATCTGTGATAATTTAAAACAAAGTTATCCCTTTTTTTTTTACTTTTAACGAAAAAAAAAAAAAAAAAAAAAAGAGAAAAAAAAACCCGCATTTCTTCTGATAATTGCAAAAAAATGATTTTCTTAGTGATATAATTCTGTCAGATAAAAGTCGTCTGCATTTATAATGGGAAATAGTTTAATAAAAAATTTTTATTGAATATATTTTGTGTTAATTATATAGAAGAAAGTCATGTGGTGGCCACATCATACTAGTTTACATTCATGTTATTAAAAAAAAAAAAAAAAAAAAAGTGAATAAACCTTACATTAAATTATACTCAGTGCAAGAAAAGGAGGGTAATATAGACTTTATTACTAAGTATTGGATTCGTAAACATTTTCGACTTCCGGTTTTCGACGGAGTTACACGTTTTGAGAGGTCTAGAACACGATTTGACTATTTTTTAAAAATGTCTGTCCGTCTGTGTGTGTATGTAACAAAAATTTTGTGGCAACTATATCTCCGGAACTACTGCTGAGAACTACGTATAAATTTATATGTTGATGCATCTTGACCTAAATTAGTGCCATCAACTTTTGGTGTCGACTGCTCAACAGGTGGCACTGCTATACAACGATTTCCGTAATTTAAGGGGAGGCTATATCTCAGGTTCTATTGCGTACAGTCAAACAAAACTTGACATGTAAGGAGGCCATTATGAGACATTATTCTAATTCAATTTGGATGCTTATTGGACAGAAGGTGATGCTGCTTTACTGCAATTTCCGCAATTAAAGGGAAGGCTATATCTCAGAAACTACTGCAATTGATGCATATAAATTTATATGTAGATGCACCTTGACATTAATTAGTATCTGTCAACATCTGGTGTCATCCGCTCAACAGGTGACCCTGCTATACAGTGATTTCCGTAATTTAAAGGGAAGGCTATGTCTCAGGTTCTATTGTGCACAATCAAAGAAAACGTGATATATAAGAAGGCCATTATGAGACCCCTAATACTAATTCAATTTGAATGCTTATCGGCCAACAGGTGGCGCTGCTATACTGAAAATTTCATCGAAAGCAGGAAGGCTATATCTCAATTTCTATGGCATATAATAATACGAAACTTGACGTATGAGATAACCGTTATAAAATGCACTTTTTAAGATATTATTTACAGACAATAAAACTGTCTTTCTTTGGATATTTAGTGTTAGTTTTCTCTAAGATGAAAATCATTTGCATTCATTATGTTAGATAATTTTAATAAATAACAATTTTAATAAATTATTTGCACTTAGTGAATTTGTATAGAAAAATATAGAAGAAAGTCTTGTGGTGGCCACAACATGCTAGTTTTTAATTTGTGAAAAGATGGTGTACCTCAAAATAAGTTTTAATATAATTGCACTTTAAATATAATTTTCATCATATGGAGTGTTGATTGAAAAACAAATCACTGTATAATTAAAAATATAGTGCACTTTCTTTTTTTTTCTCATTAACATTAGCTACAATACATGCAATGAATGTAAAACATTCTATATCAACAAAAACAAGTACAAATTGTTGCTTTCTTTTGACAGACAGGGCATTAAAAAAAAGAAAAAGCGAGTGAGAGCTATACCTTCTTGTAATTTTTATTTAATCAATTCACTCTTTTCAACCCTTTTCTTTTGCGAAAGTTGCAACTATAAATATATAGATGATTTAAAGCATGTTTTGAAGAAACTTGAACTATATTTATTTCCTATTTTTTGCAGTGCAAGGTGATATTTTTGTACAAAGGAAATTCAGGAAAACTTACAAAATGTTTATTTTCCCCCCTCTTCACACACACAAACACACACACACACAAAAAAAAAAAAAATGCAGTTGAGTGTGTGATGTGTACAGTGAACATTTTTAATAATTGTACTTCTTTGTAAGCGTATTTAAGACACCAATAACCATAATTTCATAAAAAAATATTGTCAATCTTATTTGGATAGTAGAATTTGAAAATATCAGGAGCTGAGATTTTATCTTTCATGTTGCGACATATATACTTCCAAAAAAGGGGTAATAAAATAATTATGATTATATTAAATTTATTGTTTACTCAATATGGATGTTACAAAAGTCACCTTTCTGTTCTCAAAACTATCCCTTAAAGAAAGAACCTTGAATTACTTGTTCTTTTAATGATCAAATTAACAAAAAGAAAAAGAAAAAAAATCATAATCATAAGGCTGCTCAAGTATGCGTAGAATATCATTCAACATATTTGCGGTGTATGTTAAAAGTGACAATTTTTTTTTGCAAGAGATTTGGGTGAGCATTGAAGACTCCTTTGTCTTTGGTGACAGGACACAGAACAGCGAATTAAATATTTCAAGAAATGCGATAAATAAATAAAAAATATCTTGTCAATGAAATCTTTAAAAGGAGTGAAGTCAAGATGAACAGAAAACTGTCAAGAAAGAATCAAGCAAAAGCAAAGCAATTTTAATGACTAACAAGAGCAAAATCGTAAACATAAACACCCCCCTCCATGCGCGCGCGCAATCGCAAAGATTCCCATCCCCCTGTCTACTGACTCACCTGAAAATTAAATAGAATGATCCACTTCGTACGGATCGAGCTTAGGATTGAAGCGCCAGTGCTATGTTATAACTGTAAATTTTTGCTAAAAAATTTCCGGGATGAGTTTTCGCACTTGAGAATTAAACTTAGATGTTCCATCAGCGGGAACACTGCGACTGAAAGGGTTAAACTATATGCCTTTCGCGTTGCTCGAAAACTTGGTAACAGTTCAAGTAGAGACCCTATATGATAAGAGACTGGACACTGACCTGCCAGATGATCCGCCATGTTCGTTCAGCCTGTTATATATGATACCATTATGCTCTGCAAAATTTCAAATGACACTCTGCAAGGCTTTCTACTGATAAACAACAAAGTTTTATCGAGATTTTAATTAAAAGGAAAGTATCAGACGCTGGTAAAAATAAATTACGTCTTACGCCGATCGAGTGGCTTTTGAACAAATGACCGCCATATTTGTTCAATGTCCAGTTTCTCTCTATCCAGGGTCCCTAAGTTCAAGCGGTAGACAGCGCTATTTGGTACAAATAGCACGACATTTTTATTCAACAGCCACCAAAAATTTTTAAAAGTGGGATTTGATATATATAAAAAATCAAATAGAATCGAAGAAACGTCAATTATATATAGCATGTATCACTTTTTAAAATTATTGGAGACAGTTGAATAAAAAAGTCACGCAATCTGTACCAGGTGTCGTTGTCTACCACTTGAACTGTTGCCAAGTTTCCGCGCCACGCGGATGGCATCTAGTTTAGGAGGCCATGCTTCAACATAAGTGACGAATCTGGTAAAACACGTGCGCTAACACTGCACGATTCTGATTTTCTGAATGCTTGTACTTTTTATTCACCAAACATGAATTTGTATGATTTGTGATTATAGTTCATGATTAAAAAAAAAAAAAAAAAAAAAAAAGAAAAGAAAAGAAAACTCAAGTTGATGGAATTAGTTAGATAGTCAAATTTCACTAATATATATTTTTTCGTTTTCAATCTGCATTGAATATGCATCGAACACATCCTGTGTTTATTTTGTCTTTCTTTAGATTTTTTCTTTTAGTTACTACACTAGTTTGCTTTAAATGTTTCAACAAAATAATTTTTTTAGAGTTTATAACGCATCTAAAAAAATGCACTGAAATTATTAGCGTTCATAACATAACGTTCATATCATATTGTTGATAGTAAAGAATGTATCATTAAAATTGTATAAGTAGAACGAGATTTAGATATGTGCATATAGTAATACATAGCTGGGAACGCCTTTTGTCACTGGAAAAATTCAATAAAAATTATTTACATATTTCTGTAACAGTTTTCACTAATTAAATAAAAAAGGAAACATTATTAGAATTTTCTGGTAGCCAAAAGACGTAACTTTGGCAGCTAGGGAAATACCATACCTACCAACGCTCTAAGTAATATTCCGTATCATTATTAGTAAGCGCCTCCCCCCACCTTTATCTACACTACTTTATTTTTAAAGCAATTTAAGACATGTTTTTGTCTTTTTGATGGTAAGGTTTGCCTGTGGGCGTTATTCTCCCAAGTTACAATATTTAAAAGCAACATTTTCTGTATTCACATTTATATTACAAATGGATAAACTTTATAATTATATTCTTTCTAATCAAAGTATTCGTATCCATAGTATATTTGCTTGTACGAATATGTATATAGGGTATATTCTTAAGAAATAAATAACATACAAATTGCGAAAGAAACGCCCACTGGTGGAGTTACAGATTTTCAAATGACGTGAATCTACTTCAGCGGTCGCGAAAGTGTTAAAACGTTTGTATCTATGTATATGTAGTAACATAGGGCTGTCATAAGCGACTTTTCTTTTATATTCTTTACGTACTACTATTCGCGTTAAATAAAATTTATAATATATTTATGCAGGTGGAATTTAGATTTACCTGTATAAATATATTGTAAATTGTATTGTATTGTATGGAAAGAGAGGTATGAAAAGAATAAAAAGAAAGTTACCCGTGGCAGCCCTACAATAAAATTAACCTAATATGGGAAAATTCCAAAGGGTTTTCTTTCCTAGACTTTTACTCCGATAAATTTGAAACTTTTGAATATTATTGTAGATCTGTTGTACTATTAGACAAAAAAATAATTGTTTTGAAATATTAATATCCATGTAACCCCTTAATTAAATATGTGTTATAAAATATTCTTTCATTATTTGCAGTTTATTTATAAAAGGCATGAATTTTTAAAACAAATTAAACATATTTTGAACAATTGTGTACATTTTCTTAAAAATTATGTTTTCTTTTTAGGTAAGTTTTTGTTTTGGAAATCTCAGATGAATTGTTAAAATTTTATCACGAGTTCATGAATGTTCCTATTATCTCAACGATTGATAAGAAGTTAAAGGTAAAATTAGAAAATATTTTCAATTATGAATTCTGTTCATTGATCCAACTGATAATTTTTTTTATTCATGCAGCAATAAAGAGAACTCTATAAGTTCTTTAATTAGACCTTTTTAAAGAGTTATGCAATACTAATTATTAATTAGTTTATTACTATTTTTTTCGCTACTTTTTGTAACAGTATTCTAACATTTTGCAATGAATTAGTTGGTTTATTTTATTTTTTAAACCATATGTCAAATATGAATGATAAATTACAGAAAATGACTTTTTACTTTTTTTAAAAGTCATTTATATGATTGAATGTTTTTCCAATGTGCTTGATGAGTGAATATGATGAGTTAAATGAGTTACAGCTATTATAGTAATGAAATACATTTGAAAGTGATGTTACTGAAAATGTGTAATACAATGATTTTTTTGTTTCGGCATATTTAAGGGGGGGGGGGGTGACATATCGAATAAATACTTCTAACAAAAAATTATTACATCTTTCATAGAATTGGTTGTTTTTACCGAATAACTACTGCTATTTGAATAAATGTTACTTCAGTACTGTAAATTAATTTTTTTTTTTTTTTTTTTTTTTTTTTTCTGAATTCAGATTTCCTCCTCTATTTTTTAGTATGATTTTAAGCAGGAGGAAGGAGGGCTTATATTATAGAAATTACGTGTTTTACTGTCAAACTACTAATAAAAAATAAAATTTTTCTTCATAGAAGAGACTATCTTCCTTTTTATTCTCTTGAAGACCAGTTTATAACGTTTGTAAACAATATCTTCTTCTTCTTCTTCTTTTTTTTTTTTTTTTTGGCTGCGTTTATTATTTGATCATACTTTACATTAACATAATATATGATATTCTAACGGCTTATAACACATAGTCACTTCTTTTTTTTCCATAGCCTCCTAAACTAGATACCTTCCGCGTGGCTGGGAAACTTGGCAACAGTTCAAGCGGTAGACAGCGCCACCTGGTACTGATTGCGTGACTTTTTTATTCATCAACCACCAAAAATTTTAAAAAGTGGGATTTTTATACATAAAAGGCGAACAGAATCGAAGAAACGTCGATTGTATGTATCATATATCACTTTAAAAATTATTGGTGACAGTTGAATTAAAGAGTGCGCAATTTGTACCAGGTGGCGCTGTCTACCACTTGAACTGCTGCGAAGTTTCCGAGCCACGCGGAAGGCATCTGGTTTAGGAGGCTGTAATTATACAATCTATTCTATCGATTAAATATATCTATCGAATAAATGATTCTTTCGAAATAATATATATAAAATAATGCTAAATGTTCAGTTCAGATTTTTTTACCAATGAGAAATATCAGATCTGCCAACCCTCCGGATAGCTTCATACTTCTGTCTTTGGAAAAAAAAAATTCGCCTTATTTAACATTTACAAACCTTACGACATTTGAAACTTTTAATTTTACATTTTACAAAGTTTTTTGCGGCGAAAATTTTACAGATGTTAGAGTGGTCAGCCGTTCATTCTCCACTCCTTGGCCTCCCATTTTTCCTATCATAATCCGTGTGATTTTTTAATTTTTGGGGTCATTTAAAGATTTTGGTTTATCATGGAAATGTTGTGACTTTGTTTGACTTGAAGGACCGCATAACGTTACGTGTACAGCAGATGACTGGCGATCAGCTGTTGAACACAAATCATCGTCTGCAGATTTTATATCTTAATGATGGGGCCCAAACTGAACAATATGTTTACGCCACTAAACAGTCTCTACTAATTGAAAAAAAAAAATGCCTGTAACAGACAAATTGATATGTTTGTATTGAAATTTGTAGCTTGCTTGTATTTTGGTGTATGCCCCCTCCCCCTAACAAAAGAGGGCTAATTAGGCCAAGTTTAATTATGGTCACCTTGTATACAAGTGTTTACCATACAAGTAAATATAAAGAATTTACAAGATAGTATATACGTTGAAATGAAAGCATGAAAGCACAGTTTTGTGCTATCATGAAACTTCGCTTAAATTTATCAGAAAAATATTTTAAGAAATTAAAGTAAAATATATGTGAGCCGAAGTTCACTTAAAAAATACTATGGAAATCAAAAGGAAAAAAAATAGTGTAGTATTTGATTAAAAAAGTTATTATCTTTTACAGATGTTTACCATTTTGAGAGATTTAAAAGTTTCCTTTAATTTTTTCTAATTATTAATTTTTATTTGCTTTCCGTATAAAAAGAGAAACCTTTTAAAGTAAAAACTTAGACAATTTTTCCAACTTCTAGTTTTCTTTCAATTCATAAAAAAAAAAAAGAAAAAAAAAAGATAAAGAAACATGCAAAGTTTTTAAAAGTGACATGAACAAGTTAGATTTTCAAGCAAAACAAAAGATTTCATTCTAAATACTTATAAACTTATATCTTTTGACATTTCGTTAGAAGAACTTCATTAAGTAAAACACATCTTTTATGAAAGAACAGTATGTTCTGAATAATTTATCTTTCATTTTTTTTAATAACAAAAATAAAGATGGATGAAAAGAAATTTAACATTTGTCATTAAGAAAAGCAATTTATTTTACTAAACTTTTGTCATGTAATGCCGGATTTGTTTATCTCTGAAAACAACATCATATTTGTTTTCATTTGAAATTAATTACCAAGTAAATTACTTGCGAAATAAATGAAAAAAGTTTGATAATTACAGTATGCATAATGATTATTGCATTTGATTGTATTCTCAATGATATCATATTCGATCATTTAAATGTATCGTTTAGGGATAACAATGCTCCAAAATTATAAAAATAAAACAATCGTTTATTAATAGCTTTCTCTTTATCATGGATATTTACAAGACTAGAGACTAAAACAATTACACAGACCTCCAGAAGTTAGGAATTTTTTATTATAACTTTTGAAACAATTTATATAATTTTAGCACAAAATTATAATTTTGTTTAAACTGCACATTTTTTACATTGCACTAAAATATAGCTTATTTTCAACTAGCGATTAAAAATAAAACATGCACTTTAAGATAAGCATTATGAATATTTTTTGTGGCATTCATACTTCAAAAATAAGTTAAAAATCCATATTTATATAGTTTTAAATAACAAGTGCATTCTGAAGAATCAACAGCGAATTGAAGGTATAATACGTCAGCGACTGTTACACGGTTATAAAAATAAGCCGTATAATATTTATATAGTTACTTAGAGAACTTTACATGTAATGTGCTCAATAAATAATTTAAAATAATAGTAATATAATATATATGTTTTTAAATCCTCCTTTTTTTAGGGGGGGGGGGGGCAAAAATAATAAAAAAAATACTGGTTTTTACAGTTTTACAAGGATTTTTGGTTTAATAAGGAATCTGTCCTTCCCATACTTGCTAACATCCTAATTAATATTCCGTAGTGTTGTTATTCTCGCCCTTTTTTCACACCAGTAAATTTTTAGAGTAATATTCCGCAATATGTGTATCGTCTGATTACGTTGATCCTCTAAGAGTCTTTCCGCATAACACACCATATATGTTTAATGATGTAAGTTTAATATTATTATGACTGTTATAATCTATCAAAATTTTGTTTGAACGTTTAGAATAAAATTATAAACCTCCAACTAAAATAAATGCTGATACCTTCCTTTACCGACATCTTTGCAGAGTAATACAGTTACAGAAATAAAGATCTACATATTGATTTTTTATATTTATTACATTCTTTCCTCTTCAGATAAATTTACACTGTTGGTTTTTTTGAAGGTTTATCAAACTGGGAAGCGCAGTTTTTGTAATGGTAAGCAACCGTGCCGTCGCATTTCGCATGGTGTCTTCTCTTGACTCAAATCGGGATCCTTTTAAAGGAATTTTCAACTTGGGAAATAGTTAAAAGTCGCAAAGAGCCATGTAGGGTGAGTAGGAAGCCTGATTGAACCACAAGAATGATGTGTTTATCGATGAAAGTCTGACTCAAATGCGCAGAATTGGCAGATGCGTTATCACGATGGAGCTTCCAAGTTTTCGTTGCCCACAGATTCAGTCATTTACGCCGCACCGCATCACGAAAGCAACAAAGACCTCCCTGGTATTTCTCCTTTGTGACACTTTGGTCTTGTGGTGCGTACTCATGATGTACCACATCGTGGAATTCAAGGAAAACGGTCAATATGTCCATTGGCAGGGGTCGTACTCTCCGCCTTTATTTCAGGACACTCTCAAATATGACAAATTTCCGCCTCTATTCCTACCACTATTTTTTTACGATGATCTCTAAGCAGATTAATCTGGAGACATTTCTATAAAAAGTACCATAAAAATTTCTGCATGAAATTACTGGTGGCAAAATAGGAGAAAATTTCTTATTCTTAAGTGTGTCCTGAAAAAGGGGCGGAGAGTACGACCCCCTGCATTGGTGTGCGGCGATCTTTGAAGCGCTTGTACTATTCTTTTAAGCGGAAGGTATAATCGTCCCTAAAGCCTGTTGAATCCTGCGAATGATTTCCTCTCGGGTATCACCAAGCTTTTGGTAAAATTTGATGCAATATCGCTGCTCAAGTTTTTCTCTCATTTTACAAAAACTAAAATCCGACGTCTTCGCTTGTTTCGGACTGCCAGCTACTGACACTTTCTGCAGGCGGGGAAATATTCATGACTGCGCATGAGTGTCCTATCTACATCTACACTGAAGAAAGTCTCTTTCGCTTCATTTGTTTACACGAAAAAACATAAGGCTCGATACTTTTTGAACAGCCCTTATATTAAGATATGTTTATTGAAAAAAAACTTCTTGACCTTCGAACACATACTACATAGCATACTTGCCAACATACTAATGATTATTCCGTAGTATTGTTAGCCCCGTCTTCTTTTTCACACCAGTATCTTTTTTGAGAATTTTTCTACTCATTTAATTGTAATTGCACTTGGAGAATATTAATATAAAATTTAATTGGTGTGAAAAAAAGGGCGGGGCTAACAATACTACGGAATATTAATTAAGATGTTGGGAAGTATGACATAGCATTAAACTAAAATATAGAATACTGTTCAAAATAAATAACATACAGAATTACTCCTTAACATTAATTCATATTTTAATCAATTGTTAGAAAATCGATTTTAACACATGAGAAATATAGAAAGTTTCTGTTTAGTTTAGTAAATACATTAATTTTGCACTTTATCTCAAAATTTACGACTTTTTCTCTTTAAATACCTCGAAATAAACCCTTAAAATTTTTACATTAATTAGAGAGAAAAGCCATTAAAGTTTAATTATAATTTAATAGATACTAATATTATTATATTCCTACTTTTACTGTGTTTGCTTATGCGTTAAAATTCTGTAAATTCTTTTATACCATTTTATAATAGCTTTCAGCAAGTATTTTAAACCTGCGAACTTATCCAATGCGAATTTTTTTCGCCTCCATTCTTTATGTTTTGTGATTTCTTTTCAGTACATAAAACTGGAAAAGAACTTTCTCCGACGCTTTTATTAACAGTAAATGTAATAAAGGTACATGAAGTCTTAAAACACGAAATTGCCCAAGGGTTCATAAAATATAAGGGAGTAGAAAGTATTAAAAGTTAGAAACTCTATGGTATAAAAGGGCGAAAAGCTGCAGGGCGGGTTGTTTTGGACGCAAGTTTTGTTTTATAAGATATCAAAAAATATCATTAGCGTTATATATTAAGTTTTTTTTTTTTTTTTTTTTTTTTTAATTTATGATGGTAAATTTTTAAAATCATTCATTAAAAATCATAACTCATTATGAATTAAATTTAAGATATATTAAAGTGACAAAATAATGGTTTAATGCAAATTTATATTGCTCAAGTTGTGTATTTTTTATAATTCTTGTCACGACAATTATAGATATAATTCTTGCCAAGGCGATTTATAGTGAAAGTTTATGAAATTAAATGTATAAAAGACTTTCTTATCATATTAAATGTATATATATCTATATATACTATATAACAGGTTCATTTACTTTCAGTTTAACTTATATAATAACAAAAATGAAAGGCTATATAAAAGGTTTAACAAAAGATAATGTATGTGTTTGTTGATTCCCAAACTTTGTAACAAGAACTGATAACTAAAACTTTACGGACGGCTAAGTTTCCTACTTTAATGCTAAACCCCGACTGTTGGTATTTTTGTAAAACTTTCCTGTATATAACAAAATAATTTTAAGTATCCCAGATTAAGTTATTTAAATTTTGTCGTTAGAATTAGATGTGCTATGTGACACTGGTATATGTATATACGAGGGCTATTTTTTTTTCAACCTCCGATAGGCTATAAAAGAAAAACGGGTAAATATTAAAAAATGATTTTATTGCCAAAAGTTATGTAGATTAAAGATTACTTCTCTATATAATCACCTTGACGATTGAGGCATTTGTCATATCTCTGAACAAGCTTTGAAATACCCTCTTCATAAAATGTTGCCGCCAGTGACTTGAAGTAAGTTATGACGGTTTCTTTGAGCTCCTCGTCAGTTTGGATGTATTGCCCTCCAAGCCACTTCTTTAGTTCCGTGAGAAGATGTTAATCATTGGGCGCTAGGTCGGGACTATATGGTGGGTGTTCGAAAATGTCCCATTTAAACTGCTTAAGGAGCCGTTGGGTTACACGAGCACTGTGAGGACGGGCATTGTCATGGATCAGAACAATTCCGGAAGTTAGCAAGCCTCTTCTTTTGTTTTGAATAGCCCTCCGTAAGCGTCGCAAAGTCTCACAATAAGAATCTGCAGTAATTGTCGTCCCCGACTGCATAAACTCCACAAGCAACACACCTTTTTGGTCCCAAAAAACGGTTGCCATAATTTTACGGTTGTTGATGGTTTGTTTGAATTTTTTAGGTCTGTTTGGAGAATTTGTGTGCATCTATTGCTGATGTTGTCGTTTCGTTTCAGGCGTGTCATACTAAATCCATGTCTCATCACCGGTCACAATGGATTTCAAAAAAATTTCTCCACCAATATTTTAACGGTCAAGAAACGACAAAGCTGCTGCCATTCGGCAAGTTTTGTGGTTGTCCGTTAACATCTTTGGAACCCAGCGAGCACAAATTTTTCTGTAGCGCAACTCTTCAACTATAGAGTACAAGGCAGATCTTGAAACTTCCGGAAATGTAATCGATAATTCACTTATGGTGAACTACGCCTTTCTTTAACCACTTGGTCAACTAATTGAACAAGGTTATCTGTAGCGACAGACTTGCGTCCTTGACCTCCTTCATCACGCACATCAATTCGCCTATCTTTAAATTTTCGACACCATTCACGAACAACACCCTCATTCATAAAGCTGTCTCCATACACTCGACTCATTCTTCGATAAATTTTCGCTGCACTATTCCCTTCTGCCTGCAAGAAACGAATAACACTTCGCAATTCACGCTTGGTGGGAGAATCAAGAAAGACAGCCATGTTTACTTGACTGCAGCTGAGAACGAATTAGCGTGTTTGCACTCGGCAGTGACAGAGTGTGTAGAAGAGGAGATGCGCAGTCACATACTGTGCACGCCAGTCACCTGCCGCATGTCTGGCCTTCATACCGTGCGATCGGAGGTTGAAAAAAAAACAGCCCTCGTATTTGCGCGCGAAGCTGTTGTAACAAGATAAATAAAATTTTATGGCTTTTAGACACATGGGTGACGTTATAGATTGTAGAAAAACTTTTTTTTTTTTTTTTTTTTTTTTTGTTATTGGTATTTTAGGGGACTAGTAATCTTAATTTACTAAAGTTTAAATTACTACATAATTAAATACTGTCTATGTACAGCCCAATTTAAAACTTTGCGGCCTTAAATAAGCGAATAATCCACAATACTACAGCTTTTCATACACGAAGAACTTTCGTATAAATGAGCACAATGAGAATTATTATTAAAGAATTGTATTAGAAAATCAAAAAGGATTTATATTATTTGTAATATTCAACTAGGAAAAAAAAATGTACATGCAGGATCATCGCTCCTCACCCCACCCCTCTCGGAGGAGTTAAATTTTCATTATAAGTATTTCTCAAATGAACTCGCCAATATGGTAACGAATGGTTGAACTTTATGATAACTTAAAAAAAAAAAAAAATTTATCGATTTTTTTTCATTAAAAATACTGTTTTGATAAAAGAATTTTTTTAGATGTCATCTATAGGGCACTAAATCGACTTTCATTCGACATTGAGTGTTATACTTCTCTGATATAAAAATTAACTGCATTCATCCCGGGAAAAGATGTTAAATAATAATTTTAATAAATAATTTGTACTGTATGATTTTAAATATTGAAATGTATAAAAAAGTTTTGTGATGACCGTAACGTACTAGTTTGTTCATGTTAACATGTAGGAGGCCTATTATGAAGAATGATATTAAAGAATGTTTTATAATGGCCATAACATACGAGTTTTAAATGGGAGGAATATTGTCTTTTATAATATGTATCCATTCATTTTAAGATCATTCATTCTGATTTACGAAGACTTTTACCGAAAATCGGAGGAACTTTTACAACAACCCAATATTACCATAATTAAGAAAGCTTCTCTTAAAGAGGTGCTTCTCTTCATAATTCATTATAAGAATTTCATTGTTCGAAATTTCCTTCTCAATAAAATCCATTTCATTGAAGTAATCTACAAAAGCAATTCTTTCATAATGATTTACAAGATAATTTCACATTATTAATTTTCACGTTCGTTATCTAGATACGATCCGTTAATGACTTACATCATTTACTTGAGTGCTGCATTGCCAAGCACAGAGAGCCAGTAAATTACTGCGCTACAAATTAATATTCCTGATAGAACGTCGTTGTTTTTCAATTTGATTTAAAATTTTAAATTAGAACTACGATTTTTTTTTTATTTATCTTGTGACATATAACACAGATGCCAACATTTTAATTTATTCCAAAGAATTTTAGCCCTGTCTTTTTTTTCTTACCACTTATTTTTTAAGGATATTTTTTTCTTATTTTATCGAAGTTATGTATTGCAGAAAAATTTTCTATAAATAAATTGGTGCGAAATAAAGGCGGGGCTAAAAATACTCTGGAATGAATTAAAATATTGGAATCTATACATTTAATATAGTATGTTCAAGGAAGGTTGCTAGTTAAATACTGCAATTTTATTTATTAACACCACTGAATTTTCACAGTATTAATTTACTACTTCATTTACACCCGATTTAGTTTTTTGTATAAAGCGGTTGCATTGACATAAAATTAGTGGTGTTAAAAAATAAAACTCCAGTATTCATCTGACAACCCTGAAGTTCGTTAATCCTTTGTATCCCCCAGTACTTTAAAATCTCGTTAAAAAAATTCCTCAGTATAAATTTACTACAGGATTTTATTGGGACTATAGTTTAAGCTCTAGTCCCTATAGTTTAAGATTGCCCATCTGCGCAGCACTAGTGCGACTTAAAACCCAACCAACCAACCCTATAGCTTAAGCTTTCCCTATAGTTAAGCTATAGTTTAAGCTAAATTTAATACTTTCGCAACCGCTGACGTAGATTCAAGTCATTTGAAAATCTGTAAGTCCATCAATGGGTGTTTCTTTCGCAATTTGTATGCTGTTTATTTCTTAAATGTATAACCAATATTCACATTTTTACAATGAAATATACTGTGGATAGAAATACTTTGATTAGAAAGAATATAATTATACTGTATATTCATTTGTAATATAAATGTGAATACGGTAAATTCTGTTTTGAAATATTGTAACATAGGAGAATAACGCCCACGGGCGGACCTTACTGTCAAAAATTCAAAATCATGCGGTCGTGAAAGGGTTAATATGAGATGATTCTCATGCATAAAGAAATACAATAAAAAAGTTTCAAACTATTTTTCCGAAAATAAAATAATTTGCGATATAGAGAATATTTTTCTTATAAAAATTGTTTTAAAATTTTGATTTTTAACTGAATATCGTCAAACTGAGCATAACAAATTTTCTGATATACTTCTTATAAAACAAATATTTTTACTTTCTTTTATATACTATATATAAGAAGTAAGTATGCGATTCATGAAAATTTTCCACCTCCAGTTTTAGATGGAATTACACGTTTTCAGATTTCTTGAATAAGAAAAGATCATTTATGTAAAATGCCTCTCTATCTGCGTGTATATGTGTTTTATCAAAATTTTGTGAACATTGTACCTCATGAATGAATAAACGGAATTAAACCAAACTGGATAATTATTTGGACATTGTTTTAAATCAGTTCTGGTTACAATTTGCATACTTGCCAACTGGCCTAGGACACATCAGGAGTCAATCGGCCTTAAATCCTACAACCAACCAACCATACTTGCCAACATACTAATTAATATTCCGTAGTATTGTTAGCTCCGCCTTCTTTTTCACACCGGTATCTTCTTAGAGTATTTTTTCTCTTATTTAATCGCAATTGCATTTGGAGAATATTACTCTAAAAATTTATTGGTGTGAGAAAAAGGGCGGGACTAACAAGACTACGGAATATTAATTAGGATGTTGGCAAGTATGCAATTTGTGACATATCGATCACCAGGTTGCGCTGTAACAGATTTCTTTCATACTTTTTAGTATGACTAAATAGGATATATTTCGTATAAATACACAGAAAGAGAAAATTTTTTATCCAACTACTGTAAAAGATACAAAAATAATACTTATAATAGTAATAATCAACCAGGGTAATTTTTTGTATATGAAAGAGCAGCGCTTTCTTCTTGATATAAATTTCAGTATGAGTACTATGGGTGAATCATAGATCTGTGGCAATTTATAACAAATTTACTGCTTTTTTTTTTTTTTTTTTTTTTTTTTTTCATTTTTAACAATATGAAAAAATGCTTTTCCTAAGATATCGCCTGTAGGGCATTAAAATTACTTTCTTAGTTATATTTTTCAGAAATGAAAATCGTCTGCGTTCACTAAGGAAAGTATTTTTGATAAATAATTTTTGAACGTTAATTTGAATTGCAGGAATCTGTATAGGAAAACATTAAAGAAAATTTTTGTGATAGCCACAATATACTAGTTTAAGTATAAATCTAAACAAACACTTACAGAGTTTCCTTGACCGTAAAGTTCTCCACCACTATTTATCAGTAGAAATTTTTGGTAATATACTTATATGTTTGAATAACGTAAAGAAAATTTTACAAAAATTGTGGTGGAGGAAGTTTGTGTATATAAATATAATTTATGAAAAAAATAAAAATAAAATAATAAAAAAATAAATAAATTGCTGTCTATGTAAGTTTACATTATTCGTAATGAAACATTAGATTATCATTTTCCAGTTCGTCATTACAGAAAAATGCGTTAAAAATATTCTAAAAAGGATTCTTAAATAAGCAAAACTTTCACACGATTAATTATTTTCTTAATAAATTCAGGGTGAAATTAGTATTTTAAAACCAGGATTATGCAAGATTAACGCATTTGTTTATTTTACTGAAATTAATGGTTGCGGAAGCTATTAAATTAACATTAATACAGAAAATGTAATTAAATTTGTTCGTTAATGGATTACTAGGTATAATTTATTTTAACGTACTATAGTGTTTGTTGTTCCGAAAGAATTCAGTAGTTGTATATCAAACAATAATTTAATAAAATTTAGGTGTACTTGTGTGTAAAATTTTAATTCTAAACAAATATTTTTAATGCGCTATAGCTTTATATTTTATATTTTATATTAATTAATAATTCATAATATCGGAGGCACACTTTTGCAAAATAATCTGCCTCATGCAATGCATTTTCGCTAGGGCAATTCAAATATTTATTTGAAATATTTCTAAAAAATATTTCATTATTTTAACTATTTGACACCCCTCTCCCCCCTCCCCGCCCAATATATGCATTGTAGTTATTCAAAGCTAATTGCGTAATGGGATAATTTGTTTGCAAGTAATTTTCTCACATATATATAAACTTAAAAAAAAAAAAAAAAAAAAAAAAAAACTACAATTGTTTCGTATAGAAATAACTAATTATAACATATCATCAGGTAAAAACAGTATTCACCATAACATAATGAAAGAAGCAAAGAGTATATACAATGATTGAAGATTATATTTGAGAAGTATTTAGGACATAATCCCCCATAAAATACAAAGAACAAAACCGAAGGTTTTTCTACAAGAAAACAGAGGGAAGTGGTAGCCAAAATATTTCCAAGTAGTTCTATTTTGAATTTAATTAAACAAAAGTTTAAAAATATGAAAATAGGCACAAATTTGTAAATAAGATGACTAATAATAAAATTTAAAACACAGGAAATAAATAACAAGGGAAAAGAGAATACCTTTAGTGATTTTTTAATTACTATTTTATTCTTTATTTATTTATTTTTTTTTTACTTTATGGTATTATTTAAATTACATTCGATATTTGTTATCTAACTTTCATAGGTATCACATTTTACAGTTAAATTATAAGATTCTTAACACAGCATACTATCACTAATATTTTTGGATATACCTCTATTTCTGAATAGAGGTAAATAATTTCTACAAAATTAAAGAATTTCTATAGAAATATCGTATTTTCCTAGCCTAAAAAGATTTTCTGAGGTCTTCGCTTAAACTTGCATTAGTTCGGTCTAGGAGCCTCTAGGTAGAGGCCCAGCAAATGGTATATTACCCCTCCTAGGAAACTCGCTTAACCCTTTGCGGCGCAGGGTAATTCGAATCATTTAAATTACACTGCCACCGGAATATACGAACAAAATTAAAATAAAAGAAATTTTAAATTTTAAGATATAAAAAAGGGGCCTTTTCTGCAATGTTATAAATGTAAATTTTTGCTAAAGAATTTCCGGGATGAGTTTTTGCACTTGAGAATTAGAATTAGGTGTTCCACAAGCGGGAACACTGCGACTGAAAGGGTTAAGCCAATTGGCCTTAACTTTAATGCCAACTCCAAACTAACACCATTTAGTCAGTAGAAGATAATTTCAACATTCAGTAAATAATTACAAAAATACGAGATATTGTGTACTTTTTTTCTTTTTTTTTCTAAAATCTCAATATAATAAATTATTAATAACGTTATTAAAATTTAAAATGAAAAATTAAATTAAAATTAATAGAAATAAAAATCAGTTTTTTGCAATGTTTTAGTTTAATGGAAGAGGTACGTAACTTATTAGGATGGGTATATCCATACTTGCCAACATACTAATTAATATTCCGTAGTATTGTTAGCCACACCTTCTTTTTCACACCAGTGCCTTTTCAGAGTATTTTTCTTCTTATTTAATCGTAATTGCATTTGGATAATATTACTCTATAAATTTACTGGTGGGACTATCAACACTACGGAATGTTAATTAAGATGCTGGCCAGTATGGTATATCGATTAAACACGTGAAAGATCTACAATCATTTTTACAAAATAATAGCAGCAATATGATTTCTATAAATTATTTTTTCTTGTTTGTAAGAACGAATTACTGGTGACAGTTATTTTTTTTAGCATATTTAAACTTTATATATACAAAATAGTTCTAATGAATTATTTTGTTTAAATTACCTTAAATATTTGCCTTCTGTAATTATTTTATATGGCTAATGAATAGTTTAATATTTAAAAATAACTTTTCTGTGGATTAAATTCTTTGAAACCAACTTTTCTAGCCATCAGTGCCCATCTACTGCCGTTTTAATCTGAGTAGTTACTCCTGTTTCATTTTCGTAATGCTTTACCCGCCGGTGAAGTACGCTCTATCTGTGAAATTAATTTTCTTTGATGAAAACCTGTTCAATTGGTTTCAATGTATAAAAAATTATTACTTAGTTTCTCATCGAAATTGTCAGAGACTTTTGTTTTCCACTTGTTTGCAGATGGAAATCTTTTTAACTGACTGAAGTATGTCTGTAATACATATCTGAATTAGGTTCCAAATTTTTTTATTGAACTAGTAAAAAATAAATAAATAAATAAAATAGTTAATTTCTTTTTTAAACTTTTTTAATTTTTAATTTCAACTAATTAACAGTAATTATGAATGCAAAAACTGAATGCAGCAAATCTATTGAAAACATCTTTTTCAAAGGCTTAAATAAAATAAAATATTTCAATAGTTTTCTGTCACGTACAGTCAAAAGAATCAGTTTTTCGTTTTAAATATATAGATTGTATGATTATCGTTATAAAGCATCAAACGAACAAGTCAAACTTTAAATGAAAAATCAAATTATTTTTCAGTTGGTTCCAATTATTGAATTATAAGAACCTGTCCTTTTACCGGTGAGTTAAAAAACTATTTAAAATTATTCTATTGCAAAAGCACTTGATAACATTGATTCAAGCAAGTTGTTACTTTTTGTTACTTTGGAGTATGAATTGATTTTCATCTTATCTAGATATCGATATCGTGTGAACATTGAAAGCATCTTTTCATTGATTTGTCCAGGACATTATCGGCTTGTTTTCGACAGAGCCACTCTACGGGACTTGAGTAATAAAAGACCCAATCTATAAAGACTTAAGGCTTAACGAGATTTCTCCACAGATATCGCTTTATTAAAAGGTGTTATAATGTTTTTCTTTTTTTCCAATGTATGATAACGTTTATAAACAGATATTTAAAAGTGATGGCTGTGTTTTACAAATCTTACCAATCACGTACAGCTAATTAGTAGAAATTTAGATTAATGCATTTACAAATTATATGTATAAGGTAGAGCAATATTCAAGAGGACATGTTTATTAATAAAACAATAATTTCACATAATTGCTGTTTAATACATAGATGTCAACATTTTAATTTCTTCCAGAGTGTTTTTAGCCCCGCCTTTATTTCCGCACCACTTTTTTTTTTTAGAAATTTTTTTCCAATACAAAACTTCTGTTAAATAAGAAACAATTACTTTAAAAAAATAAGCGGTATGGAATAAAGGCGGGGCCAAAAATACTCCGGAATAAATTAAAATATTGGCATCTGTGTTAATATATAAAAGAAACAAAATTAACTTTATAAATACAAAAAATAAGTGAATAAATAAAGCACGCAGATTATGAAAATTGATTTGAAGGTTGATTTGAACTTTTTTATATATGCCATAGTATTTTTAATACCAGCCTTTTTATATACTACTTCTTTTTAAGAGTAATTTTCTTACTATTCAATCGTAATAAAATATTAGAGACAATTAATCGACAAAGAAAATGGTGTGACAAAAATTGGGTACTAACAGTACTGTGAAAAGTTTTATTTAATTTGTACATTCTGTAAAACAGTTTATAAGTATTTAGTAAATTTTTCTGTAACATTTTTCGAATTCCTACAGTTTTTCGCTTATTTGAAATTATGTTAGGCCACAATACTATGAATAAGAGAGCTTTAATGCATTATAAATAAATACAGCAAAAAATAAATCATAGAATATTTCCAGTACAATGTAATAATGTTAAATCTAACTGTAAATTAACATGAATAATAAAAAAAAATATATCAAATATAGGACTTTATAATAATAACATACTTGCTAACGACCTCATTAACAACCGTACAATTGTTAACGCCCTCTGATAAAACGCCCCTTTTTTCACACCACATTATTTTTAGAGTAATTCTCTGCAAGTACTGTTACGATTAAATAAGAATAAAATTACTCTAAACAATAACTGGTGTGAAAAAAAAGGCGGGAACTAAAAATTGTACGGTTCATAATGAGATAGTTGGCAAGTATGTAATAAGTATATTTAAATGCATATTAGATTGCGTCACCAAGTACTGAGCTTATTGGAAATGTTTCACCCAATGAGTCAACAAAACAAATAATATTTTTATATTAATTCCTTCTTTGGTAGAAAACTAAATTATATGAAATGTACTTAGACAAATTTTCAATGACAATAAAATTGATAATGTATTTTTAAAATTTTATTTAGTTTACTTTAAAATACCATTACAGTGGAGGACATAATTATAAGACACCTATCTAATTTGACAAATAGTGAAAGAAAAGATTCAGAGCTTAAAAACGTTCAGGGATGGAACACGGGCGCAGAATTCATACCACTATCAATGTAAGAAAATTTTCTACTTCTTAAATCAACGATATTATAGGTACAGAAATTTCTTAAACGGATTCCGGTATGAATTCTGCGCCCGTGTTCCATCCCTGAACGTTTTATCAAATGCGGCAAAAACATAAATTTATTCTGTTATCATATATAATTATTTTATAATAATGATATTTTCATACAATTTAATGAAAAAACTTAAAAACATAATGGACAAAATTATAAGACACCAACCGTTCTTTCCAAATACAGTGGTTAACATAATTCGCAGACACAAATGATCTAAAAGAAAATCCTCTAACATGGTTATTCAATATTTGGTGGAGCCGCCATTGCTTTTTATAACATGAAAGATACGATTCGGCATCAAATCTATCAATTCTAACAAAATATCGCAAGACAGTTCTTCCCAAGCACATTTTATAGCATTCGTTAGGTCTTCGACACATATAAACTGTTTCCCATTTCGGTAAACCGCACGAGCTAAGATTCCCCACAAGTTTTCGGTGGGATTTAAGTCTGGGGAGCGAGAAGGCCACGGGAGAACATTGATGCCTTGCTCTTAAAGCCACTTTTTTGTTTCGTGTGATGCATGAATCGGCGCGTTATCATGCTGCAAAGTGTAGTTTTCGCCACAACGAAGTTCACCGTATATGGCTAGTTGATCTTTAAGATGATTCTTATACTTTTCGGAATTCATTCTTGAATACACAAAAACAACATCCGTTTTCCCTTGAGTCGTAAAACCAGCCCAAACCATTACTGAGCCTCCACCCATTTGGCGGCTCATTAGTACATGAGGCGACTTCCGTAAATCATGCCAATAATATTGAAACCCGTCAGGACCATCCAGGTTAAACTTTTTTTTTAATCAGAAAACAACACAGAGTACCATTTGGAGGTCCAGGCCATAGTTTGTTTAGTGAAGTTTAGACGCTCCATTTTGTGCCGGCTTAGAAGCGGTGGTTTTTTCTTCAATTTTTTATATTTCACATAGGAAGCATTATTGAACATCCTGCGAATGGTTCTCCTTGAACAATTCAGGTTCAAAGCATTTTTAATGCCTTTAGTGATCATCTTATTCTGTGTAGCGAGCGAAAGCACATGGCGTCTGTCTCCCGAGGACAAGCAAGGAGTACATCCAGATCTTTTAATTACCGATCCATTAATACCTCTTTTCAAAACATTTGTAATTGCACATCTAGAGCGTTTAATAACTTTTGAAATATTATTAATTGAAGCACCAGTTCCATTTAATCTCCAAATTTCGCGAATTTCACTTCCTTTTAATTCTGTACCTCGTGGCATGTTTGTAAATGCGTGAAGTCGGTTATCGTCTGCTTTAGTTAACTGCTGACGTCATAACAGCGTGCAGAAAATTTGCATATTGCACATTATTTTCGAAAAAAAAGCAGGTGTTTTAATTAAAATATTAGGGTGTCTTATAATTTTGTCCATGGTATTTTTAATTTTTTTTTTTTTTTTATTAAACTCTATAAAAATATCATTTCTGTAAAACAAGTACGTGTGATAACAGAATAAATTTATGTTTTTGACGTATTTGATAAAACTTTTTTAAGCTCTGAATCTTGTCTTTCACTATTTATCAAATTAGATAGGTGTCTTATAATTATGTCCACCACTGTAGTTAAAAAAGCATATAAAATCAAGATTATAGAAGGAATGACAAACATATTTATAAGAATAGAACGTATATACCTCACTTTAATCTCACTATGAGCAGAGTTGCCAGCATTTTAATTAATTCCGGAGCGGATAAAGGGCTTAGCCATAGCTGCCAATATTTTAATTTATTCCGGAGTATTTTTAGCCCCGCCTTTATCTCGCACCACTTTAATTATAGAAAAAGTTTCTCCAATATATAACTTCGATAAAATAAGACAAAATTACCTTAAAAAAGAAAAAGAAAAAAAAAATGGTACGAAAAAGGAGGGGCTAAAAATACTCCGGAATAAATTAAAATATTGGCAGCTATGGGTTTAGCCTTTATTACAGACCACATTTTTTAAGAGTATTTTTTTATTTATTTTATTCTATCGAAGTTATATATTGGAGAAAAATATTCTAAAAATAAAGTGGTGCGAAATAAAGGTGGGGCTAAAAATGCTCAGTAATAATTTAAAATGCTGCCAACTATTCTATAAGGCACTAGGCGATGCATGCAGCATAGCCTCCTAAACTAGATGCCTTCCACGTAGCTCGGAAACTTGGCAATAGTTCAAGCGGTAGACAACTCCACCTGGTACAGATTGCGCGTCTTTTTTATTCAACTGTCACCAATAGTTTTAAGAAGTAATATATCATATACATTATCGTCGATCCTTCGATTCTATTCATCTTTTGTATATCAAATCCCATTTTTAAAAATTGATGGCTGTTGAATAAAAAAGTCGAGCAATCTTTACTAGGTGGCGCTGTCTACAGCTTGAGCTGTTGCCAAGTTCTGAGCCATGCGGAAGGCATCTAGTTTAGGAGGCTATGCATGCAGTCGTTTTTGTTCCAGAAAGGATTTTACATAGTTGCCAACATTTTAATTTATTCCGGAGTATTTTTTGTCCTGCCTCTATTCTGCACCAGTTTAATTTTATAATATTTTTCTTTATACGTACGATAAAATAAGAGGAAATTACTCCTTACAAAAAGTGGTGTGGAATAAATGCGGGGCTAAGAATACTCTCGAATAAATTAAAATATTGGCAACTCTGATTTTATAGAATGCTGTCACTGTTTTTGCTTGGCATTTTTCACGTTCTTTAAATGTGTTATGACTATTTTCTATATTACTTCAGGAATCTCCCACCATTCTTAGAAACAATGTAAGGAAAACAAAAAATAAAGGTTTTTCACTTGTTTAAGATCGATTTTGTTTTTTTAACCTCTGTACCAGTGTACACTAAAATATCCCCTCACAAAATCCTCGTTAATTACTATGATGAGGTAATGTGCATAATTTTTATTGCATATACCTTTAAATAATATTTACTCCTGAATAACTAAAAATATACATTTTGAAAACAATATTTGTCTGTTTCATAATTCAGTGGAGGGTTTAGCTATAAAACTGAAAATATAAACAAAATATAACTATCCTAACATTCGTGATTCGAATAAAAGATTAAATTTAATGGATTATTGATGATATTCAATTTTTTGCAATCGTGTCAAAAATGTCACTTAAAGCAATGAGCAAATATTGATCTCTTCATATCATACAAATGCGTCATAGAATTGTTCCAGCAGCCAACTGTAATATTTATATAAAGTTAAATAAATAAATAACGTAACAAATTAACTTTTCTTTCAGTTAATATTAATCTTTTAGTCAATGTTTGTGGAATTTATTAAAAATATACAGTAGTCAAGATTTGTTTTAAATTAAAACTTTCTCGTTGTGGCTAACACAAATATTTATTCTATATTTTCCTGCACAAATTTACACTGCGTGTATTATTTATCAATATTGTTTTTCATGACGAAAGCAGACGATTTTCAATAAAGTGAAGTTTAACATTATATGAAAAAAAAAAAAAAAAAAAAAAGTTTATGTTCTACAAAAGGCGTCTGAGGAAATGCATCTTTTTCTTAACGTTCTTTTTTAGTTCTTTATTATTATTATTTAAAATGAAAAATAAAATCGATAGTTGTGTTTCAAATTATCGCAGATAAAAGAAAATAAGAGATAATTAAAGATATTTATCGTTCCTTGGAAAGATATTTAGAGTTCCTTGGAAAGAACCCACATTGAAAAATTTCACAGCCTGCCAGGTTCCTGCACGAGAGAATAGCCTATATATACAAAAAGTATATATAGAGGGGCTCTCTATAGAAAAAAACATATACAGGGTGTCTCATAAGTCTGTTGACATTTAAAAAAAATCATAACTGTTGAATCGACTGAAAGAATTGAACGCGATTTGCGAAAAAATCACTCTCGTGAAGGGGGATTTTTAATTATTTATTTATTTACTGGTAAAGAAAAAAATAATAATTAAGCTACTTGTCGATAGAGGGTGCTGTGTGTGATCAGATCACACATTTTCATGAAAAACTGTACTTATTCGCATGCAAATGTTTGCAGGCATATAAACCTTATTCTATATGTCCGTTGTCACCACAAATTACAGTTTGCAAACGAGTTATAACACTGCTAACTGGAACTTCATTCGGCTGTTCTTACCTGAGGGAAAACATCTTCACCAATAACGCTTTATCCACCAAATCAGTATCGCAATTAAAACTTCGTGTATGCACAAGTTTGGAGGCGAAATAAGAAATAAACTGTTCTAATCGCAAAACTGTGCAATTTATAGGACTTTCATTTGCATATTTTTCTTTCACATTCGTGCGAAACATTTAAGTATTTGTCTAAGTATCGTTGACAAAAAAATTAACTACGTCTTTTTATTTGCCAAAAAAAAAAAAAAAAACCCTTCACGAGAATGGATTTTTCGCAAACCGCGTTCAATTCTATCAATTCATTCAATAGTTATGAATTTTTAAAATGTCTACAGACTTATGGAACACCCTGTATATAGTTGGCTATATCTGTTTTAAATATATATATATATATATTTGTAATTTCTCATTGAAACTTTAAAAATATTTCTCATTATGTAAGTTTATACGAAATTTTGTCCTATACTGCCATATTAGAAATTAAGGAAAGAATGGGATGACAGCGCCACTTGTTGAGACACGGATCCCCGTATGTAATGAGCTTCAGTTTAGGTCAAATTCTAACTAAATACACGCATGATTAAATTTCGTTTATTGTTTCGTGATATACAACATCCACAAATTTTTTGAAGCACATGCACATAGACGTTTTCAAAAAAAGATCAAATTGTTTTTAAGAATCTCAAAACACGTAATTTTAACGAATCCAACATTTTATTTTTACGCACACAGAAAAAAAAACTTAAAAAAAAATGCTATGAATTTTATTTTTAATATAAGTATCAGTTTATAGTACTTTATCAATGCACGAGAATTGTCGAAAATAATTTCTGCAAATAATTCTCATGGGTAATCCAGTTTCTGTCATTTTTCAAGCAGATAAAACTACTAAACGTAACAAAAAATTTGATCTGCATTAGAGTAACAAGAAAAAATACTCAGTTGGAAACGAAATCCTATATATTCTTTCGGCAGATTCACTTAAATCTCAATAAAGTGAGTCAATTTTATGTTGCGATATATTCGTTTAAAATGACAGTTCTCGCGTAAGTTCTCGGAATGCTTTCTTTATTGACGTTTAAATCTGTTATATTGAAATTGATTGCTTTAGAAGGTATTTCCTTTTAAAGGTTAGCAAATTCCTAAGAACACCTTTTCAAGAGCGACTAAGTTTGTATATCACGAAATATCTGTAATAGAAGATAAAGTTTTATTTAATCCTATTTCATGGCATGTTGTGTCTGTTTTATTTATGCTACTGACATTTATTGTTAGTTAAATTAATGTGCAGAGTTTTTAAAACTTTTTCTTGAATAATTTTTTTGCGTCATCTATACCAGAGTCACTACGTTACAGCCCTTTTCCCCTGACTTTTCCGCCACTTAATTTAAATAGCGTAATAGCATAACCTCCTAAACTAAATGCCTTCCACGGGGCTCGGAAACTTGGCAACAGTTCAAGCGGTAGACAGCGCCACCTGGTACAGATTTCGCGACTTTTTTATTCAACAGCCACGAAAAATTTTTAAAAGTTTGATTTGATACACATAAAAGGCGAATAGAACCGAAGAAACGTCGATTATATATATCATATATCGCTTTTTAAAATTACTGGTGACAGTTGAATAAAAAAGTTGCTCAATCTGTACCAGGTGGCACTATCTACCGCTTGAACTGTTGCCAAGTTTCTGAGCCACGCGGAAGGCATCTAGTTTAGGAGGCTATGGTAATAGAAACATGTAATAGAAATGTTTATATATATATAGTTACACTCATCCCTGACTGACTGACTCTGTCACGCTTAATAAGGCTAAGATATTTCCTTGGACTCTATCTGTGTGTGAACGCAAGTTGCCACCTAATTTTCATACTTTAATTATTTAAAAAAAAAATCTAATTGTTCGATCGATAAGCTGTTTAATCCGACGGATTCAGAAAAATTGCTTTCATTTGGTACCGTATTTGTAACTCACTTTTGATTAGATATTTTAAAATTAATTAAAATATGAAAATAGACATAGCTTTAAAATAGTCATTTAAATTTTTAATTGTTGCCCCCCCCTTTTTTTTCCAGCATAAAATGTAATATGCTTTCGCGTGAAAAAAATAATTAAAAATAAAATATTAAATGTGCGTCTAATTTTAATGGTAACGAAGAAATAAATATAATGCGAAAATTTCGCACGGATTTGCTAGCAAATGAATTTTTTGAAGTAGGAAATAAATAACATGAAATGATCATTTTTAAACATGCGCCTTAGTCCCCCTACATCTAACTAGTGGTGCAAGTGTCAGAGAAAACATGCGGGTCTTAGAAATCCTGTGTATACACAAAGGACATAGCTGCCAAGTTTTTTAATTTATTCCGGAATGTTTATGGTCCCGCCCCTTTTTCACACCGCAATCTTTTTAGAGTAATTTTCATCATATTTAATTGCAATTACACTTTGAAGAATATTTTCCTACAAAGTTTACGGTGTGAAAAAAGGGCGGGGCTAACAGCATTCCGGAGTAAATTAAAAACGTTGGCAGCTATGACAAAGGAGTACTTTTACTCACACACTGACTCCTGAACGCTGTACGTGCTACGATTCTACTTTTTTCCCTGACTCTTCCCCCACTATATTTATGTTGTAATCTTCTATATTATGTTTCCCGGATTAATTAACACATTTTTGACCAGTCAAGAGTTAACTCGTTTCATTAAAACGACTAGCCCCTCCTTTAGGCCTTCCTCTAAAACGATAACTTTTTTTTAAAAAGGATTTTAAGCGTTCGTGTTGAATTCATTGAGTGTAATCGGTATATATGGTCGTCAGTGGCAATTACCGTATCAATTGCTGAGGATGAAATTTAAGTGATTTAAACACGAGTACGAAAAATCTGTTAGCACAGGATGGAACTTATAAATAAAAATAGAAAAATATAGGAGAATCTGAGGGTTAAGTTGAAGTTTGTTATATATATATGAAAAGTCAGGAAAACAAAAAAGAAAAAGCAGAATGTATGCAACACATATCAAATTTACTGGAGCTAATAATTCGAAACTCAATCAGTTCATACAACAAATATAAATTCACCAATTAAATACAACAGTGGAGTCAATAGTTTTATAAAATATTTAATTTGAATTTCACCTTTTTTCTAAGATGAATTATATTTTTACAATAAAATATTAATTAAATTTACAATAAATCTGGACTTTAAAATTAGTATTTTCAGTTTGAGATCGCTATGATCCTTCACTTTGCGTTTGATAATGAATATCATCGGAACGGCCCGCTAAAACTTTGCGAAAATTATTATTTAAGTTTATCTTAAAATAATATTTGTACTAATACTCGTACTATGTTGTCAAAATTAAGTATTATCATAAAAAATTTTAAATAAAATGTTTTTCTTTTTCATGACAATTAACGCCTAAATTTATTATTATTTTTTAATAAATAATGGAATTCGCTGAAAATAAACTTGTTCATTTTGTATATATTTCCTAATTGTGTTGTAAGAGCATAGCTGTCCATTTTTACTCTTTTTTGCTACCGGTAATTTTAATAAAAATCTTTTATAAATTTCTATGTCATTTATTTACATCTTAAATGAAGTAAAAGTTTACAAAAAATTAAGATTTTTTTTTAATTCATAAAAGCTGGCAGCTGTGTAAAGGGGGGTTTCTTAGTTATTAATGAAAAATAAATTATATAGAAACTAAATTTTTCAGCTATTATTCTTAAGTTTTCTCTACGTAGTCACCATGCAGAATGATACATTTCCCAAAGCATTTCTTAATATCTTGTAGGTCATCGTTTAAGAATTGGTAGGGTATGGGTTACTCAAATCTACTACTTTCTAATTTTAAACTAATCAAGATTAATAGCGGTATTTACAGCATTATCTAAATACGAAAAATTTAGTATCCCTAAGATACTTCATTCAGATATCTATACTATATCTTAGTAATAACTAGAGTTTTCCGACATCCTCTCGTTGGATGCATGTATTTAGCGATTTACGGCTTATTGAACCAAATCAAATCCATAACAATATCTGTGTAATTACTATATTATGTGCACAAGAATGCATTCCCATATTGCAAATATCCTTCCGTAAGAGCTCCCACAGTAAGCCCCAGGTTTCCCATATTCCTCCCAGCATATTTCGTATGAATGCAAAATGTCCGCCGTAGTGGCCTCCGTAGGAACATCGTCATATTTTCCGAGTTTCGTAGCTTCGTCGTAGTTTCCGACAACTACTTCTGTAAAATCATTCCTAGAAATATCAAATTAGATTTTCCTTCAGATTTCCCAAACGCGTCCGTTCTTCCTCCAGGAAGAATCTGGGAGGTTTAGGATAACCTAGGGAGCGATCTAGGAAGATTATTTTTATATGGGTAATATGCTAAATAAATTTTATCGAGATATCCCAGTTTTTATTAATAAAAATTAAAACTCTAATATACTGATAATACGTATTGTCAGAAACTGGCGACCTTACTATATATACAGGGTGTCGACAGTCGAAATCTTTTCCTTGTTTCTTCCACCAGTATATTTATGAAATAATGGTTTACTTAATTGGTTTACTTAATTAACTACTAAAATTTCCGAAAGAAAAATACAGGTGGAAGAATCAGGGAAACGTTTTCGATTGTCGACACCCTGGTAGATGATGCATAATTATCTACTAAATATACTGATAGAAAATAATTTATTTTCTTTTAATGGACAAAAAATGTCATGTTTAACATTTTCAAATTGTATATATATATATATATATTACTCTAGGTTACCACAGGACATACATATACATATATATTGAAAATCTTTTCAAACATTGCACAATATGAAACTAAGAATCACATGAAGAACCACAAAAAAATATGAATAAAGATAACGAAAAGAAAAAATTAAGCATCCTGATTTAGAGTCATGCAACTTCATTACTTTGTCAAGGGCATAGAATGAATGTTGCATGCAAATTAGGTGATATTTCTGTCATTCTGTATGTAAATTGCTAAAAATTTACAGCATGCTATGCTCGAGATCACCTAAAAGCAGGGCTACCAACCATCTCATTAATAAGCGTAGACTTGTTAACGCCCCTTGAAAATACGCCCCTTTTCCCACACCACTTTATATTTAGAGCAATTCTCTCCAAAAAGTGTTACGATTAAATAAGAATGAAATTACTCTAAAAAATTACCGGTGTACAAAAAAAGGCGGTGACTCAAAGTACTACGCTTCATAATGAGATGGTTGGCAAGCATGTAAAAGACATGAAAATAATTTCAAAGAATAAGAGTAAAAAACCAAATGAGAAATAAACTTATTTTTCTAAAGACACCAATTTTTTCATATTAAATAAATTTAACTTTAAGAATGTTTATTAAAACTAAACTTTAACTTAATTTACTTCTGAAACACACGCCGAAAAGGTTAAACACTCCACATGAGCCATGAGGCCGAATACAGTGAAATTCACAGTATTCATCAACTGAACGATTAAGTAAAAAAAAAAATTTAGTTTCTTCAAATTTTTAACTAATAAACCTTTAAATTAAAGTTTAAAATTAAAATAAGTTTATTTAATTAAATTTTAATTTATAACTGAAATTAATTTGAGTTACGTAAATTCGCAATTCATAATTATCTTTTAGAGATAGAGATGTTTCATCGATTCAAAAGAACAAGATAGAGAGGAATGTGCGCCATCTGTTAGAGTGAAAAACGTTAATGACCCAATTTTTTTTATTATTATAATTTCATAAACCCACCCAACCATACAGCCATACAACACCGCCCATCCTCCGTAATCAATCATATGCCCACCCAACCTCCACCTTTTTTATCGTTTTTTAGTGTTTTGTAATTTTTTTGGTTAAAATAGACAAAAGTGCACTTTAAAAAAAAATGCAAACACTATAAACTAGGATAGAATAAATCAGAAATAAGATTTAATAATTGAATTTACTAGAAATTTAGGATAACCATAAAATCTAGCCTGAAAATAGATAGATTTAACGTTTTTACTTTTATATTTATCAGAACATAGATGTCTTATTCTGTAGAGGAAGTTAATTAGAATATTTTTATAAATATTTTTATGTAAACGTGATTTGTAATGAGTAAAAAAAATTAACTTTAAAAGAAAATTTCTTATCAAAGATATCAAAAGTTTAGTTTACATTGTCATTATACATTTTTAAATCTAGAAATTTTATTTCTTTATTTATCATATCATTTTTAGATAATAAAAGACTATGAGGATAATTATCTATGAAGGTGTTGGTATTGCTATTATTAAAGTAAAAAACGATAATATCATGTATTATATCTGCAGAAAATTAAGTCATTACATAAAGAGAAGTTCCTTTCATAATAATAGAGATATAAATCAGATAATAAATTACTAGCAGAACCACCTTGTGAAATACCTTTAATATTTTGGTACATAGTGTGATTGTATAGAATAAAATTTTCATCTATTATGAAATTTAGTAAAGTTTTAAAATAATGAAACGATATTTTTTTCTTTAATACTATGTTTATGTTCATTAAAAAGAATTAACATAGCGTTATGTAAGTCATGAATGTTTATGTTATTAAATAAATCATTAAAATCAAATGTACTAATATTTGTAATATTTTTGAAATTTTTAATTTTATGTTTAAGTTGAAAACTATTTTTAACACAATGCTTATTGTCATAGTTTAAAGTTAATCTATAAATTTCATTCAAAATTTTTAATAGAAGATTAAATGCAACATTTTTATATGCATTACAACCAATAGTTACAGTGTGACATTTTACAGGAGTTTTATGAAATTTTGTAATAATAACTATAAGTGAATAGTTGAAATTTTTACATTTGAGTTTTAATAATTTATGAAAGCTTAAAATCTTTGTAATTATTAATTTCAGTTGTTAAGGTGGTTTGCTTGAAAATATTACTATTTAAAATAGAGTTGTCTAAGATAGGTTTATATAACTCTTTACAAAAAATGGCATAATTATTAGGTGATTTATCTACATTATATATATATTGTACCATTATTTCCGAAAAGTAAAATTTTTAATATATTTTCTCAAGTAAGTCTGCATTTTGTCTGTGTAAATGTGTTACACATTTTATGTTATAGAAATAGTAGTACGAAAATATTAATAAAAAAAAAAAAAAAATAGTCGCCTGTGGCAGAACTTTTTACCTTCAGAAGATGTTCTATTTTTTTAAAATGTATATAAAAATTTGTAGCAATACAATAAAAGTTTGTCAAGGTAATATTGAGGAGAGATATAGAGTATTAGGAAGGTATGTGATATATAGCGGTATTTTTACAACACGCTTTCAAACCTATCCTTACTTATAAAAAGCTATTAATAAACTACTTTTAATTTCCAAATATTAAGTCAATTTGCATGATTCATAATTAAGTTTGGTTCCCTACTTTTTCTTTTTATTTTTTTCTTCTTCTTCTTCTTTTTCTCTCTCTCTCTTATTTATTTATTTATTTATTTATGTATTTCAAATTATTAAATACCTGTTGTAGGTAGCACTTCCTATAGTAATTTCATGTACTACCAATGATATAAAAGAGGCTTACACTGATAAAAATGTACTAAATTTTTATTTAACCAGGTTTCCCACATGGTTATTATGTTTTTGAACCATTAATTCGGAATAGCAATTGTTGTCAGAAATAAGAGAAATTTTAAAAAGATGTTTCCCGTTTGAGAATTTCAGTAAAAGATTCCATAAAAAGAGTAAATACGTGTTAAAAAAAAAAAAAAAAAACTATTCTGATCAAATTTTAATTTAAATTATTTTTGTGTAAGCATGAAAAAAAAATTCTAATTTACTTTGTAGCACTGTTAGTACCCACCTTTTTCAATCACCACTTTTTTATTTATTTATTTATTTTTTTTTTTTTAGTAGAGTAAATTTCTCTAATATGTAATTACAATTAAATAATTACAAATCTATTCATAAAAAAAAAAAAAAAAAAAAAAAAGGTGGGCGTGTATGCACGAAAAAAATTCTAATTTGTTTCGTAGCACTGTTAGTACCTAACTTTTTCAACCACTGCATTTTTTTTTATTTATTTTTTTTTTATTTCTCGAATATGTAATTACAATAAAATAATTACAAATCTATTCTTAAGGGAAAAAAAAGTGGTATTATAAAAAGGCGGATACTAATAATGATACTGAATAAATTAGAAAGGCTGACAGCTATGCGTTTGTAATATATAATGTTATTATTAAAGTATTCAATTATTACAGTTGTTAATTTATATGAATTTATTTAAAAACTTGTTATCAATCATATAACTACCTAGTAATCATTACTAACTAAGTAGTTATATATGTAAGAAGCAGGTGTCTCAGCGTTTGAATTAAAAATAGTAATTTATTATATTACGAAAAATTTGTGGAATTATTTTTAAAAATTGAAATGTTACAACACCTTTTACACAAAGACATATCAAAAGCTGAATGTAGTTTTAAAAATCACTCTAGGCATATTTATGTCATTATTTTTGTGATTATTTTTCTGTTTTAAAATGGGGGAAAAAGTTTTATTCTGATATTAAACTAGATTACTAAACTTATTAAGTTTTACTAAAAAATGATTATTGAGTATAAAAAACAATCAAAAGTTTTAATTAACTAATTTCAGTTAAAATTTCCATGTTTTAAATATATTTTGCAAATAAATAATATTTTTATAACGAACGTAATAAAAAAAAAAAAAAAAAAAAAAAAAAGAGGGATTGAAAGAAAAAAGAAAATAAAGAAAAGACAATTTCTTTTAGGAACCACATAACATTTGATAATTATAACATAATAATTACTTTTGTTAATTTTCTTAAATTTATTTATCGCGAAAGTCACGAAAAATTATTTATCATAGATTTTTCTCACTTTTAGATTTACATATATTAATTGCTTGCAATAGTAATTAATTAATCATTTCTTCCTTACTAATTATCATTCATCTAAAATAAAATATTTTATTAATAACCTTTTTTCAAATTTGATTAAAATGTATTGGTTTATTGATTTTTCTTTTCTTTTCTTTTCTTTTTTATTCTCCATTCAGTATAAAGAAATGTAATTGCTATAAAAACATTTAATTAATTAAATTTTTCACATTTTGTTTCAGTTATTCAAACATTTAAAAAAAGTATCTAAATTAAAAAATAATAATAATATTTTTTGTAAATTCTGTAACTTTACGTTTCAACAGAAAAAAAAAAAAAAAAAAAAAAAAAAAAACTTTTGAAAAATGCTGCATAATTCATACTATCAACTTCAAGAATCGTTTTACATTTTATCGATTTCAACAGACTTCTTTCGATTTTGAGATCAAGACGATCATCATCATCATCATCATCATAAACTAATTCCGATTCCCCGATAATCCATCCATATCCCTACGTTACTAATTACCTTTTTATCAGTAACTAATCAAATCTCATCTCACAATGAGAGCATTGGACACAATCAAAACCTATCGAAAATAACTTCAGCTAGCAATTCTACTGATCGTACTATCTCCCTCCATCCAGTTCTGCTCCGCCAGATCCCTGCGACCTTAATACATTATCCAGATCCGTTCCCTCTTCATCTCGGATTCCACCTCTCTCAGAATTTCACCTTTTCAATTAAAAGTAATGAAGTGTGACCGAGATATCGATTGATAGAAGGGGAAACCCTATTCCCATTGCTTACCCCCTTCTTCTGAAGGATAGGGGTTTGAGTAGAGTAGAATTATCGGTTCTTATTCCCGCAAGAGAAGCTTGGAGTTTCTCAACTTCTCTGTTTTCTTGCATGAGTGAGACGATTCCTAGTGATATTTCGACAGAGTAGATCCGTTACGGTGGAGGAGGGTATTCTTCTGGGATTTCTGGCATTTTTATTAATCGCCTTTTAGAGCGATGAAAGGCCTTTCGGCAGCATTCGGAAGGGAGTTCGGAATGTATTTCCAACCATAATTGAAGACTAGTTGGATTTGGGAAATGCGTTCTCTTGGATTAAGGACAAATGAATGCGAGTTCGGGATTTAGGGGATCCGCTCTGGATGTCAATAGTTCATAATTTGCGAACTTTTCATCGATTTAATTTATTTCATAGATAAATTCATATTTCAAACTAACCACTAAGCACGAATTTAATACATTTGTTTAAGGAAAGATTTGTAATGTTTTATTCATTCACATTTATATAAATGTTAATTTCACGTTTAATATCCGAATACGGAATAATCTTGATAAGTTACTTAACAATATTCTGAGTTGTTGAAAATAATAATTTGTTTTCAATAGTAATATGCTAGTGGGGTACTTAAAATATACAAAATGAAACGTTTATAAGATAAATCGATAAACTTAAAAAAAAAAAAAAAAAAAAAAAACTGAGCATGAATTTATAATTATATCATAATTTTCTACCTTTTATATATGACATACTTGCCAACAACCTAATTAATATTCCGTAATAACATTAACCCCGCCTTCATTTTTTACACCATTATTTTTTAGAGTATTTTTCATCTAATTTAATCATAATTGCATTAAAAGAATATTAATCTACAAATTTACTGGTATGAGAAAAAGGGCGGGATTAACAACACTGTGGAAATATTAATTAGGATGTTGGCAAGTATGATATGATGTCATTAGTTGTATATTTATTAATTTTAATTACTTCAAATTAATTATGTAAATTAAACATAGCAGAAAAAAATTAAACAACATCTTCATATATCGTATCATTTCATGTTTTTAATCAAATTATCATGCACGCAAAGACAATGGTTTGCAGTTTTTATAAAATGATATTTATTACAGTAAATTTATTAATAGGTACTTTTTATTAATCCCTTATTTTACTAATGTGTAAATTTATTAATCAGTAATATTAATAATAATAGGTTTTTTTAGTACTTTCATTTTTTATCTTTTGACCCATCTTTTAAACATTTTGTTGGTTTCTTTAATTAAGACAATGATGTAAATTTATAATCTTATATCAGAGTTTGATGTGTGTAGGAAATGTATATATTAGGATTAAAGATAAACCAGGGTACGTTTCATATTAAATAAATTTAATGTATGTTCCAGATGCTCATATTAATTAGAACCACAGGACTATTTATTCAGTCAAATTAGACAATTTGAAATCAGTTTATCTTTTTTCTTTTGACAAGAACTTCAAAAATATTAAAAACAGGTTTCAAAAAGATATAAAAAATAAAACTGAGAGAAACGTTGAATAATAATAATAATAATAATATAGTAACGTTGCTAAGGAAGGCAACTTCGCATTTTAAAGTAATAAATGTTTTTTTTTTTTTTTTTTTTGTATGTTTACACTAACTTAAAAATAATTTCCTTTTTATTTTATTTCCCTAGTCGCATCAAGTTAAGAAAATATTTAAAAAAAAATGTGTGAAAGAAATTTTAAGAAATAAGAACAGTAAATGTTGCTAAGTAACGCAACACAATTACCATATGCCTTTACATGGAAGAATAGACTAAAAATTTATCCTCTTTTATTAAATTATGTTTTGTACAAAATTATGTATGTAATACTTAGAAAACAAAAGTAAGTTTCGGTTTCTTTTTTAATTATTATTATTGTTTACATTTATTATTAATATTATACTTATTTATTTATTTCATTATTTAATTATTTCTCAATTATTTGGGATATTTGTTATAAGAGATGTATTACAATAATTTTATTAATAAGTAATGTTACAAACATTTATATTTTTACTACTTCAATTAATTTTGTTGGATCATTTTTTCTTTTTCCTTGTTGGCATTTTTAGTTAAGAAAACGGAATGGATATATATACTTTAAAGAGAATAGATGGATATAATTATCGTAAATTTTAAGATTAAATAAAAAAAAAAAAAAAAAATGCAGAATTGAAATTAAGAAAATTCACTGCAAAGAACAGATGTTTATATATATATATTGTTTTTTAAATTAAGTTTTTGAATTCAAACTAAGTACCAGTTTAACTTCTTTATAATAAATAACATCACGTTTATTTGAATAGCTAAAACATATTTATGTAAAGCTTGCTGTTACTATTAAGGACTATATATTTATAACACATACTATTCCAATTTGTTTATAAAGACATGAGAAAACTAAGGATTTTATGATAGAGATATAATATATATAATTTTAACACAAATACCTTTAGATATATGTGTGTATATAAGGTGTATATTAAGGCTTATTTTTTAAATATTAGTAATAGATGGGCCATATTGGAATTTTACCCCGCCCATTCTAATAAAATTCATGTATTTATTCAATAATAAGAGATATTGTAATAAACATAGCTATCGAAATTTCTAATTTATTCTGTGGCATTCTTAGTCTTCACCGTTTTTTCACACCACATTCTTTGTGGAGTAATTTTATGCGATAAGAAATGACAATTAAATAAGAAGAAAATTATTCTTTAATAAAATTGATGTGAATGAAAGGCGTGTACTACAAATGTTACGGAATAAATTAGAAATGTTGGCAGCATAAGTTGTTTATCCTGATACAGTGCAAGCCAGAATATATATATTTAATTTCCATTAAATTTTTCATTAAACAAACAAATAAACAAAAAAAAAATAAAAAAGAGAGAGAGAAAGAGAGAGAGAAAGAGAGAAAAGAAAGGAAGAAAAGAAAAAAAAGAAAAAGCTTTTACAGACATTAAAACGTAGATAATCAGTTAAAATAAATGTACTTAAATGATAAGTTTATTCCGGTGTAAATTCAAGATTTCGTTTTTGTTTTAAAAAAGTGTTTCTTTCATCTCTGTGTACACGCCCTACAAACGTACTTATCCACAGTTCATCCTAAAGATATCCCTTTCATTGGCATTACATCCTAAAAATGCCCATTTCATCCTCAAGATGTCCTATAAATGTCCTGGGAAGAAGATGCGTTTGTAGGGATAAACAATAATATTTCTTCTGGAGAAAATTATCATTTTAACAGCATCGAATTCTTCAATTATTATAAGACATAAAGAAAAAAAATACTTATTGACATTATTTCAGTTTGAGATCATTGTTCAAATTTAATATAAATTAACAATTACATTCTGAGATTCAATAAAATTTGGTACATATGTACATAAGTGCCAAGACTTCCGTTTTTCTAGGGAAACTTCAAACCGGAATTTTTTTATAGCTGTTTTCTGTAATAGCAATCGTCGAAAATATATATAACATATTCCATTAAAAAATACTAGTGTCAATTCTGATTTAAAAGTTTAAAATATCGGCAGCTCTGTACATGTATAAGGTAAAGCTAGGAGAGTTCGCACGGTAGGAGAGATTGTGCACATAGGGGATCGGGGAAGGGGGGGGGGTGAGAGTAGAGAGGGCGAGTTGTGATTTCAGGTGGTTGTACAACATCAATAGTGAAGTGCTGACTTCTATGTCCATGTTAATTTCTTCAAGAATCAGAAAAAACGTGGTTATTTTGACTCGTTTACAAAAAGAAATTCTTGAATTTTCACAACCTTTCCTGGGGTTTCCTAAAAAATGGCAGTAATACAAAATATATTTTATTTAAACTATTTCTCATAAGCTATTAACCTAGACTAACAATATGAGTACAAGGATTTTTCCCTAAAAGCGAATAATTATTTAATAAAAGATTGCACAATCTCTCCTACCAAAATGGAAGAGTTTGCGCTTTTACTATCTAGGAGAGATTACGCATTGATTTTTATAAAATTCTATACTAATAGAAATTTTGCAACTTACTGGTAATGACAATACAATGATGATGGGTTTGTTGAATGTCTGGAATTGTACCAGGAAATATTTTCGAGAAGTTACTAGCCTAGTTCAACCCATTCGAGACGGCGAATCTTTTTTGGAACTGTTCCCAGAAACGGAAATGGAACATTATTCAGGAGTGGGATGATCGACAAAAGCCATACCTCAGATGGGATTTACCTCTCGAATTCTAATGTTAGTCTATGAGAAATTAATCGCAAAGTGTTTAAATGTTATTGTATATCTGTTTAATTTTTCAATATTTTCAAGTATGATGCTCAAGTTTTGTGCAGCTGTCGGCTGCTTAAATAGAAGCAAAAAAACTAAATAGAAGCAAAAAATATCAGCCTACTCAAACTTCTTTTCAAGGACTGTAATCGTCTAAATTTCAATAAAACAAAATAATTTAAATAAACGTAAAGTATTTTAATGTTGAAAAGAGAAGATTTCAAACCAAGTGAAATTTAGGTTTTGGGGTTTGAAACTTTTTGTGCAGAAGATTTTGAGGGGGAAATAAAGAAAAAAAAATACTTTAATAAATAGTAAACAGTGGGCGGATTTTGGGCTTAAAAGTGAGCGGGATTAGTCATATATAATATTTCACATATGGTGTGCTACCTTTTTTTTTTTTTGCTCAAAAATGCATTGCACACACACGCACCGTCTCGAACAGATTCGGCAGGTGGTTGCCAGATAATTTCACTACATACATAAGTGCAACGATTGTGGGCAACGAAAGATTTGCTCAGCAAACAAGAAACTATTCAAGCGGAAAAGGAAATGTAATAATTTTAAGTTAAACATGTTATTTAGTAACTTAATAATGTTTTGTATTCTTTATCTGATTTTATTTTTATTTTCGTTGTTTTTTTAATATTTTTTCTTTAAATAATTTTTTGTAATTCTTTTAAAATTTCTTATTTTTTCTTATTTTTTAAATATTGAATTGAATTATCCATTCCCATTACAAGAATATTTGTTTACAAACACCTTATAATGATATCATTTAAGTGCAAGAATTGTTATTAACAATATAATTGTAGTTATAATTAAGCGCAGTCTCTCCTACCCGTGTGTGCAATCACTCCTACCCTATAATTAAAGATTGCGCAAAATAGCTCTCTTGGTTTTATTACAGCTGTTGCTTAAAATTATAACAAAACAACAAAATAGCAACGGAAATGCATAAAAGGACCAATTCGAAGTTATGCACCAATAGTTTAGCAAAAAAATTAAGGTATTTGGATTTTTTATGACGTTCTGTTTAACTGTGCGCAAACTCTCCTACATTTACCTTATGTATAATTTTTCCTATCAATGACACGAAGAAACCAGCAAACAAATCACGAAAAAAAATCATTAAGAATTTAAAATACAACCATAACAAATGAAGTTTACCTATAAAAAAATGCAAAACCAACAAATAACTGAAGAAATAGGGAAAGAAACTCGAAGCTGCCATAATGTTTACCTAAATGGTGTACTTATGTTTGTAGAGTGATAAAAATAACATTGGATCCATGGCATGTATACCATCATAACTGCCAACTTTTACGCTTATTAGTTACTAGAAAATTTTAATAGAGTTTATATGTATATATATATTGTAACAGTCTTTTCTTTATTTAGTAAAATAAAAAATTTCTATGAAAATGTTTCGTTAGTCAAAGAACTAAAAAGTTGGCATCTATGACATACGTATATAGATATCATCGATGGTCAAAAAATTTTTTTTTAATTAGATACTTTTAGTTTATTTCTCGAGAAAAATTTGAACGGCACAATTTCATCTCATTGTCGAAATCTGGGCTATAATAAAAAAAAAAAAAAAAAAAAAAAAATACATATGAGAAATTTCATTTCAATTTGATTTGTTAACTATTATGTTAGGATGTTATGGCCATTCTTTCAATTTTATCGAAAAAAAAATAGGTTATTTGTATATATGTATATATATATATATATATATATATATATATACACATACATACATATCCATAGCTGCCAATATTTTAATTTATTCCGGAGTATTTTTAGCCCCGCCTCTATTTCGCACCACTTTATTTATAGATTTTTTTCTCCAATACATAAATTCGATAAGATAAAAATAAATTACTATTAAATAAAAAGTGGTAAGAATTAAAGGCGGAGCTAAAAATACTCCGGAATAAATTAAAATATTGGCAGCTATGCATATCCTCCAACATCCTAATTAACAATCTGTAGTATTGTTAGTCCCGCCCTTTTTCTCCCACCCAGGGATGGAACACGGGCGCAGAATTCATACCGGAATCCGTTGAAGAAATTTCTGTACCTATAATATCGCTGATTTAAGAAGTAGAAAATTTTCTTACATTGGTAGTGGTATGAATTCTGCGCCCGTGTTCCATCCCTGCCCACCAATAAATTTTTAGAGTAATATTCTCCAAATGCAATTGCGATTAAATAAGAAGAAAAATACTCTAAAAAGATACCGTTGTGAAGAAGAAGGCGGGACTAACAATACTACGGAGTATTAATTAGCATGTTTGGAGGGTACATATATATATAAGATTCGTTATTATTATTATTATTATTATTATTATTATTATTATTACTTTAATTTGTAAATAATATTTGGTTCAACATTTTCTCCTACTGAAAATTTACATCCCGAGGATCTACTTCCATAAGGAGGGGGAAGTAATTTCCCTACTTATACAAAACATTTATCCTGGTTAACTGTCATTATTAAAAATAAAATTTTTCAATTCCAAAACGATTGGTAACAAAGAAGCTCCAATATATATTTATATAAGGTATTTCGTCCTATGCTTACAAATTTAAAATTCTGAAAAATCGGACGACGCGTTAAGTACTATAAGCGTTAGGTACTAAAAATTGATAGACACCAATTTATGTTAAAGTACAACCTTCGTGAATCTTTGCCAACTTGTACTTGATCTAGAGATGTCACAGATTTTTTGTGAATGGTACACAGACAGATTGGCTTCATTCCTAAAGTAGTCAAAGTTTATTCAAGACCACTTAAAACATATTAAATTCTCAAAAATCAGAAATTGCCATTTTTTTTTATGAATCCAGTGTTTTCTTATTATAAATATATAAAAAAGTAAAAGACTTTATGGGTGTGTGTCTAGCCGGAGTAGGTTGTCTGAACAGAATTCCTTTAACTGTAACTTTAATCTCTTTTTACTGTTTAGTTTATTCCCATATTGTCTTTTTTTTTTTTTTTCAGATTTGGGGTTAGCAGAAAGGGATTCATTGCTTAAAGTAGATTTCAAAACATTATAAAATCACTTATGCTTGAACTGAGTTTCTCACCTGCCACCTGTCGATAAAAGAGTTAGACCATGCGACTAAACGCACCTTTTACACATAAATCCAGAGTTTCGGATCTTATACATCTATTTTCACTCAATAATCTGTCATAATAATTTTCTGTAATAAAATAAGCAAAATATTGCCATAGTTGTATATTTACATTACACATCAAAGAATATATCGAAAACAAATTTTGAAAATAAATAAATAAATAAATAATTGTAGACATTCCCTGAAAAATTTGCCACTGAAATTTTTCTACATAGAAGAAAAAAAGGACAAAATAAAATTATAATTCTTTGTAAAAATGAAAAAAACAGGATTTTATTTTCAATTGAACTCCAGTTCTTTCAAAATAATGAAATAAAATAAAATAAAATACTCAGTCATTTTCCCTTTTAAACTCAAATTCTTTATCATGTTAAATGAAGTCTGTCTTTTCGGATCCAGACACATTTTTAGCAAAATTAAAAGTTCTAGCATACTTTCATGGGCGAGTGACAGTCATTTTAAAATTTTAAAATAATTGCTCTTTTTATTTTCATCAGCGACTAAATTAACGAACCATGTTATATATCCGAGAAAAGGAATTTTGCCAATGCTCCCTCCAAACTGTCGTTTGTAGTAAAAAACCTTAATTTGTTTCTGACAAAAGGGAATAGAAATTTCACCATTATACTAGATTCCTTTCCCAAATCTGAATATATTTGAATAGTTACGACCTACTGTAATACAATTACTTGCACGAGGAGCATTACTATGTTTGATAACATTTCAATTTTAATTGAATTAGGGGGAAAATTCTGCGCCTTCCGTACAAGATCTAAATTCAATTAGTAAAGCAAAGCAGCTAAGGCGTTCATTTCTTTTCAAATTAATTGGACCTTTTGCTGTTATTTGTTCTCGCCGTCTAAGTCCGTAAATCCATTTCATAACAGCGAGGCGTTTCAACAAAGAGTAGCAAGCTCTAACTCAATTAGTGATTTTCCTCAAGCAGAGAAATTTCATTTTTAAAGTGTTGATATGCAATGTATGCAGATAAGCCGGGGGGCACAAAAAATGAAAATTTTGCTTTTCTTTCTTTTTCTCGTCTTATTCTTATATCCAGATTTGGCGTCTTTCCAAATCGGCTTATTGCCAAATCTGAACTGCACTATAGACCTGCATTTCAAAAATATGTCTTTTTATTTATATATACATAAATACACGAGAAAACAGGTATATATTTATATTTACATTCTTTTATACAATAATCCCTTGTATATTCTTCTTTTCTTCCGATTGCAAAAATTTTCTTTCGAATTTTCTTTTTTGAAATCTCTGTTTTCCCCCATTGGGGTTTGTTTCACTCTTTCGGCTTCCTCCTTTTCTCTTTATCTTCACTTTTTCCCCGAATTCTGATGAAGTAATATTGTATCTAACATTTGAAAAATCGGAATATATGACAGCTGCTTCTAAGCAACAACTTAAAACATTGCATTTATAAAATGATCATCTAGTTTCTTTTTCTTTTTTCTTTTTTAAATCGATATTTGCTTTGTGAAAGATTTTTTCGCATTTTCTGAGTAATATGTTTTTCTTTAATTTTTCCAGAAATTTAAATATAATTATATACATATTGAATTCTTGTATGAAACTTTTAGTTAGATACATGTAATGTTTGCTTGAGAAAATTCCTAGTTCACAGAACTCGTTAAATAAAGTTTTGTCCTTACATGTTTGCAGAAGGGTGCAGAAAAACTTACTTGCATACATATATATTGGGGAACCCAAACTTTTCCCGAATTTTAGTGCTTACTTTATCAAAAATTTTTTAGTATAACAGAAAAGAGAAAATTGACTTCATTACTCAAATTTTGCGAATTTATTTGAAAGCAGCACATGCTTGCACTCACACTTGTTGCTTTTTATCTGATAAAGGTTATTTTGTTTATTATTTCGACCCAAAATATTTTTTTGTGCGTTTTTACAAGTTTTCATGTTAGCTTATAAGTTTTCATTCATCTCATTTAACGCCAATTTTAGGTGTATTTTTAGGTGTATAAGCTTAGTTACGTTTGTAAAAAATATCGTTGTTCTAGCAACGCCGTGTTTTGACTAACGCAAACAGTTATTATTTATCATCTCTTAAGAGGGACCTGAATAAAGATCTACATAGGGTTCTTCTTAATCCTAATGCGTGTTTGTAGAACGAATAATACTATTATGTTTGACAGATGGATTCAAATGAACAATTATCATGGAGTATAAGTCACCTTAACCTCACAACTTTGCCTGTGATGAGGCAAAATAATTTGATATGAGCCAACTGGAAAACCTTTTCAAGTACTAATCGTGAAATTTTTTGAAAAATTACTGCCATAATATTTAATAAAGTATTGCATTTTCCAGAAAAAAATATTTGAATACCTACCACACAGTTGCCAACATTTTATTTAATCCCGGAGTATTTTAAGCCCTGCCTTTATTTCGCTCCACTGTTTTTATAGAATAACTTTTTTCAATATATAACTACGATTGAATAAGAAAAAATTACACTTAAAGTAAAAGTGATATGAAATAAAAGCAGGGCTAAAAAGACTCCAGAATAAATTAAAATGTTGACTATTCTGCTGACAACTTACTAATTATAATTCCGTAAAATTTATTGTACTCGTCTCCTTTTCACACCAGTCATTTTTTAGATTATTTTTCTTTTTATTTAATCGTAATTATATTTGAAGAAAATTTCTTGAAAAATAAAGTCGTTTAGAAAAATGATCAAATACTAATTTGACGGAATTCATTGGGTTCGATTCTCGGCTCTGGTATTTTTCACATAGTTGGTATAAAAATCAGCCTTCCACTCCAATTTATCTGAATGAATTTTCAAGGTTGCTTAAGGAAATTTCCAAATTTTACGGAATATTAATTACTAAGTTGGCAGGTATGTGCTGTTGCGATAGAAAGGATAGTTGATGAGAAGAGTTAGGAAAAATTACTAAATGTTTTCATGTTATCAACATCTCCCAATAAGTTCCTTTACTAGTGATCCTAAGATTGCGATTTCCATTATGGTTGCTAAGAAATTATTCATTTCAATGTTATTTTCAATTAAGCAAATATTCTAACATATATTTTTCGATAAAAGCATTTCTTCGATAAAAGTAATATGGCGTGTCTTTTGATGGTGTGCTAGTTTTAAAATCTGTTTTACACATACATATATGACAACATTTCTAATTTATTCCGTAGGACTTTTAGTATCCACCCTTTTTTCCCCACTAGTCTATATATTGGGTAATTTTCTTCAATGTGTAAATAAGGTTGAATAAGAAGAAAATTACCATAACCTCCTAAACTAGATGCCTTCCGCGTGGCTCGGAAACTTGGCAACAGTTCCAGTAGAGATCCTATATGATAAGAGACTGGACGTTGACCCGCTAGATGATCCGCCATGTTTGTTCAGCCTGTTATAGATGATATCATTATGCTCTGAATTTTTTCAAATGACACTCTGCAAAGCTTTCTAGATATTAACAACAAAGTTTTATCGAGATTTTAACTAATAGGAAAGTATCAGACGCTGGTAAAAATAAATTACGTCTTACGCCGATCGAGTGGCTTTTGAACAAATGACCGCGCGGTAGACATCGCCCCCTGGTACAGATTGCGCGACTTTTTTATTCAACAGCCACGAGAAAGTTTTAAAAGTAGGATTTAAAATACATAAAAGGGGAATAGAATCGAAGAAACGTCGATTATATATATCATATGTCACTTCTTAAAATTATTGGTGACAGTTTGTGCCAGGTGGCGCTGTCTATCGCTTGAACAGCTGCCAAGTTTCCGAGTTACGCGGAAGGCATCTACTTTAGGAGGCTACGAAAATACTCTAGAAGAAATGTGGTGTGGCTGGTACTAACACAGCGCCACCTGTTGAGCTATTGATCCTCATATGTAATCAGCACCAGTTTATGTCGGGGACCAAGTTTGGTTAAATTTCGTTAAAAAAAAAAAAAAATAATAATAATAATAATTATATATATATATATATATATAGATTTTTTTTTCTAAGTTTTCTTTCGTTAAAAGTAAAAAAAAATCGATAACTTTGTTTTAAATTATCACAGATTTATGGTTCAACCATTCGTTTTAAAGGTGTTGACGAGACCTTTCGAAAGATACCCATCTTGAAACTTTGCACCCCGGGGGGGGGGGGGGAGAAGTTAACTACTACTATTATCAATAATTCATATTAATTTTACAATCACAAGTTTAAAATAACTCTCATTATGTCCATTTATACGAAATTTTGTCCTATACTGCCTTGTTAAAAGTTTGCATAAAATGCGATCACAGCGCCCCCTGTTGAGCAATTGATCCCCAAATATAATCAACATCAGTTTATGCCAGGGTGCAACTAAATACCAAGTTTGGTTAAATTTCATTCATTGGTTCGTGAGATTCAGCGTCCACAAAAAAGTGATACAGACAGACAGACAGACATTTTCTGAAAACTATTAATTCGTGTTCTGGACATTCCAAAACGACTAAATCCATCAAAAAACGGAATTCGAAAATTTTCACGAATCCAATACTTTCTCTATATTACATATAGAATAAAGTAATAATATAATCAGGTGACATAAAACTGACATAACCAATTAACCGCCTAAAAACTTTGCTGTAGAAGCAACCTAATACATACGTCATAAAGATATATGAAAGAGTGTTTGTACATAGATGCCTGTCGCGTGGCTCGGACGCTTGGTAACAGCTGAAGTAGGGACCCTATATATAGAGAGACTGGACATAGACCGAAAATCGGTCATCTTAGTGCCAATTCGGAGCGATACACGTAGAACGTAATGCTTTTTTCTTCGCGATTGACGCTTTACTATACAACATAAATGAAAGGAAATTGTGCAAAATTTGTGCAAAAAGTAATGCAGAATATAAATATGTAATTTTTTTCGTCTTAGAGAAAAATAATTTGAAGAAAAACGAATTTTGTTTTAACCTTCGACGTGGTTACTTTTTTAATTCCTATTGGAAAACAGAGGAATTTTTTGTTGTATATTTCTATATTAAGCAAAATACGTTGATTGTGAAAGCAATTCTACCTTAGTAAAATTAATTCTACCTTATTTTTTCTGAGGACATACATTCTATATATAAAAAGTTAGAATATTTTTAACAAAAATATGGTAATCTTAGTTTTTGTCAAGTAATTCATGAAAAAATGTAAAACTACGGCAGAAGAACAGAAATTATTTTTTATTATTTTATAAAAATATTTACGTAATATTTTTACAAACTAAAAATACATATTTTATTTATTTCAATTACGCATTCTTAATAATAATGACTTGGTTAAATATTAAAAATAAAAATTTTATTAATAACTAGCCGCCTTCAGCGACCAGCTGGTTCGCGATCCTTGAAAAATCCGACTTTATGAAACTCCCGCTCGGTGGCGCCTGTGACGCCTTTTTCCCGTTTCAGATCTTACAACAGCTTATTGACATATAGTGAAAATAGCTTTATTGAAAAATTTTATCGCAGTAAATTCCGGCTCGGTAACCCGCGGCGCCCTCTTCCACTTTCAATATCTGAAACAGTCTGTTCGCTCACCATGTTATGATCTTTCAAATTTCTGACTTTAGCAAAGTCCCGCTCGGTGGCTCCTTATCCCCGTTTTAGAACATACAACACCTTCCTCGCTCATTGGAATTTAAAATATTGAAAATTTAAAATATTACAGCACCATCTGGCGGGAGAAATGTCTGTAATCTACTGTTCAATTCTAAATCAACAAACCTTTCAAATGATGTATTACTCATGAAAATATTTTAATTAGTAGCTGAGGTACAAAAGAAAATCTAAACAGGAGACCTTAAAACGTGTAAATCGGGTAAAATCTCGAATTCCGCTTTCGATAATATAAAATAACTTTAAAATATCTTTCGAATGATGTATTAAAAATAATTTAACCATATTAGAATTTGAAATATTGAAATTTTAAAATATTACAGCGCCATCTGGTGGTAGAAATTTCTAAATCTACTGTTCAATTCCAAATCAACAAAGCTTTCAAATGATGTATTACTTATGAAATTATTTTAATTAGTAGCTGAGATACAAAAGAAAACCGATTCAGGAGACCTCAAAACGTATAAATTGGGTGAAATCTCGAATCCCACTCTTGATAATATAAAAGTATTTCAAAATGTCTTTTGAATGAAGTATTAAAAATAATTTAATCATAATTAGAATTTGAAATACACGTATTAGAATATTAGAATAAAATTTTATTTGCAATTAAATGTAAATTAAAATGTATTTTTTTTTTTTCTCCGAAATTTCTCTCAGTAATCCGACTTATCCCCTTCTCCGAAATTTGCATAATTCCGGGCTAAAAACGTTAAAAATCCTTAGTACGATATGTGAGCAGAAATTCGAATTCGAAACTCTGCAAAATATTAAAGAATAAAGGTGTTCTGGATATTCCGTTGTTTTCTCCGAAACTACCGTTCCTTTTCTACATCTTTGCCCCTTCGCTCCCCTCCCCCCTTTCCACCGATAATAATAATTTTACACTCGAAAATATTCGCATTCGATTTACCTTGCCTTAAAATCTAAATATACCAACCAATTTCAAACGCAGTAACTCTTTTTTTTTTTTTTTTTTTTTAATTTTTGCCCCTTTTCCCTCTTCCTCAAGCCCTCCCTAATAATCGTACTCTTTCAAAAATATTCACAATCGAATTATCGGGCATTAAAACCAAATACTACGAAATTTCAACGGCATATCTCAATTTAAAATACTGCAAAGTATAAAAGAAAACTTAATCTTTTTCCAATAAATACGTCATTTTTTTTATTTATTCATATATTTTCATGAAAATTGAACAGTAGCTTTATAATATGCTGTCTAGACCAAATATTAATTCAAATGTAACGTGAATGAAAATTTGAAAAAGTTTGAAAATTGCAATTTTTATCCCCACTATGAAGCACGTGATGTCTTAATTGGTTACATTCATTTCCTTTTTTATCGCAGACAGTTGTCTCCATGTGTTTTGTTTCCGATCAAGACAGCTAAGAAAATCGTCTGCTGATAGAAAGTTTCTTTTTCGATCGACATGGGTCGACATTTTAATTAATATCTCCGCAACTAATTAAAATTTTTAAATTCTGTTTTTACTATCCCCTCGGGAAGGCTTCTGAGCACCCGTATGTCAAATTTTATACTTCTGCGTTCAGTAGGGGCTGAACGTATAGATGCTCAGACAGACAGACAGAGAGACAGACATCTTCTTTTATTATTATAGATAATTTGCAAAAATATTAACTAATATCTTGAGAAAAAAAAAAAAAAAAATTACATTTGCTTATTTAATTGATTTTTTTTCTTTTTAATATTATGTAAATAAAAATAAGTACTTATTTAAATATTATTTATAAAATTTATTATGGCAATTATTATTTAAAAGAAATTTATATTTCATATGTTAGCAAATAATATACACCTTATTTTCTTTATTTTTATTATTTTATTTTAAGAAATCTGATACATCTTGCGTACTAGCAAAAAATCAAAAAATATATTTTTATATAGTTATTTTAAATATGCATTTAAAAATATATCAGAAAAATACATTAAGATCTAACATATTAAATTTATTGCACAACAGAACTTAAAAACTAATAGCTAGCAAATAAATAATGTAATTATCTCATATGTTAGGAAATAAATACGTAAAACAGCATGCAATAAGAGAATTCAAAGTATTTAAAGCACGATATAAAATAAATAATTATGCATTGTTATCTTTTAAAAGCATTCCAAAATTAAAGCAATTTATCGCCCAACAAAGTAAAAATGTAATAAATAAGTTCTTTTTCGATTATGACATAAAATAATTATAATTTCTTCTCAGCGTAATGGTAAGCAGTGGAGCAACTGGCACTAAAATGGAGAATTTCGTCAAAAAGCCGGCGCGCCAATGTCCAGCCTAGCTGAAGCGGTAAACAGCGCCACCTGGTACAGATTGCGCAATTTTTTTTATTCAACTGTCACCAATAACTTTAAGAAGTTATGTATTATACATAAAATCGACGTTTCTTTGATTCGATTCGCCTTTTTGTATATTATATCCCACTTAAAAAAATTTTTGGTGGCTGTTGAATAAAAAAGTCGCGCAATCTGTACCAGCTGACGCTGTCTACCGCTTCAACTGTTGCAAAGTTTCCGAGCCACGCGACAGGCATCTTATTTAGGAGGCTATGGTATAACGAATTTAAAGAAAAGACGGAATACCGTTTCTTGAAATGCTAATCTCTGCGATCTAAAACTGACTTTCTTAATCGAGACGCATGTCAATTTCTCTGCAGTAACAAAGTAATGCATGCGAAAAGACATCTAGAAATGGTTTTATATAACAAATTAATTGAAAATCGTTTATTTTTATTTATTTATTTTTTTTTTTTTTGAGATATCGACTTTCGGTCCCGATTTCCCCCAAAACAAATCAAATTCAGTTGTTGATTAGAAACGAAAAATTACACACGAAAGGACATCTAAAATTGAGGTATAGCTTTTTGAAGGAAATCCTGTAAAGTAGTTTTTTAAGACGCCTACTTGCAAGACCAGAAATTAATCTACTGATTAAGAATAACTATAATTTTTTTTCCTGGAATAACCATCCAATGCATACGAAAAGACATCTGAAAGAAAATTTGTAACATGGCAACTTTGAAAAAACCCGTTAGCTCCGTTTTTTAAATATGGACTTTAAAGTCCTTATTTTAAATATGGGTTTCACTTCTAGTTTACCATGTCCCTTTTTTGGTATTCCAATTTTCATCAATAGTTTTCAAATTGATCTGTATATTGGACTTGTGTTAATTATATATATTTTCAAGTTTTATTTATTTATTTATTTTTGAGATATGATTGTGAGAAGATTCCTGCAATTCAACCTCCCATCAAAAAAACACACGTACTCACACATACGCACTTTCCAATAACCCCCCCCCCCCCGCCGGCCTCGTAATTGGAAGATTGCGGGTTCGGTACTCGAGCCGGCCAAAGACCGTCGTGTACACTAATGGTGGCTGGTGCACGTAAAATCAGTCGTGGGCGCAATGTCCTCCATGTTCCCATCAAAAATTATACCTCTGGGGGTTACCGAAGCGGGAGAGCCATCCCTTCCGTGGAGGATCAAAATTGCGATGGCATGTCTCCGGACAACCTCTAGGGGTGTGTCCCAGACCGTCGCCAATTGCCCATCTGCGCAGCATTAGTGCGACGTAAAACCCAACCAACCAACCAACCAACCAACCCCCCCCCCCCCCCCCCCAAAAAAAAAAAAAAAAAAAAATGGTTAGACTGGGGGGACTTTGAAGTATGTAAATCGAGCAAAAATTCAATATTGATATTGAAATTTTTAACCGAATACATTATTTCCATTACCTACGGTAGGGAGGTAATGGGGAAAAAGTAGATAAATAAACTAAATCAAATACTCTGCTCCTCTTTTATAAATATAGGTACGTTTTTTTTTAACTTATAGTATACACTTACTACCTGAATAATCGAATTTTATCCGCATCCGTAGAGAAATTATAGCAAGCAGTTTTCAGGAATGTATTTCAAATTTGTTTAACTTTGGTGGGCATAGGTTGTAAGTTAACGCTAATTTTCCTGGAGATAAATTAAATTTAAATTGAATTGTTATTTCAAAATCGCCTAAACCTTAATTTTTATAAAAAAATTTCGAGCAGTTTTCTGGAAAAGCAGTTTTCTTCTTATATTTTGCTACAGGCGAAGCACGCCTATACCAATGATGATAATTTTCCTGAAGAAGAAGATAAGTCAGCTTGCTTTTTTATCATAAAAAAACCTTAACCCTATATATATTTTTTCTTTTGTAACTATTTTTTAGAGAAATTTATGTATAGTACCTGGATAACCATGTATTGACTAATATAGTAAAAATCATTCGCAAATATTTTTTGTAAAACAAAGAAAATAATTTCAAAAAATAACATACTTCGAAATATTTACATTACAAAATAAATAAATAAATAAATAAATAAATAAATAAATAAAATTTTAAAAAGAAAACTATGCTTATAAACTCAAATTATCAATTCTATTGTCCTATTACGTTCCACACATGCAACAATTTTAAGCTCCGCTGTTTGCAGAAAAATATTTTCACTTTTAAGCTTTTTTTTTTTTTTTTGTGACAATGGTTTAAAATTGTTTTTCATAAAATATTTCCGCCAGTAGTTGTTATGCCGGCATATGAAAGTGATAATATAGAATTGATTTTACTTTTTGTTTTGTCAATAAATAAATAAATAAATAAATAAATAATAAAATAATAAAATAAATAAACAATAAAATAAATAAATAAATAAATAAATAAATAAATAAATAATAATAATAATAATAAAATATAATAATAATAATAATAATAATAATAATAATAATAATAATAATAATAATAATAAATAAATAAATAAATAAGTATATCTCTCACAAATTTTATACGCGAAAGAAAAATAATTTACATTTCTTTCTTTGTACCAGTTTTGTATTTTTAATGATAGACAAATGAATGAAATATGACATAAATATATTTATTTATACATTTTAATAATAAATACAAGGGGGAAAATATTAAAGAGAGAAAAAAAAAGGATTTTTAAAATATACATATATGTAGGATTCCCCCCCCTTTTTTTCCCCTTTCCCTTGGATTGGGAAGGTGGGGGAAGGGCTCAAACAATCTAGTCATAAAGTAAATCTGCTAAAAAGTGTTTTTTCCTTTCTTTTATTTATAAAAAGAAAAAAAAATATAATTTTTTAGTAATTGGTCACTTTTAAGTGATTGGGTTTGCGTAAACTAGTTTCAAATTTTTGTCAGAATTATTTTGCGCCTTAAATATTATTTTATTTTATTTATTTGTTTATATTTATTTATTTATTTATTTTAAGGTATATAAATAAATAAATAAACAGACTTCGGGAAATTTTATATCTAGATTTTATCAAAGTATATCTTATGCACTGCTTTTTTTACTTCCATTACCCGACTATCGTAGATGTAATGGAAGTACTGTATTAGGTCCAAAAATTCGATATCGAGTTTTCACCTGATTTACATGTTTTAAGGTCTCCTGAGTCCAAAAAAGTAGTTTTTGGCAATTGGTCAGTGTGTATGTATGTGTGTGTGTGTGTGTATGCATGTGGGGAATCTTCTGGCTATCATATCTCGTAAACTAATAAAGATAGAGCTACGAGACTTTAGAATTGAAACAGGTCTGGTGTACAGATGAGTTTTCCAAAATTTGGGGGAAATTGGAAAACCGGAAGTTGGAAATCGGAAACCGGATGTGGTATCGTAAGTCTGTATTTTCAAAAACGGCTCTAACGATTTTCTTCTAAGTTGCTATATAAACACTCTATTAGACGTTCTTTCGAATAATATAGTTGGTTAGTTCAGGAAAATTGATAGATGTCCTGTATAAATCGCTCAATTTCAGGCCTCCCAAGTACGTTCCTTTAAAAACGGCTGCACGGATTTTTTCAAACTTGCCATAACTGCCTTTTAAATATCCTTTTGTATGTAATTATTGCTTTCCATCAATAATTAAATTTGCCAAGTTTTGGCAAAAGTCGGTATCTCAAAAACGGCTCTAATGATTTTCTTCAAAATTGTTACACATATCCATTTTAGATATCCTTTCTTATGTATTACGTGGTTATTAAAAGGAATTTAAGAGTCATCCTGATTAGGTAGTACCGTTTTGGATCTCGGAAACTGGTGTTTAAAAAAATAACTCTATTTATTTTATTTATTTATTTATTTATTTATTTTCTTATTTTTAAACTTGCTATGTCAACTCCGTTTTATATGTCTTTATACATGTATCAAGTTTCTCTTACTGGGAAAATTCCAAAAAATGTATATAATACATCTAATAGTGGGTAATGGAAGTCGAGTGATTGTTTCGCACCAGATATTTTTAATTTATTTAGAATTGGGTGAACTTTCAAAAAAAAAAAAAAAAAAAAAAAAAAAGTGTTTATTTCAGTTTAAAAGAATTTTTAGGGGAATGGGAATTACTTTAATCATTGAATTGATTAATTTCGAATAATTTTTAAAAGAAAAATTTCTTGTATGGCATAAATTATTATTTTTTCTTTCGTAAAGAACTTTACAGCAAATTATTTGCAATTTTTTATGAATATGAGTTATTTTCGCATAATAATACTGGTTATTAAAAAAAAAAAAAAAAAAAAAAAAAAATAGTGAAACAACTATTTAGAATCTAAATCTATTTTACATGATTTTCTAAGTCATATCTTACATATTTATAAAGGGAAACACGTAAAACATGATTTGAGAAGGTTGCGTTTCAGTTTAATTACGTTTAGATATTTCTTTTATTTGAATGTAAAGCCCAATAATGTTGCTCAAAATTGAACTATTTGTAATAATATTCAGTTAACTTGAAACCAACAGATGGCAGCACATATTCAATCTTGATGATTTCTAAAATAACCACTTTTTGGTATACCGATCCCTCCTTTTCCATCTTTTCTCAAAATGAGTAAGACGAGGAAAGTGTTATATTTCCAAACGTATGTCTAAGCAATAACTATACATAAGAAAAAAGTTTATAATTCATAAAGAGAACATATATTTATTTGTTAATCTAATAAATAAATTAGCAAGTTAGCTATTTATTACATTTTATAATGCACTAAAAAAGAAAGGTCTTCACTGATAACACAGAAAACAAAATTTTAAAATAAAAGAACATTTTACTGAACATATATATTTTTAAAACTTTCACACTACTCTATAAGTAAACTGAAGAAAAAAATGCAAGGATTAATAACACTTTTCTAACAAAAGTTATTTCCCCCAAAAGTAGTACAACATTTTTCATATGAAACACACACATTGATACATAATTTTTAAAAAGTTTTATTTATACTTACGATTTAGCGTCTTAAAAAAGAAACTAAAATCTAAATCGTGATCTATTTTTGCTCTTTCAGTCTGCTAAATCATGTTAAAGAAAAATGTATTTATTTTCACTTACACAAATATGGTAGGCAAATTATTGTTAATGTGAATTATATTTTAAAATTCAGTTTTTGCTATAATTACACCGTTGAGGTCCACTCAATTAAAAAAAAAAAAAAAAAAAAAGCTTTCAGAGGTTTATTTGATTGTCTGTCTGCAGTCTGTTTGTAACATACTTAAAACTGAGAATAGCAGGAAATGCAAATTCTGTATTCTAAGTGTGTATCAAATGGCAGGGATGGAACACGGGCGCAGAATTCATACCACAATCAATGTAAGAAATTTTTCTACTTATTAAATCAACGATATTATAAGTAGAGAAATTTCTTAAACGGATTCCGGTATGAATTCTACGCCCGTGTTCCATCCCTGAAATGGGCATAATACTTTTAATTGTTTATTGAGACCTAAACAAATAGTTCGTGTTCAGAGACATAAAGAATCTTAAATAAATTACATCTCAATGGGCTAAATTTTTCGGTGGTACAAATTAACATGATTCGATTGCAATAAACAAATGAAATAAATATGTATTTTTCATGTGCTCAGAAGCATGCTCCATACAGAATATCATATAAAAAAGAAGAAGAAAAACAGAAAAAATCAGCCATCAGTTTATACGTCACACAAAAGAATTCGAATATATTAGGGCTATACTTAAAAATATAATTAGAGCATTTAAAGTTATGCTGTTTTTGTTTTTTTTTTCCTCCTTTCCTATGTTAAATGCAAGAACACTGTGAATTATGTACACAATTTATTATAGTCAACATACAGAATTGCCCAAATTTTGTGGATTGTGGTTCAAAGAATGGCCTGCGAGAAAATTCTGTCTATAATTTTAAATAAATCATTAATTTTATTACACCTTAAAATGCTTTATGAATATAGCTACAATCGGAATTTCAACTGACCCGCTTTTTTTTTAAGACTTTCTTTTAGTATACATTCTCTGTCATAAACCTTCTGCCGAACCCGGGTTTGAAATGCAAAAAGGGAAAATTAAATTAGAAATATCAGCCCTATCGTTACAAATTCGGTACTAAATGAAAGGGGCGATTTTTCTGAATCCAGGGATGCAAACAGTTTTTCGACACGACACTTACATTTTTTTAAATTAAGTAAAGAATGAAATTTAGGTGAAAACACTTCATTTTAAACTTTTCATACATTTAGTGCGCATCAAGCTAAAAGAAAAAGTATTTAATTATTATTATTATTATTTTTATATTTCATTTTAACTTTCTCTTACCCATATATATGGCAAAGAGAGTATTGTTTTGGGGTCAACTTTTCGAAGTTGAATTTGTGTTATATTTACACGTTTTGAGGTGCCTTGAATCAAAAAACCATGTTTTTAGCGGTTGGTCTGTGTATCTGTGTGTGTCTCTGTGAGTGTCCGCCTGTTATCAGCATATCTCAAGAACAAATAATAGCAGAAAGTCGAAACTTGGTATTCTAAATGTGTATCATTTAGGGATACTACTCTAAACTTTTCGTTGAGATCAAGCAAATGGTGCGTGTACAGGGGCACCCAAGAGAATTCAAATACATTTTGTCTATGGGGAAAATTGCAGATAAGTAGAGTTTAACATGTATAGACTGCACCAGTGGCGGCTCAAGAACTAAAAATAGGTGAAGATCTGAAAAATAACATTTAAGTAGTTTTAATGCAATATTTTTATTCAGAATAATTTTAACTAAAAATTAACAAAAAATTACTCGTTTTATTTAAATGTAAAGTTATACTCTGTAAATGAATACAGCGTAAAATATTAGATAAAATGCCTCATCAATTATTTTCGGTCCACGATCCGCCTCTGGACTGCACTAAACCAGATGAAACGAGTATATATTTTTATTTTTTTTCTATATTCAATAGAAGAAAGTATTGGATTCGTAAAAAATCTCGACCTCGGGTTTTTGATGGTTTTACATGTTTTGAGAGCAGTAGAACACGATTTGACCATTTTTAGAAAATGTCTGTTCATCTGTCTCTGTGTGTGTGACAAAATTTTGTGGCAACTGTATCTCAGGGACTACTGCAGAGAATTTCATACAAATTATTGGTATGTAGTTACACATTGACATAAATTAGAGCCTATCAACTTTTGGTAAAAATTGTCCAACAGCTTGCGTTGCCATTTATCTTTATTTTTAACATGTGGGTATAGGACAAAATTTTGTATAAATTTGCATAAAGAGAATTGCATTTTAAGAGTCGTTATGAAATTTAAAATAATTATTTATATTGAGACCGTCAACTGGGAGGGGGGGGGAATTTATATGTAGGAGCCTCGCCTCCCCACCTGGGGGGGGGGGGGAATTCCTCCCTCGAGGTGAGTAAATTTTTTTTATGGGTATCTTTCAAAAGAGCTCGCCAATACCTTTAAAACGAATGGTTGAACCATTGATCTGTGATTATTTAAAATAAAGTTTTAGATTTATTTTCATTTTTAATTAATATATATCTATATATATTTATTTAATGCAATATCGAGAATAAATTTGACTTTATATATATATATATATATATATATATTTAGTGTTATACTACTTCTCTAATATGGAAATCGTCTGCATTATCATAGAAGATAATTTTTTTAAATAATAATATTAATATATTATTTTTACTGAGTGAATTTGTATTAAAAAAATATAGAAGAAAGTCATGTGGTAGCCCCAACGTATATTTCTTTATATGCGTAAAAACATGTTTCATGTAGAATATGTTATGGAAACCTATCACTGTTCGTGTACAGGGCTATGCAAAAGAACTAGATTATAGTGCGACAATACTTGAAAAATGATGGCATTGTATTTCTGATAGTGCGTGTGTTATTAATATAGGATTATATTTATGTGCACCATGTGGTGTGTACATAACCTTCAGAAGATATAAGGGATACCAATATTTAAACCATAACTTTTTTTTTTTTTTTATTGTTAGTGAAAGGATTTAATATAATAATTTACCATGCCCAGGAAAGCTGCTCAGGAATTGAAATTAATTCCTATTAGCCGTATGGTAAATGATGTATTTTTTAAGATAAATAGGACAACTATAGTATTTCCCCACTTCTGAATTTGGCGATTTATTTTTGGCGATTATCGCTAAATCATAAATCTAAAAATCATAAATCGTATAGCATAAATGATAAAATCATAAGCTAAATTATAAATCAGAAATCATAAAATCATAAATCCAAAATCCAAAATAAATAACATGCAGGCTGCCATGTTTTTTCGCAAACAGTTTAGAAAGACATCGTTATCGTTTAAATCGGCGCCAAAGAAAAATCGCCATATTCAGCTGTGGGGAAATACTATAGTTGTACCGATACATATTTACCGCTTGTTTTTTTTTTTTTTTTTGGATATTTATACGTTTTCAGGCTTCCTGAATACCGAAGTCAAATTTTTAACGTTTGATCTTTGCCTGTGCCTCTAATAGTAAAATAAAAACAAATTATTTCAGGTGATTCAAATGTTGTATTTTGAAGTTAATACGTGTGTTACTAGGAAAGTTTGATCCAGATTCATAAGTTTCAAGGGATATTGCGTGTGAAAGTTGTCTGGATAATTTTAAAAGGACTTTTGAATTTATAACAGATTTGAATTCTATATAAATGTAGGTTCAATAACGGAACGGTGGTTAAGAGGGGCAATAGCTCCCCTGACACAGAATTATTTGTCAAATAAAGCTGTTTCGAAGCCTAATTTGAATTGTTTTAACATAATTTTACATAACAATACTCGTTATCTTACCCCTTAATCTCCAAACTGTATTTATAGTATTAAATTTCAGGGTATGAGTAATAACGTTTCACATAATTAGTCGTGGAAACATACTACAGAAGTATATTTTATAAATATAGCGATTGACGAATTATGTAAGAATATGTGTCTGTAGACACCTTCTAGCAATATTTATTTGATAAAACCATTATGAGAATATGCTAATTAAATATGGGTGCATATCGACCGATAGATGGCGCTGCTATACTGCATTTTTCTCCGATAATGGGAACGCTATATCTTAGATTCTATTGCATATAATTGCAGAAAACTGGGTTTGTGAGAGAACCATTATCAAACCCTACACTAATTTAATTTGGGCATGTCGGCTAATAGGTAGGGATACTGCGATGCAATTTACCTCGTGAATTGGAAGGCTAAGTCTTCTTTTTTGGGGCATAAAACGTACAAAATTTGATATTTGAGATAACCATTATGAAAACGAATGCTGTCTCAAATTAGATGTTTATCAGCCAATAGGTGAATCTGCTATTGTGATATTTCACATGTTTACATTTCATCATCTGTCTGGATGTAAATTGCTACCAAATTGCACGAAACACCATGTATAAAATTTATTGTGAAAAGCTAAGGTTAAACTTTTGTATAAATATTAAACAGTAAGTGGCGCTGTTATATAGAATTATATAGAAGAAATTTTTGTGATGGTCACAACTTATTAGGTTTCCCTTTGGGTAGTTAAAAGTCTTGGGTCAATTAAATTTATATAATTTTTCTGTCTCCACCTGTTGAGGAGCAAATGGCTAATGAAAAAAAAAAAAAGAATCAAGCGGTCTATTCTATTAATATTAGGATCGGAAATTGCAAATGTTTGCTTTCTATCATTAATCTACAAAATATTGGTAACCATGATACACTGACACTGAAATAAGTTTTGAACACTTAATAAAATATTTATATGTATATATATATATTAATATTTATTCAATTTACAATAACACATGATAATAAAACATGACTTTTTAAATTAGTAAATAAATTCTCGCATTTTAGGTAACCTGGCATTTTAACTATTACGAATAACTTATTCCTAAAATAAAATAAGCGTTTATCAATTTACATTTTCTGTTTTAATCTCGCATAATAGCATGAATTAATTAGTCGACATAATAGGCATATATTTTCTAAGTGTCACATTCATTGTCAAAAGCGACATGTAGTAAGCTGTTCAAAAGATCGATAAATGCAAAATAATTTACTCGGATTTCCCTGATAAATATTCATATGAATGAAAAAGTAATATTATCTCCAACGTTAGAAGAATATTATTCAGTGATTTATTTAAGGTATCTTGAAAGTAATTTGGCAGTTCTCAAATTTCCTTAATTGTCAGTTTGATTTATGACTCCTTAAACAAACAATATTAAAATAAATGTGAATTTTACTTCAGATATCCATTTGGAAACTTCTATCTTTGGTTGTTGAAATATTGGCATGAAAGATGTACCACCAGATTTATGTAATTTTATTAGTGTGGAAATAAATTTTCTTTGGGAGGCTGTTATATACACTACTGGAAAATAAAATTAAAAGATCAGGAAGGAAATGAAATAAAAATATACTATTTATTATGCGTACATAGTAGTATACAAATGATAACGAATTATTAAATCTATAAGTCTTGTAGGGTACGCAGAGTGCGAAATTTACTATTGTTAACATCAATAGTATTAAACATTGTATTCCTTCTGGAAATAAGTTCGAGCTGATATTAGATGACAAGTACTGATACGCCTTTCCATGATGCTTTAATTTCGCAATAGTGTTGTAATAACGGCGAGCAGTGGTGTACCAGTCTCTCGATAATCCATTACTAAATGCTTTTATTGTGTGAGAGGTCGGGGGAATAGTTTTACTAGGGCAAAAAACAAACACCCTCTGCATCGAAATAAATCAGGACACCACGAGTAACACGTGGTCTTGTGTTATCTAGTTGGAAAATGGTGTCATGGACGCTTTCTATCATAGCCTCCTAAACTAGATGCCTGTCGCGTGGCTCAGAAACTTGGCTACAGTTCAAGCGGTAGACAGCGCCACCTGGTACAGATTGTGTGACATTTTTATTCAACAGCCACCAAAAATTTTTAAAAGTAGGATTTGATATACATAAAAGGCGAATTGAATCGAAGAAACATCGATTATGTGTGTCATATATCACTTCCTAACATGATTGGTGACAATTGAATAAAAAAGTAGCGCAATCTGTACCAGGTGGCGCTGTCTACCACTTGAACTGTTGCCAAGTTTCCGAGCCACGCGACAGGCATCTAGTTTAGGAGGCTATGCTTCTATATTCAGTTACATCCTTTCTGGCTTCAACTGGCCAGAAATGTTACGATAGCGATCCAAATTATTAAGTATACAAACAACGTGAATCGTGGCATGTATCCAATGATACCGCATACCATAACGCTAGGTCTAAACCTGTATGATGGAGACATGTGACAAATGGCAAAATGCGATTTTTTTACTTCCTCAACACATTGTTGCTCACATCTTTTGTTCCGCTCCTGTGTCTAATGTTGTTTTGGAGTTCATTACTTTCGTTAGCCTACTTTACTGCCACGTTAAGGGAATTTGCAAAGAAAGACGTATTGACAGTCTGTAGTACTCTAGATGTCGCCCTATCCGTACAACTATTTTTTCAGCCACTCTAAGCCCATTTCTGATTTTAGGCACGTTACAGAAATGTATAATTTTCAAAGACCAAGTGGAAAATGTAGCTGTCCGCACAAATGTTAATGGTGCTTAGTCCACTTGAGATCGTTCACGGTGTTCAACTTGGCTCTACCGGACCCATTGACTCCATTCCATGTACGTATAACAGTTGGTACATACTGTCCATTGCGAGTAGTAATATCACTAAGCAATGAACCCGCCTCCACAGACCGATGACCCACTCGTTCGTTAAATTCTGAGCACTTTCACCAGATTACACGAAGCATAGCATTAACTTCTCACGACCAACAAACATTCATATTTGATTCCTAAAAAAAAAAAAAAAAACACTCTACATGCTGTTTTCTTTTACATAGGATATAGATAACATTACATTACCTAGATAATGTAGATATCTAGACTTCACTTCATGCAAATTTCACTTTTTTTTTTTTTTTTTTTTTCTTTTTCTGAACTATGTTTTACTGTACGAAAAATTGGTAATACAATAACCTATAAATTAAAAAAAGTAAATTTTCTATTATCTTAACATATTTTTTAAAAACATTTTATCAATGCTCTGATTGTGCGCATTGTTTTCGTAAAAGTAAACTTATAAAAATGAAATGATTTACAAATAAATAAATAAACAAATAAATAAAGCTTTTCTTTTATTTATTTTTTTTGTTGTTTAAAATAAAAATTATTTATATTCTTCATAAGCTATAAATAAAAAGTAAAATATAAAAATATTTTAGATTCAATAAAAGATTAATATTAACTAATCAAATATATACAATACGGAAGTAAATTACGTCTTCCTATATTACTACAAAATATCTATATTCGTTTCGTGATAGCTATTTTTTTTTTCCGCAATAAATTCATTTTAGAAATAAATATTTGGATTCCTGATATCAGTGTTTTTTTATTCCCAACCTCGCTGTAGGTTTTTTTTTTCTTTCTCTGGAATCTTTGCTCATTCAATATCTTTTGTATGTCTGGAGGGTAATGCAGAATCCTTTACAAAATGTTTCAAAAGATCCAAAGAAGCAAGTATATATTGAGATATAAGTCTATTATTAGAAAGTCCACTAATGGTCAGTTTCTTCGGATTTTTTCCTTATTTCTTTTTTTCGCGTCCGGAGGATTCCTGGTGTATTTAATAATGGTGTGGATATCTCAGGACTTGAACACTAATGATCTCTCTCATCACATCTGAACATTATATTTTTTTCTTCTTTCTTTTTCTTTTTTTTTTTCTTACAATCGTCGAGTACGATAAGTTTATCTTCTCTTACCTAATGCAATACACTCTTTGATCCTTAAGTCACGTACAAGTTTAAAAACGGTATATACCTTTGATGATTTTTTATTTTTAAAGAACGCAGAAAAAAAAAGTTTTAAAATTGTTTATCTATTTCTCATTATATTTTCAATTTATGAAAAAAAAAAAAAAAGAATGTTAATTTTAGAGATTAGAATAACAGGAAAATTGTAAACGAAGATTATTTTTAAGAATAATTTCGGATATGTTATAACAGAATTTCCATTCCTATGTGAATTCCATTTATATTAAATAAGGGTTATTGCTATAACCATAGCTCCTAAACTAGATGCCTTCCGCGTGGCTCAGAAACTTGGCAACAGTTCGAACGGTAGACAGCGCCACCTGGTACAGATTGCGCGACTTTTTTATTCAACAGCCACCAAAAATTTAATATACATAAAAGACGAATAGAATCGAAGGAACGTCGATTATATATATCATATATCACTTCTTAAAATTATTGGTGACAGTTGAATAAAAAAATCGCGCAATCTGTACTAGGTGGCGCTGTCTACCGTTCAAACTGTTGCAAAGTTTCTGAGCAACGCGGAAGGCATCTAGTTTAGGAGGCTATGCTATAACATGGAGCATCGCAAATAAGAAAAAGGTTATTAAAAATCAGGTAAATGATAAAAGTTTCACACTTTATTATATAATATGTTACAAATTATGAAAATAAGAAGTAAACAATTTAAACTAATAAAATATACAATTATTAAAGATTTAAAATTGATCTTTATTTTATATTTCCCGTATTGTGATACTACGCGACATTTATATTTTTTCTACTTTGTTTACGAATTGCTCACTACACAGCTTTAGTACAACGTTAAATGAACCCGTCCTTAAATTGATATATGTTAGTGTGTACCGGACAATAGCATAAACCAAGTCCTGCGCCTGATTACAAAAATAAAATATTGTAACTACAAGGTATTACAAAAAAAAAAAAAAGTTTAACCTTTAACTACACGCGCTTAATATTTTAACACAAGTACACGCGTGGTGTATTTTGTACACCACGAAAATTTCAGATAAACCCTAGCAACACACTTGTCCACAGAACATCCTGAGGAGGTCCATAGGATTTCCTTTTATCCACAGGACATATTAAAGGATGCCTTTCGGAGAAGATGTGTTGTTAGAGAAAATAAATGAAATAAGAACAAATATGTATGCTACAGTTGGCAACAAAAGTATCCGAGCACTAGCAATAATCCCCGTCTAAAAAACGTACACATAATACTGCTTTGTTAAATAAATCCTTGTCCAGCCATGTTCCTAGCCAGTCTAAGAATATGATTCGACAAGGATTTACCTAACAAAATAGTATTAAGTGTATTTTTACTTCCTCATACAAAGTATAAGGAAGTATAGTAATCCCGATTTGCGAAATGGATTTTCTATTTCACATTGCTCAAAAACGAATGATCGCTGAATGTTCCCAATTTGTACGTGTGACTATCATGATGTCTAGTTGTACACATGCAAGTGTCGTCTTAACACGAGCTCTCGTTTTAGAGATATAAGCGACTTTACACGTTTTTTCGTGACGTCTATATGTATGTGTGTCTGTGTGTGTGTGTGTGAGTATGTCGCATAACTCAAAAACGGTTGGACGTAGAAAGTTGCGAATTGGTACATAGGTTTGTTATAACATCTAGTTGTGCACCTCCCTTTTTGGACTTTGTATGATTTTCCGTTTTGGATATATTTAGGAAAATTAGGTTCATAATGGCCAAAATGTATCTAAAAACGGTAATAACTCAAAAACGGTTTGGACAAATCTTGCAATTTAACTAACTTCCCGGCTAGCTAGACATTTGAAACTTTCGGAAAAGCTCAGAACACGTTGACAATGCATTTTAAAAATATTTTTAGCCAACTGTTTCGGATACCTGCTGCCTTCAGCAGCGTTTATATGATTCCACAGAAAAATTATTTAACTAACTTCTCGACTAGCTAGACATTTGAAACTTTCAGAATATTTCAAAACACGGTGAAAATGCATTTTTTAAATACTTTTAGCGATCTGTTTCGGATTCCTGCTGCCTCCGGCAGCGTTACTTGGACAAATCTTGCAATCGATTTTTAACTAACTTCCGACTATCTAGACATTTGAAACTTTCAGTAAAGCTCAGAACATGGTGACAATGCGTTTTTTAAATATTTTTAGCAAATTGTTTCGGGTCACTGCTGCCTTCGGCAGCGTTTATATGGTTCAACAGAAAATTTATTTAACTAACTTTCCGACTAGCTAGGCATTTGAAACTTTCAAAATAGTTCAAAACATGGTGAAAATGCATTTCTTTTAATATTTTTAGCCAACTGTTTCGGATCCCTGATGCCTTCGGCAGCGTTACCTGGACGAATCTTGCAATCGATTTTTAACTCACTTCTCGACTAGCTAGACATTTGAAGCTTTCAGTAAAGCTCAGAACATGGTGACAATGCATTTTTTAAATATTTTTAGCAAATTGTTTCGGATCACTACTGCCTTTGGCAGCGTTTATATGGTTCAACAGAAAATGTATTTAACTAACTTCCCGACTAGCTAGATATTTGAAACTTTCAGAATAGTTCAGAACACGGTGAAAATCCATTTTTTAAATACTTTTAGTCAACTGCTTCGGATCCCTGCTGCCTTCGGCATCGTTACCTGTACAAATCTTGCAATCGATTTTTAACTAACTTCCCGACTAGCTAGACATTTGAAACTTTCAGAAAAGCCAGAACACGGTGGTAATGCATTTTTAAAATATTTTTAACCATTTGTCTTGGGTCCAATGACAATGCTTTTTAACATTATATATTTCTAAAGATGTATAAGGAAGTCATGTGGCGCCCACATCAGATTTTTTTATATAAGAATTATTGGTTTGTGCTCGGATACTTTTGCTGCCGAATGTAAAAGTTTTAATTATTAAAACTTTTTATAAAAACTAATGAAAAATCTTCGAATAAATATTTCAATGATAGGTTAGATATGCACGCAGCGTGGGGAGAGGGATCCTAAAGTCATTTATATTCTGTTTATTATAAACGGTGTATTTTTTACACCAGCGCGTACAGTTAAGGGTTAAATGTTTAATTGAGTTTATGTATAAGTAAAGAGAGGGAGAGAAAAAAATTCCTAAAATAACCCCATTTTTAAGTTATTTATTTATTTATTTATTTATTTATTATTTTGTTTTCTTTTGTTCCAGAAACTCGAACTTTTCTGACAGTTTAACAGAACTATGTATTACTAATAACAATTTCATACTTAATATATTATGTCCAATAAACCTTTCGACTGAATCATATTAAATTTATTACTGTGATTACCGTAGTACACGTTAACGCTAGACTCCCAGCATTATCTGCCTTTTATTATAATTTTACAACTATTTTCAAAAATAACTTTTATGGCGGGCGTTTTAATGCTTTATAATATTTCATAACCTTTTGAGGGCAAAGTAATTTAGACGCATTTAATTGTAAAGGCACACAAAAAAAAAAAAAAAAATACAAACAATGTTATGAGAGATTTTTTTTTTTTCTGCTACTTGTGGTAAAAAAATTCCGGAACAATTTTTGTAGTCGGCAATTAGTTATAGCGCTCGAGTGCCGCAAATGATGCGCGTTTAAGGGTTAAAGTATTACTGGTCTCAAACAGTGGAGTTAAAAGAATAAAATTCACGTAAGAATACAGGAACTTTGCAACCCCTGTGCTAACCTCTATCACACAGAAGGATGAGATTACCGCACATTTTGCTACGAATAACTACCATACACAATTCCTGAGTTGCCATATTTATAATTTCTTCGGGAGCATTGTTAGTACAGCTTTTTTTTTCATATCACAGTTTTACAAGAGATATTTTAATTTTAATTTTATCGTAGATATATTAGGAGGACCGGAAAATAATGTCGTTTTGAATTGGTAAAACGAAACCGGAAATTTTTGTTTAACAGTGTTTACATGGTACTTTACAAATAACCATAGTATAAGTTACCTAAGAATATCTTAAATTTTATCCAAGATAAATTTCCGATGTCAGTATTTTAATTCAAAACGACATTATTTTCCGGTCCCCCAAATATTTTGGAGAAAATCGTTCTACAAATAAAGTGATATAAAATAAAGGCGGGATTAACAATGCTCCAAAATAAATAATGAAAGTTGACAACTCTTCAGATCTTCATCTTATATTTACAGCTGTTTTGTACAAATTATTAGGATTGTAAGTACCGTTAGCAAATAGTGGTGGAAGCGGAACTATCCATGTGACACTACATTTACCATGCAATTACCCTGTACTGCTTGTGAAAAATATAAAACTGTACATTTTAATGCAAAAATTAAATATTAAAAGGCAACTTTTGGATAAAAAATATTTATATAACGAAAAAAAAAAAAAAAAAAAAAAGAAAAGAAAAGAAATCGTTACCTGAGGTACAGCATTGAAAGTAACGTTCAGTAAAATAAAATGATCTCTTTTTAACACACCTTCTTTACCATTTTTCATTGTTAGATTTTTTTTCCCTTCTACCGAATGCAGAATATCCATCTTTTACCGGAGATCATCAAAAGATCTCAAAACTGAAATGGCATTCGGAACCTCGCTGAAGCCCCTTAATGGTCAGTTTTGTCAGAAATCCAAGAATTCTCTGGCTATTATTTCAGTCTTATAGTCTTTTGTTCTCTTTTAAAGATAGAAAATCCCTGGAAAGATTTAATGTTAATGGTCTAGCGTGGTTACTGAAAGTAAAGTTTTGTTCTTCAATAGAATGGGAAGATATATGAGGCTTAATATATATATATAGATAGATAGATAGCTACTAGCAGAATACCCTAAAACAAATTTTATATTTTTTTAACAATTACGATTGTAATATTTACATTAATCATAAAAATTCAAATAATATATAAATTCAGATATTTAACATACCGTTTACAATTACGTAAATTCAGGAATTTCATAGACCCACATTTTTTTTTCTTCTTCTTTTTAAGAATTTGTTAACAATTCGCTAACCACAGAATTCTTTTTAAAAATACGTTCTTATTTTAAGCAAAATTTTTATTTAGAAGTTACTAGCATGTAATTGCCAAGATTGTGTATTTTTAAAGAAAAATCAGCCGCGACTTTGGACATTCATCGATAACTAGTTGGCATAGGTGGACTCTGCTCAGTTCCCCATCATATGTATGTTCTCCTAAATTTCTTGTACAGGACTTATTATATACATGTTAAGATAAATGAATTTGACCAAACGCTTGACACAGTGACAGAACGAAATCCTCGCCTAATAGGCTACCCACCATTCAGTTCGATATCTTATTCTAATCTATTAATTCATTTTATTGAGATCAATTTCGTAGTTTATTTTCATGCTACTATTTCCAATGCAACTTTCGTAAAAATGCGTATTTTTATGAAATATCTCCCCATTTTGCTATGTTGATAAAATCTTAAATTTCGAATAACTTACGAAATTTTCCTATTAGAATATTTGAGTCAATCATGTTCATACAAGTATCATAAATGTTATTTTGAAATTGTCTGATATATTTATGATCCTTAAAATGTATGTTTATGCTCGATTTTGCCTTATTCTGCCATTTTAAGTAAATCGTAAATTCCAAATAACTTACGAATTTTTTAAATTGGAAGAATCAAACTCTATGGTATTCATGTTAGTACCCTAAATAATATTTCGAAAGTGGTTTGACATCTTTACGAGGAAAATATCCCTCAAGATTGACGTTTATGTGAAATTTTGCTCTATTCTGCCATGTTAAGAAATTCGTAAATTTCCAATAACTTACGAAATTTTTATATTGGAAAATTCATAGTCATTAATATTCATGCCAGTATCCTAAATAATATTTCAAAAGTAGTCTGATATCTTTACGATGAAAATATCTCTCAAAATTGACGTTTATGTGAAATTTTGCCCTATACTGCCATGTTAAGAAATTCGTAAATTTCCAATAACTTGCGAAATTTTCAAAGTAGCAAATTTATAGTTACTGATATTCATTCCGGCATCAAAACTGATATTTTAAAACTGGTCTAATATTTTTACAGTAAAAAGTTTCTATTTAATGCACGTTTAAGTGAATTTTTGTCCTATTCTCCCATGTTAAGAAAATCGTAAACGGGCAAACCACTCGTACTCACACTTCATGGCCAGTGTTTGATCTTCATAAACACGTACCAGCATCGCATGAGTTTCTTTCGGTGTCTTGCCAAGCTTAAGACAAAACTATAAATTGATCTTTTGTTCGTTCATTTTCCTGTTTTTAGTTAAGAACCAACGCACTAAACAAGCACTTTGTAAAACAAGTCTTACATGGAACACAAACGACGCTCAACTGAACAACGGTGGAGACAGACGGTTAACACTTGCCGCTACAAAAGTGCAGCGTTTTGTTTCGCCAGTGTTGCCAGATCGGCCGTTCTGACTTCATTCACCGAACTGTATTGTCAGAGGTTGTACTTTACTTTAAAAAAGGTTTTGAGCATTCGTGTAAGCAGTTCATGTTTCACTCGCGTTATGTAATCCAAAATCACAGAAAAATAAAATAAAATGTATTATTCAAAAAGTATTGACTATGTAGTTTTCCCTGAAATACGCAAAAAATCATGTTTTTTTTTTGTTTTTTGTTACATATAAGAATAAAATATTAGTTATATTTTTACCACAGATGGCGATTTATTCACAGTATCTTCTCACATTTTTAACAGATTCGCTTTCTCAAATGATGCCATATTGCAAATACTAATTGCACTACGCTGAAATAAAAAAAAAAAAAAAAAAAAAAAAAAAAAACATGGAGCCTGATACCATTCCTACAGATTCTTAAGTAAAATGACATCCTGAATCCGAATATGATCCCCAATTTGCCCCCTCACCCACCGTTTTCTCGGGACGTCACCTCCTCCCCCAATTTTTATCACTCTTCGGTAATTTTATGGCCATGAATTTGATTTAGAGAATGGAAAATAATTATTTTAACTCTTAATATATAATGTATAATAAGTGATAATAATAATTGATTAACAAAATATAATAAATGTAACTTATAATTTCAGGGGCAAATCCCCCACCCCACCCCACCCTAAATCTTTCCCTTGCTGCAAATGTTCATGTTATAGAATTTTTCACTTCTTTAGGCCCTCAGAGATATTTAACAGTTAAAATATTTTTTTTTTCTGCACTATAAATCAAATTGATAGCCATAAAATTACCGAAAAGTTGTAAATATAGGGGTGGGGTCGTCCTTGAAAAAACGGTGGGTGATAGGGCAAAATGGCCATCATATTCGGATAAAGGAGGTCATTTTACATAAGAATTTGCAAAAATGTTGTTGGGGGCAATTTTCATGCCAAGCAGTGTTATTCTGACTTCAGCATGTTGTACATGATTTCAAACATTTAAATTAAGCACTTTTTGCTTATTACTATCGTTAATAGTTTCAAAATCAAAATCATGATATTGTTAAGGGATAAAGCATAGTTAGTAAAATTTTGCAAGCTGAGTATTTGCAATTCTCGCAAGTTTTGTTACGAAAATTGCAAATGTGCGAATCTGACGTCCATTCTCATAAATGACGGCCATCAAATTGAACTTTCAGAGTCCTTGTCCTGTTGTTGAACGTATAGCATCACTGTAAAAAAAAATAATAATAATAATAATTTTACAATTAAAGCGCCACCTGATGGAGAAAATGAAACTAATTTGGTAATAAATCTTTTGTTACTTTAAAAAAATCCCATGTCTTATGCTGTGCATTTCAGGGAAAATCCAGGGATGGAACACGGTCGCTTAACTCATACCGGCATTTGTTTAAGAAATTTCTCTACCTATAATATCGTTGATTTATGAAGCAGAAAAGTTTGTTACAATGATAGTGGCATGAGTTCTGCGCCAGTGTTCCATCCCTGAAGATCGACTTTTGGATCACCCAGTTATGCCAATGGCATTTACAACATTGATTGCTGAAGAATAATTTAATTGATCTAATCAAAAATATGTTAAATCATTTTAATCAATGATGTAAGATTTTAGATAAATGCGAAAAGGTAGAAAATATTGAAAATAATTAACTACCGTAATTTCTGGTAGATACAACGCAGGTTATATAATCCAGTTTTGTACTAGAAATTTCAATTGATAAATAAATTTATATTTGTACGAGCTCTTCCTTCGAAAAAGTACAGATTTCTCTATTAAATAAAATTTCTGGTGGAGAAATGACACATCTTACCTGCAGATTATCTACCAGAAATTACGGTAATTCCCTTGGTATTTTGTTGGAAAATACCTCGACAAGAATGTGTTAATTGTGTAGTAGAATGTCTAAAAATGTAAACAAATTTCCTTTATTCCTTTTTCTTTCAATGATAGAAAAAAACGAGAGAGAGAGAGAGAATTCAGCAGCAACTATGAAAGGTAATATCAAAGGATTTACAGTGCACTTTATTATGCTAATTCAAAGTTTTGTCCTTATTACTAAGAAAGGTGTTATTAAATTTATCGTCCTTTGTCGTTACATAAATTGCGAAACTTTATGTGGATTAAAAAATTTTTTATGAATTATAAAATGTAAAATCGTTTTTAAGGAAATACCAGACATGTTTTTCCAATTTAATGTAGGAAAAAAAAAATAATACATGTTTTAATTATATTTTGAGCACAGACTTCAATTTTTTTTTTTTTTTTTCACAAATTTGCCCTTTTAAACTAAACGTAAAAGTTTCATTAATTAATCTTAAATATTATATTAATTTTTCATCCCATTTTACATTTTTCAGTCATTTAGCCACCATTTAAAGTCATATGGTTAACAGTATTTTCATTTGATATTATGAAGCATTAAATCTAATTAATAAATTTAAAGTTAAAAGCTAAAAAACTTTATTTAAAGCAAAGAACATGCTGGTCGGAAATCGAACCGTGGATACAAGGTTTAACATGCTGGTGCACATTTTCTGAATTATCGTAGGCAATTCCCAACTGATACATTTTCTCAAAATTCATTTTATCGTAATATACTGCATTTAAACGGATTTGAACAAAGAGAAATAACACTTATGACCAATTTCAATCGCATCGGATTACAATTTATGCATGTATATCTGTACTGATAAGTATAAAGGATTTAAGTCCATATTCTTGATTTTTCAGGAGCCGAAAAATAAAGTTAAACTAACTAAAACTAATCAGAAGAATCGATTAGGATAAAGGTATTATGTTGATTTATACCCTTTATACCATTCAGTGATCGTCAATCTTCATTTAATAAGTTGAAAAAATTGAATTAAATATTTTATATCAAAGATTAATGCTAAATTTCTGACTTGAATCTTTATTTACCAATGGATTTTCTCAAAGACGAAATGACATGAATTTAAATCCTTTATACCAATCGATAGAGAATTTTTTTCTGAGTATGACTATGCACTTAACTCAAAATCGACATTTTTGGACTTAAATCCTTTATACTTATCAGTACAGATATTATGAATTAAATTTTTCACATCACCTTCATTCATTAAAAACGATGTTGCCAACCCTCTGAGTTCTTAAATACAATATATATATATATATATATCTTTTTTAAATAGAAATATCCACTTTATATTTTAAAGAAAATTCTGTGTTTAAATAAACCGAAGATATCTTTGGGAAAATAGTGAATGAATTAATCCTGAGAATTGACAGCTCTGATTAACATGTTTGGAATTGAGTAATTTTATTCAAAGTAAATAATAAAAGCAATCTGTCCAGGAATCTAACACGAAACACACGGCTTCACGAGCAGAGGATCTACAATTGAGTTATCACAACAATTCCAGATCGAATTGTTTCCAGAGTTGCCATCATTTTAACGCTTTCGCGACCGCTGACGTAGATTCACGTTATTTGAAAATCTGTAACTTCGCCAGTGGGCGTTTCTTTTGCAATTTGTATGCTATTTATTTCTTAAGAATATACCCTATATACATACTTGTGCAATCAAGTACACTATGGATACGAATACTTTGATTAGAAAAAATATAATTATAACGTTTATCCATTTGTAATATAAATGTGAACACAGAAATTGTGGTTTTGAAATATTGTAACTTGGGAGAATAACGCCCACAGGTGGACCTTACCGTCAAAAACACAAAAATATGCGGTCATGAAAGTTTTAATTTATTCTGGAGCATTTTTAGCCCTGCCTTTATTCCATGCCCCTTTTATTTTAAGAATATTTTTTTCTTATTTTATTGCAGTTACGTAGCCACAGCTGCCAACCTAATTAGCCTAGTAGTGTCAGAAACCGCTTCTTTTTCCACATCATTTAATTTTTAGAGTATTTCTCTTCAAAGTTAGGAAGTTAGGATGGAATGGTTGAGAGGCACCTGTGACAGCGTCACACATCCTCCATTACCTAAAAGTGGGAGTTAACGGAGTGAGAGTCCCGAATAACTTTCTCTTCAAATCTATTTACGATTAAATAAGAAGAAAAGTACTCTAAAAAAAGCGTGGTGTGAAAAAAGGGCGCGTAGTAACAATATTCCGGGTTATTAATTAGGATGTTTCCTGTTTAAGTTTAGCATATTGGAGAAAAATGAATAAAGTGGTTCGAAAAAAAAAAAAAAAAAAAAAAAAAAATACGGGCTAAAATGTTTCGAAAGAAATGTTGGCAAATACATAGCTGCCAATATTTTAATTTATTCTGAAATACTTTTAGCTCCGCCTTTATTTTTAGAATATTTTTCTCCACTATATAACTATCATATAATAATAAAAAAAAAAAAAAAAAAAAAAAAAAAAAAAAAGTGGTATGGATTAAAGGCGGAGCTAAAAGTGCTCCGGAATAAATTAAAATATTGGCAGCTATGCAAATATGATATGTTGCTGAAGGTCGATTTTATCTCCGCATACTTTCAGACTACAAGATGAAACGTTTGTAATAATACCACATTCATGTCACCGAGAATTAACGAACAGTTGCAAATGGTATTACATTGTTATCAGCGGACAAATCACATCAATTTTAATATCAGAGGTAGTAATTTTTTTCTAAGTAATTTTAATCTAAGTAATTTTTTCCACTAAAATATGTGAATTTTCTTAATATTTGCTGAAAATTGCAGAGTTCCAAAATTTTAATTTATTCCGAAGTATTTTTAGCTCCCCCCCCCTCTATTCCATACCACTTATTTTTGATTTTTAATTTTTGGTTTTTTAATTTTTTTTTTTTTTATCTTAGTTATATATTGAAGAAAATTATTCTATAAAGAAATTGCGGCGAAATAAAGACAGGGCTAAAAACACTCCGTAATAATTTAAAATGTTGGCAAATCTGAAACTGCACGAAAACTATCACAAATATTGTACTCAGACAATAAGGGTTGAAATACTACCGAGTCATAAATGCCCTTGTAATATAAAATTAAAAAATATGTATTAACTGTTATTTTAATGTTTTTAATACCAAGAACAGAGCCTGATTAAGGGAGAAGCACACATTATTTATACTTACACCGTTATTTTTTAACAAATACTTTCCTCCTATAATAAACAGAAAATTCTCATTAAAAATTATTTTAAAAGAATTCTGGTGTCTAATAATCTAATAACGGTGAGTAAATTGGATTGTTTTACACCGTTCATTTTTTATAAAAAATATTTCCTCGTCAAAGCGTGGAATTTCTATGACATGAGATAAAAAAATTAATTGTAAAAATATTCCGGTGAGAGCGGAGATAATGTGTGCTTCCCCCTTAATCAGGCTCTGACCAAGAATGATACTTATACTTTAATAACTTCTGTACTGATTTAAGTCCAAAAATGTCGATTTTGAGTAAAGTACATAGTCAGACTCAGAAAAAAATTCTCTTTCGATTGGTATAAAGGATTTAAATCCATGTCATTTAGTCTTTGAGAAAATCCATTGGTAAAAAAGGATTCAAGTTTGAAATTTATCATTAATTTTTAGTATAAAATATTTAATTCAATTTTTCCCTTTATTAAATGAAGATTGACACTCATTGAATAGTATAAAGCGTATAAACCAACATAATCCCTTTTTCCTAATCGATTCTACTCGTTAGTTTTTAGTTAGTTCAACTTTATTTTTCGTCTCCTGAAAAATCAAGAATTTGGACTTAAATCCTTTATACTTATCAGTACAGAATTGATGACTATGATATAAAAAATTCAATGGACTTCTTTCTTTACAGGATATTATTTAAAAATGGCAAGGAATTTGAATTTTTTACAGCGTAACACCTACTTTATTTTAATATTAAAATGGTTTAAAATTAATGTTTCAATTAAGGATTTAAATATTTTCCGGTACCCAATCTCCTTGAAAGTATAAGTGAAATCATGATAAAATTGATTAGACATTAAAAATGATCTTAAGTAATTTTTTGGGGGGGAAACTAATTTTCCTTTAGGGGCTAATTTTTAATATTCATAATTCAGATTAATCACCACTTTTTCATTTACTCTCCCAATTTCAATAAAATACTTTGTGATACATAACTTTTTTTTATAATGCAAATTGCAAGCGTTATGAAAAAGGAAAAAATATATTCCCTGCAAGTCTTTTATGTATGTTTTTAGATAGTTAATTATATTTTTTTTTATTTTCGAAAAAAAAAAAAAAAAGTTATTATATTTTAAAATTAATGGACCAATCAAGTTTTTTATGCTTTCGCTAAATTGGCGTATAGCTGAAGGATAAACCTTTAGAAATTGAGGGGTAAGAATTAAAAAAGAAAGAAAGTATGTTCTATAATTATTTTATTTTATTTTTTTTTTTTTTGACTATAATAATTATGAAATATATGTTTAGAAAGAAACAAAATTATACTTTAAATTAAAGCCGAAATTCATGATAATTCAGTTTTTATCCTTTTTATTAACGGGACAAGAAAGTAATGTTTTTCCACATGTCGATAGTCAATTGTCATTTGTCAGCTTATTATATGCTTGAACTTGTGTCAAAGACATTTAAAGTTAGAGTGACTTGTTTTCTCGCAAATGATTAAAATGTAATTTACTTTTTGCAATTTATAGTAAAATGACCAGCCAAATACCAAAAGAGGTACATATCTGCCCTCGCACGCTTTATGAGTTTCGTAATGGTAGTAACGCAAAAGTTGCTACAAAAGTCATTTTCGATTTTTATTCAAGTGCATTAACTATACGTAAATACTAAATGTGTCTTTTTGCAGTTCAAATTCGGTAATTTTGATCTTTCTGGATCGTAACGATCAGGAAGAAAAACAACTTTAGACAAAGACATGTTAAGAGCAAAAGTGGAAGCAAATCCATGTTAAACAATCGAGAAACTGTCAAACACTCTTAACCAAACTTGATCTATAATTCAAGAACATTTGCAACAGATTGCTAGAAAGATGATCTGATGTTCTAGTCTCGCATATCTGTCCGAAGCGAAAAGAGATCCAAGGTACAAATTACCTACGTCCACTCAACCTGACATCTGCAAAACTGAAGGAATAAGATCAGTGATAGTTCTGAACAAGGTAGAAAAAGAAGGAAGGGTTGGTTGGTTGACTGGGCTTTACGTCACCCTAGTGCTACGAATGGGCAATTGGCGACTGTCTGGGACTCATCCCTCGAGGTGGGACGGAGACATGCCATTACAACTTTGATATCTGCACGGAGAGGATGGTTCCCCCTCTTTGGTAACCGACAGAGGTATAATTTTGATTGGAACATGGAGGACATAGCGGCCTCGACAGATTTTTCGTGCACCAGCCACCATTAGTGTATACGACGGTCTTTGGCCGGCTCGAGTACCGAACCCGCAAACTTTCAATTACGAGCCCAGCGCAAAGAAAGAAGGGAGTCAAAAACATGGAATGACAATCTTGAGTTATTTCTATAACTACGATATATATATATATATAATAAAATTAGTATGAAAAAAGGCGGGGTTAAAAATGCTTCGGAATAAATCATAGCAATTGGCAACTCTGTATTTAATAAAATAAATTATTGGATTCGTAAAAATTTTCAATTTCCGGTTTTAAACTAATTTACATGTTTTGTGAGGTCTGGAACACGATTTGACCATTTTAAAAAATATATATGTGTGTATTCGTGAGACAGACAAAATTTTTTTGGAAACGGTACTTCAGGAACTACTACGCAGAATTGCACATAAATGTACATGCAGATACACCTTGACAGAAATACGAGTCTATCCAGTTTTGTTGCCAATCGCTAGACAGGTGGCGCTACTATGCAGCGATTTCCACAGTTTCAGGAAAGGCTATATCACAGGAACTAGCTCACGAAATTGCATCTTAATTTATATGCAGATGCACCTTCACATAAGTAATTTTATATAAATTTTTGGTTTTAACAGCGCAATCTAAGACGCTATTATAGAGCGATTCCCGTAATTTAAGGGAAGATTATATCTGAAGTTCTCCTATATCTGCCTGTAATCGAACAAAACTTGATATATGAAAAGGGCATAATGAGAGATTATTCTGAAGAAATTGGGTGCATATCCGCCAATATGTAGAACTGCTATACTGCAGTTTTCTCCGAGAACGGGAAAGATGTCATCTGCATGGTAAAAATTCACTTCCATTGGACATTTAGTGTAATACCTCTCTGAGATGAAAATCGTCTGCATTCACAATGGATAAAAAAATAAGAAATATTTTGTACTGCGTGAATTTTTGTAGGAAAATATGGATGAACGTTTTTTGCACAAAAGCAGTGTTGCCAGATCTGGCGTATTTTTTATTCAACAATCATCAATAATTTTGATATGTGATATGTGATACCATAACCTCCTAAACTAGATGCCTTCCGCGTCGCTCGGAAACTTGGCAACAGTTCAAGCGGTAGACAGCGCCACCTGGTACATATTTCGCGACCTTTTTATTCAACTGTCACCAATAATTTTAAGAAGTGATATATGATATATATGATCGACGTTTCTTTGATTCTATACGCGTTTTATGTATATCAAATCTCACTATTAAAATTTTTTGGTGGCTGTTAAATAAAAATGCCGCGCAATCTGTTACAGGTGGCGCTGTCTACCGCTTGAACTGTTGCGAAGTTTTTGAGCCACGCGGAAGGCATATAGTGTAGGAGGCTATGGTGATACACAGAATAGACTATAAATTTACGAAGTAATAAACCAAACGCTGCAATTAAAAATTATTGGTGATTATTGAATAAAAAATCCGCCGGATCTGGCAACACTGCATACTAGTTGTGTCTATGAAAGCGCAAAATGCTTTCGAAATGCTTAGTATAAAAACAGATCAACAATATTTACGTAATATTTTAAAATAAAGGAAATCTCCTTTATAATGACAGGCCATCAATGATTGACATGATTATTTCTCTGAATTTTGCCAGAAAATTGTTTACTAGGGTGTGTCGTACCACACATTTTATACTGGCGGTATAATTCAGAAACGATTAATAAAAAATATATATACATTAAAAAAATACATTTTGTTGCACATAAAGTCAATAAATAAGTATTATTTATTAATGGTTATACATACATATTTTGTATAAATTCACACTATAACATTCTTAATTTTGGAAATTTAAAAATTCAATCTCATAGAAAATATCTGTTTAATTAAAGCTTCACTGCTTCATTTAAATGCTTTTATTGAAATTATCAATGACAGTTTCTGTACATATTTCGTACGACATATAAAGCTGTTGCATGTTTTATTAAATAGTGGTAAAATGTTAATTCAGTAATGATTTTCTAAGTGAAAACATAGCTAAAAATTTTTATAATTTAAAAAAAGTAGATCTAAATCAAATGAACGTAAAGCATATGTCATTTGTTTCGTTTTTTTTAAATATCAAATTTTGTTTTCCTTTCAATTATTTGAACTATTAATATTCAGTGATATCATAGTTGAAAACATTTTAATTTATTCCAGAACCTTTTTAGCAAAGTCTTTAATCCTACTTTATTTATAGAAGTTTTTTTTTTCTTCAGTATATAACTACGATGAATTAAAAAAAGATTTATGCTTAAGAAAAAAGTGGTATGAAATAGAGGCGGGGCTAAAAATGTTACGGAATAAATTAAAATGTTGATGTCTCTGTGATATATTTTACCCTGATACATACATATAAAATGCATTTCTTATAGAATTTATTTATTTTTTTCTTATTTGGTTGTAATACTCATATTTGCAGAGCAGCCACAGGTGACCTTTATTATTATTATTATTATCTTCTTACCACTATTTCAATAATAAAAAATTTATAATAAATTTATATAGGCCAATCACAGATTTGCCTGCAAAATATATTATAAATTTTACTTTTTGGAAATAGTGGTATGAAAAAAATATTAAAAAAATCTCTTGTGGCAGCTGTGTATTAACATTAAAAACGTTATATAAACACGCGCTGATTATAAAACCTGTGAAAAAAATAATATATATATATATATATATATTGAAAACATATATTCGTATTTTCTATATCTAATTTTTGGCATTTATAGCAAAAGTAAATTTTAAAATGTACCTGTTAAAAATAATGTTAGAAGAAAAATAAGTCATTTTAACTGAAACTGTACACTCTTTTTTATCGTTCCTTTTCTCTTATTTCTCTCTTTTTTTTTTTTTTTTTTTTTTTTTTTCAGGTTAATATCATAATTATGTTTCAGCTGTCATATCTTCTGTCTAATTTCGAACCATTTATTCTCATTTTCCACAATTCCTCCTACTTTATTTATGTTCTTGAATCTTCTTTTCTTTTATTCTGTCCTAGAGCTCCGCTTGCATGTGACATTACGTTCCTTTATTCGCTCTATTTTTCTTTTGCTTCTATCCCAATATGCTTAGTTTAATTAATTTATCACCATTCAAATACTTTTGTTATTTTTGGTTGGCATGTATATGTATTTTTCCCTATTAACTTCTAATATCTAACATAAAACATTTTATTGGATAGCTGTCTTAATATATGCTTTAAGTTTTAAAACTAATATTATATATTTTAGTTGGTGTGATTTATTTGGTATGTTTTACACATTAACGTATTGAAAAAAAGAAAAAGAAAGAAAGAAAGAAAGAAAAGAAAAGAAAAAAAAAAAAAAAAAAAAAAAAAAAAGGAAAACTGAAAAAAAAAAAAAAAAAAAAAAAAAAGAAAATCAGAGTATGGTTTGATAAGGTCTAAAAACCCTAAATTTTGAAATTTTATATGTTTAAATTTTTTCATTTAACACTTTCACGACCGCTGACGTAGATTCACATCATTTGAAAATCTGTAACTCCGCCAGTGGGCGTTTCTCTCTCAATTTGTATGTTATTTATTTCTTAAGTATATATCCAGTATTCATATTTTTACAGTGAAATGTACTATGGATACAAATACTTTAATTAGAAGAAATATAATTACAATGTATATCCATTATATAAGTGTGAATACAGAATATTTTGTTCTGAAGAATTGTAAATTGGGAGAATATTGCCGACATGCGGACCTTACTGTCAAAAAGACAAAATCATGCGGTCGCGAAAGTGTTAATAAATGAGATTTTATTTTTCTGTAGGTTTTACACACACACAAAAAAACAACAACAATAATAATAATAATAATAATAATAATAATAATAATAATCACATTTTTAAAGATAATGTCAAGACTACAAATAATTGGGGGAAAAAATCAATTTTTAATTTTTTTTTTAACCTTTTCTGGATTTTTTTATATGAATTAAAAAAATTTCTGAGCACTAGAGGAAGCCCATAATTAAATGAAATAAACATTCATAGAGATCTTGAATTTATATATAATATATATATATATATATATGTGTGTGTGTGTGTGTGTGTGTGTGTGTGTGTGTACATGTTTTAATTAAACTAGAGCTATAACTTATTAGAGCACAACTGACTGATTTATCCGTTTTTCCAATACTGCTGTTGTAACTCTGTAGATCTAAGAAAATTTCAATATTGAAATTTCCCGTTTAAGTTACCTAAAACAAAAAATTCGAGCATTTTCTCGATTTTCCCCTCGCCTGAAAAGTTATAGTTTTTTGACACATTTCATCCACTTTCTCATCTTATTCTGAAAATAAGCGAATGAAATTTTTAAAGGCATTCTCAATAAGTATTTATAGTTACTAAATAAAGTAAATTTTGATTTGTCATCAATAACCAATGTTTTACCACTACTTTTTCAGAAAATAAGTCTTGAAGTGGATCTAGATTTTTCCGCGGGTTCTCTTGAATTATTTTCCATAAATACTGATTAATAATAGAAAATTTATTTGTAAATACAAAGTTATTCTAAAACGATCTGAGATTTTTTTTTTTTTTTTTGTTACACCAATTTGTTTTTCTGGAGTATTTTTCTTATTATTTAATTGGGATTATGTTTGGAGAGAATTGCTCTAAAAATAAAATGGTGTGAAAAAAGTGGCAGGTACTAACAAAGCAGCAGAATATGAATTAGAATGTCGTCAGGTATGTATATGCAGAGTTGCCAAGTTCTTTAATTTATTCCGGTGCATTTTTAGTCCTGCTTTTTTTCTTATACTATATTTTTTATAAGAGTATTTTTTTTCTTATTTTATAGTAATTATATAGTATAGAAAAATATTTTGTAAATTAAGTGGTGTGAAATAAAAGCGGGACTAAAAGTGCTCCAGACTAATTTAAGGGGCTTGGCAACTCTGTATATGCAATATAAGCACATATTTAGAAAGAATTGTTTAGGCTGCACCATTTACTTTACAAGGCCTGATATTAACAATGAATTAAACGTTGAAATATTGTCAGAGTTTAAAATCGATTTACCGCCATATTCTGTAAACGACATTATTTTAGGCATTTTTTAAATCTGCAATCACTGAAATTCATAAATTCTTGCCATTCTAAAACGTTAGAACATTTCTATATTGAACCACACCGGCATATCAGCTTAGAAAATTCAGCCTTTTATTTGCATGAAATCACTGAAATGAACATTCGTCAATAATGCAATGTATTTCTCATTAAAAAAAAAAATAAATAAGAGGAATTTTATGCTATTTTTTTAAAATCGACTATGAACCCTTTTCAATACGCAAATACCTTTCAATTTTCCAGCCAATGTTTCCAATCTCTAAAAACATTTTTAATTAATAATTGCCACTAATTTTGAAGAAAGAAGATACATATATATAATGGTCGGTTGGACAAACCATAGCCTCCAGCACTAGATGACTTCCGTGTGGCTTGGAAACTTAGCAGTAATTCAAGCGGTAGACAACGCCACCTGGTACAGATTGCCGGACTTTTTTATTCACCTGTCACCATTAATTTTAAGAAGTGATATATGATATATAAAATCGACATTTCATCGATTGTATTCGCCTTTTATGTATGTAAAATCCCATTTTAAACAATTTTTTGGTGGCTGTTGAATAAAAAAGTCGCGCAATCTGTACCAGGTGGCGCTGTCTACCGCTTGATCTGTTGCCAAGTTTCCGAGCCACGCGGAAGACATCTTGTTTAGGAGGCTATGGACAAACATACAATTAGGCAAATATTGCATTTAAATGTAATTGGTGGATAGTGAATACCTGATTTCTACGACTTGGGCACGCAGCTTCTGGCGCGAGCAATTGAAATTTGTCAAAACGTGAGATAGAAAAACGACTGTAACTCGCTTTCAGTTTAGATCATTTTACCTTCAATCTTCATATTTCTACAAAGGCCGTTTATTCTAAACATAAAACAAAAAATAAAGAAAGAAATAAATAAGAATAAAATAAATAAATAAATCCAGCTATATAAGAGCAAGATATACTTCATTAAAAAACCATTCGAAAACTGGAGCAATTTTAATTGTTTTAGTAAATTTGATCAATTGTAGAAGAAAAAAAAAGATGTTTGGAGATTTACAGTTACATAACTTGATGTTGATTCCATTTTGACAGTTTCAGCGTTTGTAAATTACCGTGAACTTAGATTTCCCTCATGGAATTGGTGACACATTAAACAATTTATTTTTTTTCTGCTTGTTTCTTTTCTTTTTTTCCTTGCAAGGAAATCTACAAGAAACTTCAACAATTTCGGTGATATGAGAGGGGGGGGGGGAGAGAAAAAAAAATGCCTCTTTTAATCTATCTACCATCCAAATTTATAATTACACATTTTCTTTTTCCAAAGCACACACTTCCAAGCACCCTTTTCAATTTTACTTTTAGCTTTAAATCATGGTGTCTACCAACTTCCCCTTTTTTGTGTCTCTCCCACGCTACATTAATATAGTATTTTTTCTCTTAATTAATCGTAGAATCACTGTATAAAAGATTACAATATAAATACAGTGATAGAAGAGTCACAAGAGACATATAGAAAGTAGACGCACTGTACATCTGTAACTGAAATTGTAAATTGCACAGTTGCCGACATTCTAATGTATTCTGGAGCATTTTCAGTCCGCCTTTATTTCACACCACTTTATTTTTAGAATATTTTTCTGCAATATGTAACTATGATAAAATAAGAAAAAAATTACTCTTTTAAAAAAAGTGGTATGGAATAAAGGAAGGGCTAAATGTACTCCGGAATAAATTAAAATGTTGACAGCTCTGGAATCCCATTTTGAAATAATAGTTATTTGTTAAAACTAGTGCTAATTTATGAAAATTATTAACTTATCACTGAATATAGTTTTTTACTTGTTTTACAAGAAGTGCGTGATCCAGTTCAATACCATTCTTACATTATATTTTCATTGAAAAAAAAATTTAAAAGCATAAAATGATGTATTTTGCCACTTTAATGAGAAAAATATTACACTCCCCAATCTATCACCTCCTTTGACTTTAAAAAAAAAAAAAAAAAAAAAAACAGCTTTTAGGAGAAACAGTTTCCGTTTCTTCAGATTGGAAAGAAAGGAAGGGCATAATGTATTTATTAATATAGTGATATATACAGGAAGAGTTGCTTCTTGTTCGTTCATTTTCTCTTTCCTTTCATTTTATTTTAATGCAAACATCAAAATAAATGAAGTCTGAAAACAAGCCTGAAAAGACGGAGGAAATTCGTTTTGTCATAAATTTCGATATTTGATTTTCAAAATGTAACGTCCCTTTTTTAAACTTTTTTTTTTTTTTCTGTTTCTAAGATTCAAAAATGGAAATCTACTTTCTTTAGCTGTTTCAAATTCTGTATTACTTCTTTGTGGGTGTTTCAGGAAGTTGAGGAAATGCGTTACACGAAACGAGGATTAAGAAAAAGGAAAATATGGCGTCGAATAGAAATATTTCATTTAAATGTAGTCTTTGCTTAATTTTACTTTTTGCTTATTCAATCTCGATTATGTATTCAGATTGTTGGATGCCAAATAGTATATTAATTTTAAAACATTTATTTTCGATTTCAAATTAAATTCGCTTTTAATTTTTCATGTCGTCTAAAACAATTAAAAATTATAATAAATATAAAATAAAAATACTCTTATTTAATTTCTTTAAATACAAATTAAGTACCTAACAAAACACATTAAAATTGAGAATAAATTTATACAATTATCTTAGGCATGTACTTACTAGGAATTTCATGTGATGTTTTCAATATGGTAAATAATATACATACTTTAATTAATTAGTCTAATGTCTTAAATTTCTGTTGGCTGCGTTTTCTTACAATGCTATTAGTAACTAAATGGAAAATTAAAAAAAGTTTATATTTTCTCCGATGAGAAAACCCTAATATTTGTGTTATCAGAAAAACAAATCCCAGTTATTGGTGGAAAATGAACTGATACATAGTAACATTTTATTAGATTTTTTGAATAATAAACGCGAAATTAAGTTTTAAATGGTTTTTATTAGATTTCTGAAGAAAAATATGCTAAGAAATTTTAATTAAGATATGAATAGCATAACCTGTAAATTTTAAAAACAACTTTTTAAAATCAAAGTAAATTTCAAAAATATTAATTTTAGAAAATTTTAAATATATATTTTATATGTATATATTAACTATTAGCTCCAAAAAAAAAAAAAAAAAAAAAAAAAAATAGAGGGTTTACCAAAAATTAATTTTATATTATTTAATCGTAATAAAGCGTGCTTTGGTTGAAAATAATTATAGATACAACCCCTTAGCGTTTTACAGTTTTTGTTATAGACTGAAATTCAGTCAATGATATCTACGATATATATATATATTTCTTTTTTTAATTCACAATAATTTGTGAGGGGGGGGAGGTCTATAGGTAGCTCAATACATTTGATTGATAAATTATGAAAAAAGAAAATGCTAAAGTTGTGAGTTAAACATTTAATAACAATGCTCCTTTTTAACCAATTATTTAATATTTTACATGCTGATTGCTGTTTGTTTTCTCCACTTTTGTATACCAAACCTTATATAAGGAACATTCCAAACGAATGATTTCCAAACCTTGTATGTTAATAAGAAAAAAAAATATAGGGAAAATTGATAATGATGTTAAAAAAACTTTTATATCTCTATGTGCTCTTCTCATACAAATGAATATAGGTAATTAAAAGAATAATCATAATCATACGCTACACCTAAGATACTCTCCATATATTACTTTTTAGAAGGAGATGATGATCCCAAACATCATTTTCTTCAATTTATTACTTGTCTCTTTTTCAGCTTCGGAACAAAACATTCGCTAAAATATATGAGAAACATTATGTTCATTACAATCCTAAAAATCCACGGGAATACACCAATTATTCCTTTAGATATTTTATAAACATCTTGATCTAAAAGTGCAATTCTGCCAGATTTCACAACTTTTTTTTTTCAATATCCACCATTAAATTTTAAATATAAAAGTTGACTCGAAGATTAATAATCTATTATATATATCAAATATCACTTCTCAAAATTATTGGTGACGATTGAATAAAAAAGGGGCAAAAAGTCTGGCAACAATGTGAAAGTGTCAAATTACTTCCATAGCGGCCAATCTAATCCAGAGTATTGTTAGTACCCGCCCTATTTAACACACCACTTAATTTTTAGAATAATTCTCTTCAAATGTATTTACGATGAAATAAGAAGAAAAAACTCTAAAAAAAAAAAAAAAAAAAAAAAAAAGACTGGTGTGAAAAAAAGGCGGGTACTAACAATACTCCGGATTATTGATTAGTAAGCTGGCAGGTATGTACTTCTAGTCATACAGTGTAAAAATATATTTTCAGTAGTGTTTTGGTACAGTCAGCCAAAAAAAAAAAACGCCCCCCCCCACCTAATTTCGCCGTAAATTATCGTGGAAACATGTGGTTGGTACCAATCGATTTGTAATAACGTCTAGTTTATAATGATATAGTTAGATTTTGCTTAAGGGGTCGTCTACATATTAAAACTGGCATCAACTTCATTTTTTTCAATGGTAACCCCCATTTTTTATAATTTATTTGAATTCTTTGGACAAAATCATCGCAGAAAATGGTATAGTTTATATATTTTGCTCAATTCTTCACAGAGTTATAAGCTGTCAAACTATGAGGGCGCTAATGTTAAATGAATGTGACAAACATTAATTCATATCTTCCAAAATAATTATGATATTCAAATTCTGTTTTTTTTTATATGATAGAATGAAGTGACCCAAACATATTCCATGCATATTTTTGATAAAAAAAATTTTTTTGAAATATGAAAATTATTAATAATTTCATATTTGAAAAAATTATGAATTATGACCTATGTTAATTTTTGCATAAATAGAACGGGCATCATCAAAAACATGGGTTTCCAAATTTACAACTCGTTCTTAACATTATTTTTTGAGTTACAATGATATTTTATTTTTTAGTGTTGTTAGGGGGCCGTCACTTATAATAATTTGTATCCTTTGTGAGTAAATATCTGTATATATTTTGACGAAAAACTATTTTAATTTACCTTAATGTTATTCTAATTGTTTTCTAATCAACATTTCGATGTTTATGATACAAATTGGATCATTTTTATAAAATTATCGCAATGCAAGCGAGAGATTGTGAAAAAATTTCCAAAAGAAATGAAGCCCCGCCTCTATATTGCGGAAACATTAGTAAAAAAACTAGTTTCTGTATTCGTATATGACTCTCTATGTGACGCTGGTATGCATAAATATCAATGGCATTTACTACATCGAATGCTGAAGACAAAATTTAAATGATTTAATTGGAAGTATGTAAAATAATTTTGTTTTATAATGTAAAGTCGTAGAAAAACTGTGTAAAGGCGTGGCTTCCGTCGCAAAGAGGTTTATACTCGATTCTGAAATGTTAAGTCTTTGTTCTTAAATATTACATAACGTTTCCCAGTTTCTCACTGCTAAAATTCTATTTTGTCCCTTTTGTCTTTTGTTTTTAACTTGAAAATTCTACGATTCGTACACCTCAAGTTAAGTATCATGACGGTAAAAAAACGCAGTAAGACGAGGACTATTATTTTAAAAAAGAGCAATAAGCTGTGAACAATACTTTTTTTTTTCCTTTTTTTAATTTAATATAATTGACTTTTATTAATTTTTATCAGATTTTTTAAAACAAATTTTCTGTTTTAATCTTGTTGTGATATTTTCGCATTCGATTACTCTACCGTTTATGCTATTTAAATTTTATCGCATGACGTAACATAATAAAATATAAAATTTTTATTAAATGTTTTTTTAATACTGAATAATAAAGTTTTTTTTTTTTTTTTTTTTTAAGTTTTTAATATATATTATTGAAACAAAGCGCAATATTATTTATTTTCTATTATTCTAATCACGGCGTAAAACTGGCGTCACATTTATTACGGAAAAAGAATTTAAAACAAAGTAACATGCCTTATTACTTTTAAAGATATAGATTTTACGCATTTAAAATTAAGAATTCAAGTACAGTAGACGACTGCAGAACGGGGAATACTCGTTCTAGGCAATAGGAAACCGTTTTTTCCATATCCATATTTCTTTTCATATGGATATACATAATAATTATACTCTTTCTAGTGAAAGTATTTGTATTCATACTATTTTGTTTATTTATATATGAATATAAGGAATATTCTTAAGAAATATCGTAACACACAAATTGTGAAAGAAACGCCCACTGAAGGAGTTACAGATTTGAAAATGACGTGAAACTACGTCAGTGGCCGCGAAAATGTTAAATATTCTTTCTCAGATTTTAGTTTAAGTCTTGTTATCTATATTTTTGTATATTATCTATTTTTGGTTTGCACGCCTAAAATTAAATGTAAATCTTTATAGTAACACTTTCATGTGAGGCTTACAGTATAAAATAAAAATATACCCAACAAGAAGTAGATAATAATTGTTAGTTAATAGATTTTAATTGTTTATATATATATATATACATATTTTATTATATATGTATTTTAACTTAAATTTTTGTCTCTTAAATAAAACAGTTTTTGCTTTTAAGAAGTAGATAATTATTTTTCTTAAATATTAAACACTTTTTTTTTTTTTTTTAAACCGCTATTAATATTATTATCATTATTACTATTGTCCTTTTACCTTGGTATCTAGATTTTTGTAATTAAACATTGTAGGGTTCATATGATTCAAGCTATAAGTGTTGTATTTAACTATTCAATGTTTAATAAATTGAAACCAATAAAAATCTTTTAATTCATAGGCTAACTCAGAAAGTTCTGCCAATTTGAATCGTTTTTACTAACTAATCGTTTTACTAACTAATCATTAAAACTAACATTTCTGAACTCTTTTTCCGGTGTGAAATTTAATAAATAATGTATATTGTGTGGTAGATCACGATTTATTTTTTCTAAATGTATAGACGGTCCCCTAACACATTTTCACGTGTAACTCTGTTTAGAATTGATTTAAAGTATATAAATAGGTATGTTTTCCGAACTGCCTTGATCTCAGAAATCTGAATATTGGGTCATAAATAGGGGGTCGTCATTGAAAAAAATGAAGTTTATACGTGTTTTAATATGTAGATGACCCCTTAAGCAAAATCTGACAACACCATTAAAAACTAGACGTTATTACAGATCGATAGGTACCAGCCGCATGTTTCTACGATAATTTACGGCGAAATTAGGTGGGGGGGTGGCGTTTTTTTTTGGCTGACTGTACTGTTTAATTAAGTATATTGAAACTAATTTGTAAATTATATTATTGAATATTTATAATTTAACGTATTAAAATTTATTTGTACAAAAAAAAAAAAAAGATAAATCTCATGAATAATTAAATTATCGCAGTTAAATTTATAATAATTTTATTATTCACATCAAATTTGTACCTTTCAGCAGTCATTTTCTACTTATCACTCAGCTAAATTCCCCTCGTGTTCTTTAATGCCAGTTCTGAAACTACAATTAAATTGTTCAAAGCTAAATGATTATAAACTATTCTGTAATCTGAGCGTTTTCTGCAAATACGTAGGCAGAAATACCCAGGACGAGTTAATAGTATTAAAATTATTTATTTATGTAATTAGTCTTACAATTTCAGCGAGTATAGCAAAATTACTATTGTTATTTTACTAACAACGCTCATAATGAACGCATTTAAAATGCACTTTTTTTTTTTTTTTGTTGCTGTTGTTGCAAATCAACTTTTAAAATCTACAAGATAGGTTATACAATACATATAAATTAAAATCGTTATTACTTTCATAAATTTAAAGATTTTAACCAAATAGTAATACTTAAATATTAAACATTTATTATACATATTCATATGTAAGAAATTAAATTGTAGTTTCGGCCGCGGTACTTCCACAGGTGCATAAACGAAATATTACTACTGTGCAAGCATGCAGATGACAGATTTAATTATTTTGTCCCTGTGATACATGATCCAAGTGTGGATTAGAATCCAAAAACAGTTATAACATTTAATAATTAATAGCTTTTCCGTCGTTGGAGTGCTGTAGCAGAAGTCATTAGATACGGACAGCAATTATGATTATATGTGTACCGTTAGTTAATAACAAACAAACATAAGATCAAACAGGCATACTGTAAATGGAGATATTAATACGTAATCCATTTTTCAAATCAATTATGTAATTAAATTTATAATAAATTTAATATATTAGAAAGCATTTCAGGTCAAAGCTGATTTAACCAGTTGAATATATTTATATATGACAACAACAACAACAACAACAACAACAATAATAATAATAATTGTAATACCAAGTACACGTAATTTAATGATAGATCAAATGTCCGTACAAGATAAACTGATATAAAATTATATTGTATAGAATATAAAATAGAACTGGCTCTCTGAAATTCTGCAATAACACATTAATTATCATTTTTAACCCCCTGCTTTCGCAACGAAACAAACTATTTCATATAATTTAACTTTTTTTTTCCTTTTCTATGCAGCGGTTTTTAATATATTTTTTTTTAATTGTTTTAATAAGGATCCGCGGTAGCTTGATCAGTAGGGTGTCGAGCTCGTGACTGGAAGATTACGTGATCGATACTCGAGATGAAGACCGTCGTGTACACTAATGGTGGCCGGTGCGCGTAAAATCGGTCGTGGCCGCAATGTCTTCCTTGTTCCCATTAAAATTATATATATGGAGGTCATAAAATGAGGTGAACCACCCCGTCCATTAAAGAACAAAATTGTGGTATCATGTCTCCGGACTATCCTTCGGAGTGAGTCCCAGATTGTCAGCATTTGCCCATAGCGTAGTACCAGTGCGACGTAAAATCCACTTAACTTTGTCCTCAAATTTGTTTTAATGGGTTTTTTTAATTTTATTTTTTAACTGTTAGGAAGATAGGAGCACCACTCCAAAATTTAACAAATGATGTTTGAGAGAAAGCTAAATGCAGAAATCACGGTGAAATTTGTTAGTAGGTCTGAGTGTGCCTTGCTGTTTTAGCTGTACACTTCTGTCTGTTATTTCACGCTATTTCCTTATTTATTTTATTTTATTTATTTATTTTATTTATGTATTTATTTTGGAGTGCGGGTTTTTATTTTGACTTGAAACAAATTTTACGAGTCTTTTTAATTTATAATGTTTACTTAATAAGTTATTTATTAAGTAAATTAAATATTATTTAAATTTAACAAGGTTAAACTTATAGATGTTTCAAACCAAAAATCTATCGCATACTTGCCAACCATTTCATTAATAACGCATACAATTGTTAACGCCCCCTGAAAAAACGTCCCTTTTCTCACACCACTATATTTTTAAAGTTATTCTCTCCAAATTTGTTACGATTAAATAAGACTAAAATTACTCTAAAAAAATATTGGTCTGAAAAAAAAGGAGGGTACTAAAAATTGTACGGTTTATAATGAGATGGTTGGCAAGTCTGCTATCGTAAATTAAAAGTACTACATAACATTTTTCTTTTTACATATTTACTATCAGCTAAGAGCCAATATTTACGTTTATCGCTACCAGAAAATTTTAATAGAAATTTTTATCTTATACTATTAAGTGAGCAATATTTGTATATTTCACTGTTCTCGAAAACGGTAGCTCGGACAGTCACGAGATTTAACACAAAGGTGCCCCCCGAAGGGTCATTGTGCACATCGAAGTCAGATTTTCGAATTTTTGATTAATTTTTTCTTAATTAATTAAAATGTGAAAATAATAACCTTCTAATTTCTGAAAAATAAGCCATTTAAATTTTAACATTTTATCCATAATTTAATTGTTGCCATTTTTTTTTTCGACAAAATAATAATAATAATAATAATAATAAAACCGTACATTTATTTAAAATGAGGAAAATAAATCAGAAAGATTAGAAAATAAATTAGAAATATCAGTCGCATCGTTACAAATAAGATACCAAATGAAAGGTAAATTTTTTGTAAATCCGATGCATTAAACAGCTTATCAATCGGATGATTAGTCTTTTCTTAATTAATTAAAATATGAAAATAATAAACTTCTAATTTCTGATAAATAAGCCATTTAAATTTTAACATTTTATCCATAATTTAATTGTTGCCAATTTTTTTTCGACAAAAAAAAAAAAAAAAAAAAAAAAAAAAAAAACATACAATTATTTAAAATGACGAAAATAAATCAGAAAGATTAGAAAATAAATTAAAAATATCAAATCGTTACAAATAAGATAGCAAATGAAAGGGAAAATTTTTGTAAATCCGATGCATTAAACAGCTTATCAATCGGACAATTAGATTTTTTAAAATTAACTAAGTAATTAATTTTAGATGGCTACAGCAGAAGATTGTATGGAAACCGTTAGGAGAAAAAAAATGAAAAATCTGCTTCACATTAAGTAACATGATTTTTAAGTGGGATTAAAAACTGCAGTTTTCAAATTCTTTTAAATTTTCTCTCACGAACACAAAAATATAATATACAGCCTGTACCCCACACGACCAACTTTCATTTCAAATTTCATCAATTATTTTGGTTAATAAAAAAAGGCTATTGTTATTTTTTTTTTATTAAATTTTTTTCTATCTTCGAAAAGATTTATGTGATCATAGATATAATAATATATATAGATCTATCATCCCCATATTATCGTGCAAAGATTTTTGATGCCGAAAAAAAGCTTTGGAATCAGCCATTAAATGGTATTGAAGGAAAAAAGGAAAAAAAAGAAGAATGAATTTGAAACTATATCTGGAGTTTTTCATTCACCTTTAGTAAATAAATTATTCATGAATTTTATTTGCTAAATTTTATTGCATTCGTGTGTATTCACTCGGGGAAAGACTGCCATATTTTGGTAAAATCGCCGTCTTTTCCCGAGTGAAAAGGAATCACTTTTTTCTCCCCAATGATCAATCTATATATTATTACTATATCTATGTATGTGATACGATACATTAATAATTTGGGTTTTAAAAGATTTTTAAATAGATTATTTAAACTCTATGAACTATATTTTTATTTTAGTTTCATTAACAGATCCTGCTGGGCGATTTTTTTTAATTTTGGTGTTGAAGTACACCGAACGTTTTTCGACAAGAAGTTTAATATAGCAACAGCCATTTTAATCTAAGTAGCGCATCAAATATATAAAAACATAAATGATTTATTTTTACACAAAATTTACAGAACAAATGCAGTTTTAAAGATAGGAAATTTATTTCAACAAGCACTATTTTAAACCTAAAAAACATTAAAAATATAAGCAGAATATAAAGGATTCTTATGTATAAACAAAAAATAGTCTGATAAAATTATTAGCAAAATAGTCTTCCCCTTTTCATACAAAAAAAAAAAAAAAAAAAAAAAAAAAATCCATCGCTAATATGGCGACAAAAATTTAAAAGCTGCCAATGGAGCGACATAATAAAGTTGTGTAACACGATAATGTTTACCTATTTATTTATTTTTTTTATATAATAATCACTATGCTAATTTATCATACAAACAAATGAGCCTCTGTGTGTTACTGCACTTGCACGCTGTCGAACAGAAATATTTGAAAAATTAAAATTAATATTTAAATAAATAAATAAAAATATGTTTAATGGGAAATATACATAACCATAAAAAGATTAGTTGTCTAAAATACGGCAGAAATAGCGCTCATAGCATATTGTTGCAAGGGATTAAGTCTTATTGTTACAATGGATTAAGTCTAAAATGGTGACAAAAATTCAAAAGTCGCCAAAAAGAACTATATTAAGGCTGTACTATCAGGTTTACAACCCATGAATTATATATAAACACAAAAAATTAATTGTCTCATGCGACAGACGTAGCCGGTCACAGCATATTGTAATATTTGGCGTGAAATTGCTGTCATTTAATGGTTGATTGGACAAACAAAATAAACATATGAAATAACGTAAAAGCAAATATTATGTTGTCTAAACCCAGTTACATTTGAGTCCAGTCCGAGTTACATGGGAACAACACCTATAGTGTTGTTCACATGTAACAGGGATTCAAATATAAAAGGGAAACTCCAATTTTTTCGATACTATCTATTTCGAAACTGTTATATAATAAGCACCTAAATGGAAGCTCATTGGTAAACTATTGTCGCAGGTAATAGGGACAAGCGCCCGAGTTGCAGTGGATGACCAAATCGCTGCCGAATGCAGCAGGGACCTGGAGCGAGCTTTTGAACAATTTCAGTAATTTATTTTATTTTATTTTTATAAAGCTATATAGAAAAGAGTTTCCTTTAAATTTAGTGGCCAGCGAAGCGGGTAAAGCCTGCTAGTTATACTTAATTAGTGACAACGGTTAATGAAGTATAATCATAATTGCCAACATTTAAGTTTATTCCGGAGCATTTTTAGCCCCGCCTCTATTTCGTACCACTTTATTTATAGAATGTTTTTTTCTCCAAAATGAAAGCACATAAAAATAAGGAAAAAAAAAACTTTTTAAAATAAAAGTGGTATCGAATAAAGGCGGATCTAAAAATGCTCCGAAATAAATTAAAATGTTGGCAACTCTGGTATACATGAAATTTCTATTGACATTTTCCGGTATCAAAAAAGCGTTATTGTTGGTGACTATGTAATAGCTTATTTTTTTTCCTTTTAACTAGTTTGACAGTTTTGCATAAGAAATTATGTAGGGAAAAGCATTAAATAATAAATAGTATTTGCTTTAAGTTGTACAACATGAACAAACAGTATTTTAAGTTTATATTTTTTTATTTTGCAATATGCATATGTGCATTCAACTCCGTTTCATGAAATAATACCCTAATGGATCGCTTTTGAAATTACAGTTCTAATTTTTATTTATCTTATAAAGTTTCAAAAACAGTTGTTACTTTTTATACATTGATATGAAAATATATTTTCTTTTACGTAAATATCCGAACTTCAATTAAATCTTTCATTTCCATTTAATCTATTTCTTAATTAAAATTTTCTACTTTATTTTTATTTATTTATTTTTTGTTACTAATGTAACTAAATAAAAATAATAAATTGAAATTTTCTTTTATTAAAAAAAAAAAAAAAAAAAAAAAAAATGGCCGGTTTAAATAATATTACGGAGTAAATTAAATAGTTGGCCGAAAAAAAAAAAAAAAAAAAAAAAAAAAAAACTTTATTAGATCACTTTTTAATGATAGTTGAACTTAAAATCCAACAAGAAGTCACTTTAAAGGCATGGAGAATATAACATTTAATACTTTAAAAAGTTCTACCAGCTAAATTAAATTATCAGCTATGTTTAGTATATATATATATATATATATATATAGAAATATTAAAACTATAGGAAACTGCAACCAAAAATTATAGGATAGGCAGCACGTTTTAATAGGAATGTTTCTGTGTTAAAAGCGACACCTTCTCCTTAGAATTTAATATGTTTTAAAAATCTGATTTAAATTAAAAAAAAATTTCGATTATTAACCCCTTGCCCTCAGAGAAAAAATTACGAGGTTCGCTTCTCAGTGCCACAGTTTTTCACTCCGGCGAGGGTGTAGTTGTGTGTTCACTGTTCTAGAAACATTACCTTTTCTATTTATCCGCTCTGCCTCTTATCCAAAATAAGTAAATAATTCAAAAACACTGTCAAGATCCTTTTTTCGCACTCCAAAGCCATGGGTCTAGTTTTACTGATAACAGTGCAACACAAAGGATAGTACTTCAGAATAGCGTACATGTAGACCCGGGCCGGTTAGCTGGTTAGCCCGCATCGACTTAGCGAACCGGGTATATACGCCCGGAATAAGAAATTAATTTGCTTTTAGTTTTCCAAAGATTAATTAATTTTGCTTGCGATTTTTCTAAATGTTCAAACAGCAGGAAATACATATATATATATATGTAATAAGTATTTCCGATTAGTAAAACTCTCATAGAATATGGGTTTGTCTGTCTGTCTTGTTAGGTATTTTATTTCCTTAACATTTTTTGTTTTGTCATTGCCGGTCTTTAACACTATGCTGGCTTTAACAAGAGCACAAAATACTGCCGTTTATTATAAAATTTGTAATACCATTCATTACCTTGATTGACCCATTTATTTTACCGGTTTTCATAAAATATTTCAAACCAGAAAAAAATATATTGGAGAAACATATGTTATAAATAAAGTGATGCGATTTAAAGGCGGGGCTAAAATGCTCCGGAATAAATTAAAATGCTAGAAACTGTAATATAAATTGCCTCATATGCTATAAAGTACCTATACATGCGTCTTAATATAAAATTATTTTGAATTCGGAAATAATAATAATAATAGCAATGTTTTGAACGTGATATGCCAAAATTTCTAATTTCTCTGGAGCATTGTTTTTTATTTTTCATATCGGAGAAGATTACTATACAAAAAATTGTAGTGTTGAAAAAAAGTCGTGTACTAACAACTCTCCAAAAGAAGCGGAAATGTTTGTATGCCTGCCAAATACAGTAGATAATTATAATTACAAATTAACTTTTTGAATATTTGCTATTAAATATAAATTTAATGTTTCATTTTATTTATTAAAATTTTATTAAATTTATCTTTACTTTTTTCTAATAAATAAAGTTTTTAAATAATAAGACAGTATAACAGCTTCCTATATCCGCACTACGCTTCAATGAATTTCATTTATCTAATTTATTTGTAGATCAAAAGCTCGTCTTAGCTATAAAAACCCTGCTCCATAGCTACAGTCCATATACAAAATCACTTATTATTGCCTTCAACATTATCCCTAGCAGGAAGAAAACAAACTTTTATACTTTCGATCCATTTTTCAGAAATTTTTCTGAACTATTTCATCGAGGTAATTTCTGAAAATTTTTCTATCAACCGATCAAAGAACTATTTACAAAATGACTTTTCTGTAGTAGATAGTGATCACTTTTCATTTTGAAATTCCATTTCGATATTTAACAAGCCACTATTTGAGATGATTTAGAAGTTCATTTTGTTCAGAAAATGTTGGCAATACCAGATGACGCTGGTCAGATCGATATCCTCTGCTTTTGCTGTTATTGGAAACAACTGATTATGTGCAGGTAATTTTAACTTATTGACGAAATTATTTTTGTTTTGAAAAGTTCATAATGCGTATTTTATTCTTTGTTTTGAGTTACTGCTGTTAATTAAGTGTGAAAGGAAAGCCCTTTGGTTAAAATATTGGAATAGCTACCAACTCTACGCTTTTATCGGATATTTCATACCAGAAATTTTATGTGACAATTTTTAATTTATTTAAGCGTTTAAAGAAAATATGATCGTTTTTCATTAAAAAATACTGGTGATATATGCATACTTGCCAAACATCCCATTATAAATCGTACAATTATTAGTACCCGCCTTTTTTTTTTTTTCACACCTGTTATTTTCTAGAGTAATTTTATTCTTGTTTAATCTAAACAACATTTGGAGAGAATTACTCTAAAAATAAAATGGTGCGAAAAAGGGGGCGTTTTTTCAAGGGGCGTTAACAATTTTACGGTTATTAATGAGATGGTTGGCAAGTATGAAAATATCATTTTAACTATCGAAAGCTATATATTGGCGTTTATTTTGTTCTGGTTATGCATATAGAGCATTAGTGTATTATCTAGCGACTTATGTTGAGCATCGGATTACTTTAAGAAGGTAAATAACTGTCTGTAATAAACAGATTATTATTCGGAAAAATTTGATTTCAGTATCTTTTTATATTCTCGTGTTTCAAGTAATTTTACGGATTGAAGATAATTTCTGAACCTTTTGCAAGCCCTAACGCTGTAAAGAGCTTCAAACAGTGCTGCAAAATTTAGGACTCTTTTATACAATAACATCAGTAATTTAAAGGAGTGATATTTTATAGAAATAATGGAAGAATCCTCGGAGATTTTACTATGTGCTATCCTGTGTTTGTTTATGTTATGTTTGTCAATCTCTGTAAAAGTAAAATAATTAAAAATAATTAAAAATAACATTAAAAAAATTAAAAAGACAATAAAAATTTAAAAATTTGCTCCTAGAAAATACAAAAAATATTTTTACTATCTTTAAACTTTCTATTATATTTTGTAATGCTATCCTTAACCTTTCTTATTTTATTTTATTTTAATTATTTTATTTTTATTTTTTTGTACTTCATATTTTATGAATTCCATGTTTACGTATTTATGTTTTGGTGACCCTTCTCTGTTTTTTCCCCCTCTCTCCGTTGCAGTGATCGTGATTTTTTAGGACTCGCGCCTCGTTAGTTCCAGACAAAGGAAGTTGCCTGGCTTTTGTCACAGGTGCTTCCATCCAACAGTATCCGAAGATTCTTCAGTGTGATGAGGGAGAACACCGATAGCGTTAAATTTATTGATGGATATTGAATAAAACAGTTTCTAAATTAGGCAGCGCTGACCGGAAGACTAAAATTAAATAGGACCGGCAATGGGTTAATAATAAACCAAAAAAGATTTTTTTCGAAATATAAAACCAACAAAATAACAGGCAATATCAATCAAAATCTATATAATATTTATTTATTCATAAATTACAAATATATTCCAATAATTCCTTTATTTTTTTTTTTCTCCTCTCACCTATAAATCTCAAGATCAGATTTCTCTGTATTCCTTCTGCCCGCAATATTTTACGGCAGGGATGGAACACGGGCGCAGAATTCATACCGGAATCTGTTTAAGAAATTTTACTACCTATAATATCGTTGATTTAAGAAGTAGAAAATTTTCTTACATTGATAGTGGTATGAATACTGCGCCCGTGTTCCATCCCTGTTTTACGGTTAAAACGGTCATAAATAACTTATTAAAAGCATTAAATACAACTTATATTTCATAACTATTTTGTTTTCTTCTTTTCTTTTTATTTCTTTCTCTTTATTTCTTTCTCTTTATTTCTTTCTTTCTTTTTTTTTTTTTTTTTTTTTTTTATGTACCAAATGACAATTTATATTGAGAGATAGTTCGTGTATTTTTAACTTGATGCCATTCACATACCGTATTTTCTGGGTATAATCCACTGGTCAACACTTATATTACAAACAAAACGAATAAAATTTACTTGTATATATATGAGAGGATATTATATAATTAGAAATTTTTTGAGTGCTGTTTCAGAAACATATTTTTAAGCCATATTTTTTACATCTATGTATCATGTTTATTTATTATTTTTTTTTTAAGAAAAAAAAAAAAAAAAAAAAAAAAAAAAAGAATAATTATTTTGATTGGAAAAACAGTTAATAAATATGGGCAATCTAGTGTATATATGGTAAATCTAATGTTAGCCACACAGAGAGAGATTTCAGCCTTCAACAACATTTTTCATCAATAATTACTATCCCATATAATCCGCTTTAAATGTACGATAAAGATTTCTGTATAATTTTAATGGCAATGAAAGTAATATGGGGAATTACCATATATGTGTGTATATATATATATGGTAAAACTTCTTCACACGCCATAAAATTAACGACAGCACAACCGGTTTCGAAAGGACGCGGCCTTTCTTCATCAGGTGCAAAAACCACCCCTGATGAAGAAAAACCACGTCCTTTCGAAACCAGTTGTGCTATCTTCAATTTTATGGTGTGTGAAGAAGTTTTAAAGTTTAAATATTGAATGAACACCAGATTTTAATTTAGTTTTGTGTATATATGGTAAGTCCACAAGTAATTTATCATGTACTGACTGAAGAAATTATCATGGACTTAGACCCGTGTACAGGTTTCCTCCTTGTGGTTTTATTTTAAAACGTTTGTAAAATATATTTTCAAGCAAAATAATAAATGTGAATATGCTGCTTTCAAATGTTTTTCACCAATAACTTATCCCATTGGGTTAGAAACGATCAGATGCTAATATTTTAATTTATTCCAGAGGATTGTTATTACTCTCCCCCTTTATTATAACATTTTTCTTGAAAGATATTCTTCTTATTTCATCGAAATTACACATTGGTGAACGCAATATGTAACAGTTAAACAAACATTTTCTTGTTTAACTGTTTTAAACACTACACTGTAAAAAAATAACTATTACCAGCTGCCAGAAACTCTCTGTGATTGGAGAAAATAATTATTTTCCCCAATCACAGAGAGATTCTGGCAGCTGGTAATAGTTATTTTTTTACAGTGTACTTACACACATGCTGTTTTTCTTGTTGATTCACAGTTCCCTCAGTTTTTTCTACAACTGCGATTCAGCTCGAGTAATAAAACCAAACAAAAAATCTACAAACTCAAATGTCCTGTCTCGAAACTTTCCTTCCAATTGATACCCAGCCATTGTGATATTTTCGGTAACGAGAAAGCTGACTCATTTGCTAAACATGGATGCAGCCACTTTTTGATTTGCCCTATAATCAAGCTTCTTCACTTTTGTGAGAGCAACAAGGAATCATATAAAGCTCAGGAGACTGAAACCAGGGATAAGGCTTGGAAAAGCCTACACTGCAGTCCAGTCCCCACGAATTTCCCCAGACAAATCTTTGCGGACACCATTAGAATCTGGACTGGACATGACGATCTCCAAAGCCATCTTCACTGAATTTGTATAAAAGGCATTCCTGAGTGTCCTCTATGTTTTGCTGGAGTGATGGTGAATTTTAATAATTTGTTGGTTTGAGCTGCTTTGGCCAACACCTCTCTTTCTGCCACTAGTATTTCGAATAAAAAAAATGTCATAACATTTTTACATTTAATTTTGTGCTTTATAGGGTAGAAACATTTCTAGGAAAATGCTGGTGGCAAAACAAGCGGAACTCTTTCAACTCTGCTACAGATAAAGTAGTATGAAAAGAAGGCAGATATTAACCGTGAGGTGGGGTAAACTAAAAAGTTGGCATGTCTGGAAACCAGGGATGGAAGTTTTCCGTCTTTTGACGGAACACTTCCACTGGTATTTTTTAGCAAAAATCACAATCCTATTTAATCAGAGTGTATTCGTCTAAAAATGCACTCAGTTTTTCTAAATAGAAATAGTGGTGCCGATGACGATAATCACTTTCATCTCTGGGAAACGTAATACATACTTGCATGCTTGCCAACCATCTCATCATAAAGCGTAGTACTTTTAGTCACCGCCTTTTTTTGTACACCAGTAATTTTTTAGAGTAATTTCATTCTTATTTAATCGTAACACTATTTGGAGAGAATTGCTCTAAATATAAAGTGGTGTGGGGAAAGGGGCGTATTTTCAAAGGGCGTTAACAAGTCTACGCTTATTAATGAGATGGTTGGCAGTCCTGTAACTTGCCATCATTCTGAATATGATACGGAAGACACAAGCCTTTTTTCCCACACCACTTTACTTTTAGAGTAATTATCTCCAATTGCAGTTACGATTAAATGAGTATAAAATTACTCTAAAAAATGATTGGTCTGAAAAAAAAGGTGAGTACTGAAAATCTTCCGTTTATTAATGAGATGGTTGGCGAGAATGGTAATAGCTTTTCGTTTTTCTAGCTGTTTAAAAGTAGAAGAATAAATAGAAAATAAATTTGTAAAATCCGTCCAGCTATTCAAATTATTCATAACTCCTTACATATTATTTTGTATAATTCACCTACGACCCATGGACCAGCCGCTCGCAAGTGTAAGGAAATTTCAACTCTTCAATTTATGTGTTAGGTAGCACACTAAACGAAAAAGATAAAAGAAAGAGAGGGGGGGGGGGATAAACATTTATCCTCTGTTTTTGTTGCTCCGTTTCCTAAAACATAAATGCAGAAATCGAAAAATTCTGACACTCTGCCAATCATGGATCCATGTATCGGAGAAGGACTATATTATACTATTGAACATTATATGGTATTTTAGTATATACTTGTGAAAGAGTATTTAATAAAAGGAAAATTCGAATATATTTTTAAATAATTAGTGCTCTTAAATGCTCTAAAAATGCTCCTTACTAGCATTTTAGGTGTTACTTTTAGTCCGTTTTTAAAAAGATATTCCATGTTAGTATTTTCTTTTTTATTTAGCCGATTTTTTCTTTCTTTCTTTCTTTTTTTTTTTTTTTTTTTTTTGTTTGTTTTTTTAAATAGATATTATAATAGAAACTATTTAATATGTTACAGAATAAAAGTATTTTTTTTTTTAATCTTTTTTTTTTTTTTTTTTTTTTTTTTTTAATCGCAAATAGTTTTTTCCTTCCAATATATATATATTAATTAATGGTAAATTTAAGGTTCCCTAAGCACATGGTAAACATATAATATACTTTTATTTTTTATCAAAATTCCTTTCATTAGATGGGAGTAATCCGGCATCATAAATAAATATATATATATATTTTTTTTTTCTATAAAAATTTACATCGCAATTTCTAAAGAAGGGGATAATTAAATATCAGATAAATTTTTAATTATTTAGATCAATAATTATAGAATGATTAATTACTATCATTTACTAAATGCTTTTAAAAAACTTTTTTACCGTTAAAAAATTTATTATTTGGAAATTATAAAACGAGTACTTATAATGATAAACTATTTTTAATAAAGAAACATTTTATTATTATTTTTAACTACATCTACTGTAATTTTAAATAACATTATTATTAGATTTTCTTTAATTACATTTTTCTAGTACGCATAATATATTTTAATTAAAATCAGATTATTATTTTATTAATTTAAATTAATTTAGTTTTTCTTTTGCAGTTTGTTACATTTTAGTTAATTCATAACTGTAAAAAAAAAAAAAAAAAAAAAAAAAAATTACAACTATCAAATTAAATCGCTAATTAATAAATAATCTTACTGAGTCATTCCATGTCAAATAAACACAGCTAAAAACCTGATCCCTAAGATTTTTATGAAATCGGGCTAATTTGTTTGTTCTAGAGAGAAATGATATTATACCAATTAATAAGCCCCAAACTCTTTTAGTTTTTGATATACAGGGCTACAAAAATGGGTAAAAAATGCAAATTACCGAAATTCTTCTGCTACAAATGTACCCATATTTTCTTTCCTAATTAACTTTGTTAGAGTTAAAAAATTGGTATCATTAGAAAGATTATAATGCAGGCTTTCAAATGATATATCATATGTATATATTTTTAATTTTCTTCATTTCAAGGTCAAACATTTTGACATTGGACCCCCAATACCTCAAAAAATACACATTTAATTTTCTTTAAAAAATTATATGTTCTTCTTACGTTTTTTATCTATAATTACTGTAAGTTTCAGCATGGTACGGCCATGGGATACTGAGTTACAAATTAAAATGCAACTCTACCAGTATTTCCTTATTAACATAACGTGCGTTTTACAAAAAAATGGCCGTTCCATATTGAAACTTACAATAATTATAGATAATAAACGTAATAATAACATATAATTTTTAAATGAAAATTAAATGTATGCTTTTTGAGATATTGCAGTTTAAAGGTCAAAGTGTTTGACCTTAAAAAGAAAAAATTTTTAAATATATAAATGTGATATATCTTTTAAAAGCCTGTATTATAAGCTTTCTAATGATACCGATCTTATATATCTAAGTTAGTTAGGGAACAAAATATGGGAAAAACTTACGTTATATTATTATGAAAATACTGATTTAGGTTGCATAGTAATTTATAACTCAGCATCCCATGGCCGTCCCATGTTGAAATTTGCAATAGTTATAGATAATAAATGTAAAAATAACATATAATTTTTAAGAGAATATTAAATGTGTACTTTCTGAGATATTGGAGGGCAAAGGTCAAAATGTTTGATCTTAAAGTGAAAACATTTTTAAATATATACTTGTGATAAATCATTTGAAAAAGCCTGTCTTATAAACTTTCTAATGATACCAATCTTTTATCTCTAAGTTAATTAGGAAAGAAAATATGGATATATTTGTAGTAGAAAAATTTCGGAGATTTGCATTTTTTGGCCCATTTTTGCAGTCCTGTATATCAAAAATTGAAATAGATAGGGGCTAATTAATTGGTATACATTCATTTCTAAATAGTACGAGCAAATGAGTACAATTTCATAAAAATTTGAGGCGGAAGGGGGTCAGGTTAAAAATGCTGTTTTTTTTTTTTTTTTTGTTGTTGTTTTTTTTTTTTTTTTTTTTTTTTTTTTTTGTGTGTGTGTGTGTTGCATTGACACGGAATGACACAATTACTATAAAAATACAAATTAATAATGTATTTTAATTTTGTTTATTATTATTATTATTATTATTATTATTATTTTTTATGATAGAAAACAGTTTTTTTCTTTCATTATTTTTTTTTTTTTTTTTTTTTTAAAACCGCTATTTATTACCTTCATTATTTGAGTTGTCAAACGCTTTGTTCTAATGCACCTGTTAATTTCCATGTAAATTCAATAATGATGTCACATTTTATTGCCTTTTCGGTCAAAGTAATATGGATTTTATTACATGAAACTACACCTGGTTTATATTTAATGAGTCTTTCGATGCATGAAGGACAAGTATAAAACTTTATCTTCAGCTCTTTGAGTCGTTATCTTCACAATACTTTGTACCGAAATTTACGATGTTCGTTTAACCATGGTTACCAGTGTTTTGCGAGAAATGTTGTACTATTTTTTTAATGTTAACAGATAGAGGATGATTTATAGGATGCTAGTTCCATGACTAACTCATAAAATTTGTAGTTTATCGGATAATTGGTTATTCTCGCTTTTTAATGGACTTTCTATTTCTAGATTTTAAAGATAAAATTCTATCTTCCTTGATTTAAAATTGGGTGAGAGTATACAATTTATGTATCTAAACAAAAGTTTTATCTACAATTTGGTAAATAAACAAAAAGTTATCTAACAATCAGAAAACTAAGAAATGATTTAAAAATTGACTGAATTTGATATTAAAACTTCAACACATTATATAATTCTTCGTATTATTTCATTTTGTACCGAAAATATATATGGAGTATCAACCACCCTCTCGTACACACTAGAGTTGCCAACATCTTAATTTATTCCGGAGCTTTTTTAGCCCCGCCTTTATATCATATCACTTTTATTTTAAGAGATTTTTTTTCTTATATTATCGAAGTTATGTATTGGAGAAAAATCTCTATATATGTAAATGACTAAGAGATTTTTGAGTCTGTTTGTCGGCGTGTTGACGCAAGTTGCCACCAGCTTTTCATACTTTAGTTAATTTTAAAAAATCTAATTGTCCGATCGAAAAGTTAATTAAACCGACGGATTCAGAAAAAATGCCCCTTTCATCGGTGCATTAGTTTTTGAGAAATCGTGTCAACCGCATTTTTGAGAGTCTCGGGAAACCAGCACACATTGATTAAATTTTTCCAAAATTTATAAAATATTGTTTAATGTTGCTCCTTTAAATGCTCAAAATTTTGTATAAAAATTTTATTTGTCATATTTAAAACGATAGAGAAAATACGCTTTTCTTAAGCCTCGAAACCAAGTACCATAATTTACAGAGTTTAATCTGCAGGTCACATAAGTCAGTCGTGTACCAAAAATTTTAATTGAAAAATAGAGCTATTTCATACGACATGTTTCATCGAAAATATATAGATTTTTCTGTTAAATAAAAGGGTATTGCAGGATAAGCATATGAAAACTGCACCAGCGTCAAATGAAGAGTTCTTGCCTTCTATTTATTGTTCTTTTTCTGAAACATCTTTTGCACACAATTTTAGTCTTCTACCCTCAACGATTAGGGAGTAATGGGGGTGGCAACCTGAAACGTTAAATTTAATTAAAAAAAAAAACTATTCAAGATATCTTAACGAAGTTGGAACTATTTATAAATGTTTATGAAGTACATAATATATATTTTTTTCAGAATTTTCACTCGATTTTAAACGGTAGAAAATGATAAGTATATTTTTGATGGGCGATTTCTTACACTTTCCACCAAAGTGACACCTACCAAAAAAATACAGTTTATTTGTTTATTAGTTAGCTATTACATATAAAAATTACAGAAGGGTCAAATTGGTAGAACGTAGTGAAAAAAAAATAATAATCACTTAACAATAATACTTGTGTGCAAGTGTTTCACCCTCAAAATAAAAGACTAACACCAGCACTCGTTATCAATAACTTCTATTATTATCAATCGCAATAAATTAAACCACATGTATGATATAAGTTATTGATAAAAGTACGCTGGTATAGGTTTTCCGTACTGAGACGGAAACTCTTGCACCCTTGTAATAATACCAATCATATAATATTTATTTTTAAAACTATTTTATAATAATAAATAAACAAGGCAAGCAAATATAAAAATGCTCTTTTATCATTTGTTATTAAAATGTGCCAATTAGCAAAAAAAAAAAAAAAAAAAAAAAAAATATTCTATTTAATTGTTATCAGGGATCCTAATCTAAACTTTCTTTTCAAGACACTTTTACGGATGAGAAATTTTTCTAATTTTTGCTACCTTTATTTTTATACACTAGTCTCTATCCCGTTTAATCACGACATATTACTATGAAAATACTGATATAAAGATTTCTGTATGAAAATAGCATAGATGCCAACATTTTAATTTATTCCGGGGTATTTTTAGCGCCGCCTTTTTTCATGCATCTGTCAAGAGCTGTTTCTCCATTCATAGTTCATAATGGCCACGCCTTTTTTCAAGAATTCTACCACAAGTTTTTTTATGGAATAGATTTCCTTTTAAATTTTAAGAAATTTTAAATATAAAAAATTGCTGAATATTAATAGTGGTGCAGAAAATTAAGAAGTTTCAAGGACTGTACGAACTATGTCATTTTTGATGGGCGGAGCTATGTGAAAGATTTATAAAGAATGTTCAGTTGTACCTGATTACGTTTAACAATAGTAGATGATTTATAAAAATCACACTCGTAAATAAATAAATAAATGAATAAAACATTATGCATGTAGAATAAATGAATTGGTAGACCTTTAACAAAGTATTATAATTTAAAAGAACGGAAAAACTTATAAATATACTTTAGCCAAATTAAATAGTACTTTTCAGACGTATAAAATTCTGTGTTGTATGTCAAGGGGTTCAATCTCTAGCAAAGTTTTTACAACTTATATATTGAAGTAAGCGCAAAAAGATTTAAAAACTGAACTGAGAGACTTCTAATTCATTCTGTAACATTATCAGTAACTGCGTAACAATGTTACGAATTAAAATAAAAATGTTGGCAGCTATATTTACAGCTAATTATATGGCTCATATTTCATGCCCCCCTTTTTACACGTTCAGAGATGGGGAAAACACCCGCCTTTTCTTTTTTTTTTTTTTTTTTTTTTTTTTTTGCTACTGCTATTTTCATAGATGCCAATATTTTGATTTATTCCGGAGTACTTTTAGCCCCGCCTTTATTTATAGAAAAATTTTAGGGAATATATAACTTCCATAAAATCAGGCAATTTTATCCTTAAAAAATAAGTTGTATGGAAAAAAGGCGGGGCTAAAAAATACTCCGGAATAAATAAAATTTTGCCATCTATGCTATTTTCATATAGGAATTTTTAAATCAGTATTTTTGAAGTGTTGTGACGTGATTAAACAGGATAGAGACTATTATGTAAAAATAAAGGTAGCAAAAATTACGGAAACTCATCCTTAAAAGTGTCTTGAAAAAAGGGCGAGATGTAAGATCCCTGATAATAAATAAATATAATTTTTTTATTATTATTATTGCTAATTGTTACGTTTTAATAACAAATGTTAATAGAGCATTTTTATATTTGCTTTCATTGTTTATTTATTGATATTAAGTAGTTTTTAAAAATAAATATAATATCATTGGTATTATTATTAAGTGAATATTATTTTTTTCACTACGTTCTACCAATTTGACACTTCTGTAATTTTTATATGTAATAGCTAACTAATAAACAAATAAACTGTATTTTTTTGGTAGGTGTCACTTTGGTGGAAAGTATAAAAAATCGCCCATCAAAAATATACTTATCATTTTCTACCGTTTAAAATCGAGTGAAAATTCTGAAAAAATATATATATTATGTACTTCATAAACGTTTATAAATAGTTTCAACCTCGTTAAGATATCTTGAATAGGTTTTTTTTTAAATTAAATTTAACGTTTTAGGTTGCCACCCCCATTACTCCCTAATCGTTGAGGGTAAAAGTCTAAAATTGTGTGCAAAAGATGTTTCAGATAAAGAACAATAAATAGCAGGCAAGAACTCTTCATTCGACGCTGGTGCAGTTTTCATATGCTTATCCTGCAATGCCCTTTCTGTTGAGGAATGGCATAATTTACCTGCAGATTAGAGTGGGGAAACGTTTAAAATTTTCTGGCAGTTCTCTGTTAATAGTTTACTTAGACAGACTGCAAAATGAGCATTTTAGAGCGTTTAGGTCGCATGGAACTTTTACATTTCAAGCGCTAGAGCGTTAGAGCCGGCAAAGAGTTAAAATAATTTTAACCAACTTACATTAAAACTTACATAATTCAAGTAAGGGAAATAAATTTAATAACTGTATTATACATGGTTGCCCAACAACAGTTCCTAATCAGATTTAAACTATATTATGAAATCAAGTAATTCCCGTTCGAGAGTTCGGTTTGTACACCAATGGTTATCACAATGAAAAATATTGTTTAAACAAATGAAACGCAGAAACGCAAAGAAAAACAACTAAAAGGCATTTATTTAGTCAAGTTTAATACGGAACTACAATAATGTTCTTCTTTTGTATATGGAAACATATTCAAATGGTAATCCAATTCAATCCACGTGTTCGTTAACATTGCTTGTAGAAAAAATTAGATTACATGCATTATTAATGTCGCCAAATCTTAAATGTCAGATACAGGGAGGTATACACTCTGTCTAAGGCTCCTATAATACGAGCTGACTCACAGCTGACCATTGTTGACGGCTGAAACTTAGCTTGGCGACGTTTTGTTGCAGACGTATTGCTTGGCTTCTTTATCGCCTGAAATGGCGAGTTTGCCTAAACAGAAGAGCGAATTATTGTTTGCCCTTGATACATTTGGCGGTAATATTTGGCGAAAAATTCTTATAACCATAGTAAAAAGTAGCCATCACTACTACTGTTAAATTAATTAATTTTAAATATTTATACACGTTGAAAAGTAATGTATGTTGTAAAATACAACATTTCGATAATCAATCAGCAATAAAAACAAATTAACGGCACAAAAAATGCAAGAAAACATACCAAAATTACACTGCATATTTGTGATTGAAAGCTAGGCGTACAATTTTCTCTTGGACAATTAATTTCTTTCGTCTTTCTTCATCTGTTGGAAATCTAAGCATGAAAAAAACATTTTTGGTATGATTTGAAAATTTTTGGTTGCACAACCTTCATTTTATGTGATTTTATAACACTTGAAATTCGGAACGCGTGGGCAACAATCGCTGAGTGGGAAACAAAATTCCTGATAAGCCAGTCTGTATTGAGGAGCTCTAACTTTGTCCTTCGAATGGAAAGAAGAGCTCACAGAAAAAGGAATAAGAAGGGTTGGCTATAGAGATTAAAAAAGTCACATTAAAACTACAAGAAACGCTATATAAACAAAGAATGGGAGCCAGTAGCGCCATCTGAGGGGGAAAAGTTGAACTTTTTCTGTTTTTCTTAAACTGAACTTTTCACCTTAAGAATAATTCTAGTACAAGCTACTTTCTCGCATAACTTGATGTTACCTTAAATTTTAAAATGCGTCAGGGATTTTTGATACACCCGACATTTTAATATATATATAATCAATAATATTCAACAGATTTTAATATTACTTAAAATTTCTTAGTCCTGTATCACATAAATGTATTAATTATAAGTAAAAGAAATGTTTTACATGCTCGAAGAATGTTTGATGTACTATAAAACAAATATTTTTGTCATTTTTCCAAATAATGTTCAAACGCATTTTTCTGTAAAAATTTCCGATAAATTATGATTTTTCCATTTAGTTGACCTTTCACAAATAAGCGTAGAAAATAAGAAACATTTTACCGTCGTTTAGATTCAATTTAGGCTTAAACGAAATCAATAAAATCAAAATTATTGAACCGCAGAAATTCGATTTTCAATATTGCGGTTAGTAACAGAATGTTTATTAAATTAGAAACTTTAACCTATGTGAAATTGTTTTATAACTCATTGGACTGAAAATTTTAGGGTAAGTTATTGAGAGTTAATAATTTATAGGAGAAATAAGCAAAAGCAAAATATTTTCTGTGTATTAAAATTTAAACTAAATTCAATTGCTGACTTACATTATTTATTTTTTAAATGAGAATAAGTAATAAATAACGCTTGGGGAAAAAGTAAAATAAATATTTAAAAAGAAATGTATAATTTTTCATTATGAAAATAATTAAAAAAAATTTCTGAGAATATATTCTTCTTCTTTGTGTATATAAAATGATATAGACAACCTTTAAAAGACGAGGATCATTTGCCTATTTACTGTATTTTTGAAAAGATTTAATAAAAAGATAATATAATATATATAAAAGATGATTCCTAAATTGAAAACACAAAATATTATGCATTTCTCAGGAAGATTATTTGAAAATTAAATGTAATTATTTAGGGGCGGAGTGTAGTGTATGTGTGTAGAGATGTGTATGTGTGTGTGTATGCGCGCATTTTGGGTAATAATAATTGATTATACAAAGATCATATGCCAAAGTGGTTCCTTTTGTAGGGAATCGTTCTTATAGGTTCTAGCCCGTATTTACATACATTTCAAAGAAAACCACGGAAAACTCAAAACTGCTAGGTCAACAATCGCGACCTGAGTTTAAAACTAGCACTTCCTACCAACTTTGACAGCAATACTTGTCATCTACTGATTGGGCTAAAGTTGCATATTTAACTCTGTAGTATTGTACGCGATATGTGAGTGTATGTGCTATGTGGTATGGGTAACATAGTTATTGAAACGCTTTTTTAATGCAATAAAAGGTGTTTAAGAGTTCGGAAGTACAAAGGTGCCCAGTGCTGCCAGATTGAGTGAATTTTTTATTCAATATCCACTACTAAATTTTAATTGTAACAGTTGCCTAACCTTTTCGAAGACATCTTCATACTTGCCAACATCCTAATTAGTATTCGTAGTCTTGTTAGTCCCACCCTTTTTTTCACACCAATACATTTTTAAAGTAATATTCTGAAAATGAAATTACGATTAAATAAGAAAAAAAATAACTCTAAAATATACTGGTGTAAAAAAGAAGACGGAGCTAACAATACTACTGAATATTAATTAGTATGTCGGCAAGTATGCATTTCACAAAAAAATTCTTTAAGTGATTAGGTAACCATTGCACTTAAAATTCAGTGTTCGCTATTGAATAAAAAATTTCCCTCCATCTGCCACCACTGGATACCCCTGCAGTCATTGCAATCCTCAGAGCCGATCCATACATCATTGAAAATTGGCAACACTTAACCGTTACATTTAGACATTAATGGATCCGACGTGGTCCGTTCTAGTGGTCTCATAAATTGTCAGATATTTCAGAATGGGAAGAGCTTCATTCGTGTGAAAACTGTGTAATTGCTAGTGTACTAATTGTGGTCGAATACACCCTGCAGCCAGTGTTGTCAGATTTTGCTGATTTTTTATTCATTAGTCAGAAATAATTTTCAGAAGTGATATTTGATATTCATAAAGGATGATTAATCTTTAACCCTAGAATGCTACTCTTTATTCTGGGAGACGAAGTCGATAACAAATAACCTTGTACCGCGTCCCCCCAAACAAGAAATGGAATGTGCGACTCAGTAACTGAATATGACCTTGCCTACCAGAGATAAGGATAGTTCTTTTTCTGAAAATATTTCCGCGCGTAGTGTTTCCAGAACAATGTTAGTCTGAGAGACGAACAGGTTAGCAGTAACCATAGATGCCAACATTTTAATTTATTCCGGAGTATTTTTAGCCCCGCCTCTATTCCACACCACTTTATTTATAGAAAACTTCTCTCCAATATATAACTTCCATAAAATAAGAAAAAAATTACTAATATATATATATATATATAGAATAAAGGCGGGGATAAGAATACTCCGGAATAAATTAAAAAGTTGGCATCTTTGCAGTAATGATTGAATTTAAGAATCTCTCTTAGTTTTATTCCTGCGTTAACCGTCGAGATGTCGAAGCGTTTTCGCAGAGAAAATTTTTGGGGCAGACCTGAAGTTATCCGAGTACTTTTAAAAGAGTTAAGTGATAAAGAAAATTCAGTTTCTAAAGATGAATCGGAAAATGAGGATTTTATTGTAAAGCAAAATCCGGAATTTACAGATAGCGATGTAGAAGAAAATGATAATTTATCTTTTGACAATAATGATGAAGAAAAAAAAGCTCAAAACAATCTCAGCAAGATGGTAATGAGAATTTAAAGTGTGAAGTTAGAACAGAAAATCGGAATGTATTAGATAAATGTGATTGGGCTGAAAATGTCCCGAAATTTTTCGAATCGTGTGACAACTCGCTTCTACTATATGAAACAAAATAAAATACGTGTGTTATCTAAATTCCATGAAAAACCAAATATAAATCAGGAATGTAGAAAACCGGAAATTATAAAATTTTATGAATCGACAAAAGGAGCCGTAGCTACATTAGATCAGATACGTAATAATATGTCCTGTAGTACGAAAATACGCCGATGGCCTCTTTGTGTGTTTTATTGCATGACAAATATTAGTTTAGTGAATGCACATGTTGTATACGTGCATAACATGGATCGCAAATGTGAAAAAGCTTTATCGAGAAAAAAGTTCGCGATAAAGCTGAGTAAAGATCTTCACTCAGCTTTATCGCGAACTTTTTATACATACCCATGCACTGACTTAAGGAATTTATTTATTTTGTTGCACCATTTCTAGTAAGAACAATGCTATCATTTTTAGCCACAATATGTACAAAATATCAGACTGCTTGCTCATATTTTTTATTTAGTTCCAACTTTTATACAAATATATGAAAAATTAAAAACCAAAAACTGGGTCTAGTCTCCCAAGTTTCCCCTATAGACGAAGTGATCGAGAATTTCTAGTCTAACGTTTTCTAGATGGGAAACAGTATTATGAATATTATGAATATACGCTTGATTTCATGGAATTGCATTATAAAACCAAATTATAGTTATTAAAACTCGCCTCTTGTATTCGCATGTATTTGGAGAGATTTTTAAATGATATTGACCACGAGAATATAGGAAAACACTCTAGAATTCTAACAGTCGTTTTCAAAACTCGCTAGCAGAGTGGGCTAGAATTTATAAGGATGACATTGAACTGTTTTTATTCGATTCACAATATAAATTCTAGATGTTAATCACGTAATTTATTCTCAGTGTGCTATGCCAAACTTTAATTTAAAAAAAAAAAAAAAAAAAAAAAAAAAAAAGATGGCCGGCATGGAGAGAAACATTGAAAACACCATTCAGTTGGTTCCGTTCTGTCAAAACGTGCGGAAACCATTTATCGGGTTTCTAATTATATCCAAGCTTAAATAGAGAAACATTTTAGAATTATCAATATTTAGTCCATCGTCATTTTTTTAAATCAGTAATCTATAGATTATAATGACATAAATTGAGGATAAATTCATCGATAAAAGTTGCAAGAATTTTTGCAGCCACCCTGTATTAATTTGTCTCCAATCATACTTTAATTATTGAGCATTTCTAAATTTATGATGTTTAAAACCAGATTTTTTTTTTTTTTTTTTTTTAATGCTTATGTTCAATTTTATTGTTTTTAAAAGATTTGAATTTCTTAAACATTTACTTGCTATATCGATGTTAAAGTTTAAATATTTAAACGTTTATTTTTATTTTTATATTTCCGCTTTAATAACAAATCAAAATATTAATAATATTTATCTTTGAATTTATCTGCATTTCTTTTAATAATGAGAATTTAAGAGTCAACAAATTATATACTTATATGGATTTAGATAGAGGATTAGAAATGTTTGATTAACCCAAGGCTGTTTTCCATGGAAATAACTATTTCTGTTTAATAAGACTTTTATATTTACTTATAGATATGTCAAACAAGGAATTCAATATTAACACTAAGCAAACACATTTATATTTTGCTTTACATATGTAAAATGCACTCTGTGTGTGGAGTAACTCGTTAAACTTGTTTAATTAAGCAATACCTTTATTTGTACTTAAACATTTTTTTCTATCTGACAATTATGGAAATCATGTTAAAAACTATAAAAGAAAAATAAGCACTGGAATAATTATTTTGTTATTCTTTTAATCTATATGATAAAATAACATTAATTTTTTAATATCAATGAATATTGGCAATAATTTTGGTTAATTTTTTTCTCAATCAATTTCACAGTTTATAAATTCGTTTCATGAACATTTAGAATTATAAGATTCAGTTACATGCAATAAATATATTGCCTTCAAATCTTTTTTATTTTTTATTTTATTAAAATGTTAATTCAAAATTATTTAGGCATTGGTAACAATCTACATTGTTCATTTAAGAATTTATTAAAAATGTATGAGATAAGTAGGGAAGGGTGAGGGAAAATATTGCTGATAGAGTGCGCAAAGGTGCTATGAGAAGTACCCTTGAAAATGTGGAATACCTAAGCTTCTACATAGGTGCCAAGTTTCTGTTAAAAACAACGGAGACTTGGCTCCTATGTAGGAGCCTACTTACTACTATTAAATCCAGTATGAGATTAAGTACGTTAAGACCTGTTTCACTTCATATCGGAAAGTTTCTATAAATGTTTTCACATTACTTAATTTTATTTATTCATCGAAAATATATATGACAGATTTCTTTTTAAAAGTATTGGTATTAAAATTTGATTTAAAAATTGCCAATATTGGCAGATATTTATTCTTTATAATAAATTAAGTATTGTGTGAGTACATACTGTAAATGAATTGAATCTGAGTAAGCAATTCAAGATTTATTAAATTTCTGGTATAGGGTAAATTTTAAGGGGGAAAAATGCCCGATAACACTCAAGTTATATATTTGACAATATTTATTATCACTAACTAAATTAAAAGTATGAAATTTATCTATATATTGTAAATTGTGCAGATATATTTTACACAAAAGATTAAAGCTTCTTTCATAGAACTTATACTAGACAAATAATTGATTTATGTTTAATCAATCATAAAATGCAGCATAAACAATACATATAATGCACTTCAGCATTCAATTCTGAATTAATTAATCATAAGACTTATCATAAATTACTTACTTATTCAATTACTAAATGCTTTTCCCTTATCTTAATAATAAATCCATAAATTTTTAAACTACTCTTACGCTTTTCCCTAAGTGCTTTTGCCACGTAAAATTATTCATCGTTTAAAAGCATTCACTGAGTTATCCATCACGTCTCTCAAATTCCGTTAGAATTTTATCACTCATCTTGATTATTATCAACGAACCAGTTAAAAACATCAGACATGTCAGCTTCAATAAACCTGTTATTACTTTTGGCGTTCCTATGCGAACAGAGGATTGAAATGTTTAGTTACCTTAAGGCTAGCTTTGGCTTTGTGAATAATGAAATCATGCCAGACGAGACAGTTTCATATTTGAAATAGGGTAAACACATTTAATGTAAATTGAATAGTTTGGAGTTTAAAGCACAGGTTTATGTGATTTCTATGAACGGTGAATTATATCAATTGATCTTTTGATATATCTCCTAAAAATATTTTATAAATAAATAATGGAATTTGAAATTTATTTTTTACTACAATAAATTATATTAAAGAATGCATAGATGTCAACATTTTAATTTATTTCGGAGTATTTTTAGCCCCACTTATATTTCATACTACTTATATTTTAAGAGTAATTTTTTTCTTATTTTATCGAAGTTATGTATTCATATTTGCCAACCATCTTATTATGAATCGTAACACTTTTAGTACCCGCCTTTTTTTTTTTTTTTTTTTAGTAATTTTATCCTTATTTAATCATAACTACATTTGTAGAAATTTACTCTAAAATTAAAGTGGTGTGTAAAAAAGGGCGTATTTAAATGGGGCGTAACGATGTTACGATTATAAATGAGAAGGTTGACAAATATGTGTATTAGAAAATAAAATGTTCTATAAATAAAGTGGTGCGAAATAAGAGCGGGGTTAAAAATACTCCGGAGTAGATTAAAATATTGGCAGTCATGAAAAATGCGGAATACTTAGTTATATTTGTTTTATGGAAATTTCAGAGCACGAAGTCACCGCCTTTTTCTTCAAAACACTTTAACAGATAAAAAAAGTTCTGTTAAATTTTTTTATTTTATTTTATTTTTATTATTTTTGCCCAAACCATTATTTATGTATAAAAATAAAATTCTAGATTTTTTTTTCTTTTAATTCCCGACACAACACTAAAAAATACGGTAAAGATTTCTGTATAAAATCCTAAAAGGCCCAATTTTTCTTATTTTCTGAAGATGTCCTGGAAAAATGAGGGAGACCTTAAGTTCTAAAACCGTAACTTTTTTTTTTTTTTTTTAATCTAAATAAAAGTAAATAAATAAATAACATTAAAGTATAGGTTTATGTGATTTCTATATACGGTGAATTTTACCATTTGATTTTTCGATATATCTTCTATAAAAAAATAAAAAAACGTTGGATAAATGAATCACTGAATTTGAAATTTATTTTTTGCTGCAAGGCATTATATTAAGAAATAAAGAATGTCTAGTTATTTTTGCATCAAAAAATTTGTTTTAGGGAAAACTTTAATTTTTTTTTCTATATAATAAAATAAATAAATATTATTATAAATTAATTTATTCGTGTCCATAGAGAGAGTTTGATGTTTCAAATTAGGTATACACATTTAAATTAGACTGAATAATTTTGTAATTTAAAGCACAGGTTTATGTGATTTCTCCAAACGAAGAATTATATCATTTATCTTATCTCCTTAAAAAAAAAAAAAAAAAAAAAAAAAAAGGTTGCATGAACAGAACTGCCAACTTGATCTGGAAGATTGTTAAAAGCGTCCATTTTTCAACCTCAGTTAAATTTTAGAGTAATTCTTTTCAAATGCATTTACGATAAAAAAAAAAAAAAAAAAAAAAAGACTGGTGTGGGAAAAGGGGCAGATAGTAGAAATCCTCCGGATGAGGTTGGCAACTATGGATAAATCAGTCACGGGATTAATTTATTATTATTATTATTATTACTATAAGCAACTATATTAAGAAATGAGGAATACTGAAATATTTTTGTGTCTAAATATTTATTTTTGAAACTATATTTTTTCCAAGTTAAAGAAAAAAGTAATATTACGAATTAGTTCAGCATACCTGCAAACATCCTAATTAATATTACGTACTATTCTTAGTTCTACTTTTCATTTCATACCAGTATTTATTTTTTTAGTATGTACTCCAAATATAATTGTGATTAAGTAACAAGAATAATACTCTCAAAAAATACTGGTGTGAGAAAAAGCGTGACTGACAATAATACGGAATATTAATTAGGATGTTGGCAGATATGGTTTAGTCGTTTGTATTATATACATAGGTAAATTGTTTTGAAGTCTAGAATATTGAATGGTAAATATTAAGATTTTCTGTGAATGCGTACAGTCGGAAATGTAAGATGCGCAGGGCTTGAAATTATTTTTTCTGAAATTACTTAAGTAGAGAATCTATAGTTTTTTAAACTTTTCCCATTAATTTTTTTCTATTTTATTTTAAATATATATATATTTTTTTTAAGAACTTTTAAGCTCATTACGACACAGAAGTCGAAGTTTCTCTACAATTTCAATCTTTGTACTCAATTTTATAAATATTTGGATGTAAAGCAGAAATAGGATAGATTTAATATTTGTCTGTATTGCTGTACATTCTTCATGCAAATGAAACACACACACACACACACACACACACATATATATATATATAGTATTGAAATATTCATATTGAATAGATTTAAGAAAACAAATACCGTAATATTTTCGCATCAGGATTTTCCTCGGGATAAACAATTGCTTAACTAGAATTTGACGCAGTCACTTTTTGAATACCACTTGAAAAAAAAAAAAAAAAAAGAAATATTTAGTAATCGCTTGCAATAGTATTTCTCTTCCTTTGGACAGAATGAGTATAGCGTTCTATAAATAGTGATATTTATGAAAGTAACTGCGCTGATCCCTGCCAAATTTGTTTATGGCAGTCAGTACAAAAATGTTTAACTCTTTTCTTAACACTTTCGCGACCGCTGACGTAAATTCACGTCATTTGAAAATCTGTAACTCCGCCAGTGGGCGTTTCTCTCACAATGTGTGTGTTATTTATTTTCTTAATAATACACCCACTATTCATATTTTCACAATGAAATATATTATGGATGCAAATACTTTGATTAAAAAGAATATAATGATAATGTATTTCCATTTGTAATATAAATGTGAATACAGAAAGTATTTTTCTGAAATATTGTAACTTGGGAGAATAACGCTCGCAGGCGGACCTTACTGTCAAAATAACCAAAAGCATACTTAGCAACATACTAATCAATATTCCGTAGTATTCATAGCCCCGCCTTCTTTTTCACACCGGTATCTTTTTGGATTATTTTTTCTTATTTAATCATAATTGTATTTGGAGAATATTAATCTAAAAATTTACTGGTGTGAGAAAAAGGGTGGGGCTAACAAGACTACGGAATATTAATTAGGATGTTGGCAAGTATGCCAAAAGCATGCGATCGAGAAAGTGTTAATTCATGATTGGTATTTCACGTTGTTCGTACAATAAATTCAACATTGAAGTTTTATAGAGAATAAAGTTTTTTTTTACTTATCTTTATTATTATTATTATTTTTTTTTTGTTAGTATACAGATTATATATATATATATATATATATATGTTTGTATGTATATATATTGTTCGGAAAACATGCAAGCGTGCAAAAATTTCCGTCTGAAGACGGAATTCTAACACTCCCATTTTTTTGTAGGTAATTTCTATCATACATATTCTTTAAAAAATATTGTACAAATATGATAGAAATTATTAATAAAAAATACTTGTGCTTGAGTTGTGTCTTGTCCATGTTGACATGAGAACAAGTTTTGTTTAAAATTTGTTGTCATTAATGACGTGTATTAAATAAAAATACCTATTTTAAAAATTATTTTAAAACACAATATTTTAAGTATACGAGGGATATGCTATACAGCATGTCTACTTTAGTGTAATATCCGGAGGTGATTTACACACACACACACACACACACACACACACACACACACACACACATATATATATATATTAATTTTCTTTTTGGAAAACCTATAATATTTTACATCCAGACATGCAAAGCCTGTCAATATATATTTGAATATTCATTCATCAAGCGGTGCAACATACGTTGAAAACAATCTCCCATTTTTGCTGTGATATGGTTAAAGTTTTAAACACGATTGGTATTATTTATTAATTTTTAATAGGTAATTAAGATTTGTAAAGAAAAAATAATTTACCCAGAAAGAACGGAAAAAAGAAAAAAAACTTAATTTTAAACGATATATATATATATATATATATATATTGTTTGTAATTTTTCTTGTTTTGAAAATTAGACAACCTTTATAAGTAATTTTTTTCTTCCAGTCTCGCTTAAAAGTAGCATTTTTTTTTTTTTTTTTTTTTTTTTTTTGTAACTTTAATGATAATAAAATTTTTTCTGTTAAAATTCTACATCACTAGAAAAATAATTAATAGAATAGCGTTTGTTTATATACAAATAAATTAACCTGTAGATAATAAACATAATAATAATAATAATAATAATTTACCGGATTAGTAAATTTTATACGCCTCTTAGGCGCTTCGATATATTTTACGTATTATTATTTGCTATTTTTTTCTTGCAGTATTTATTTTTCTTACTATATTTCTAATGGTGAATTCCTTCAACCCGCTACATCATAGTGCTTGATTAATTAAAAGTTTCGTATTATTCCAACGTATATCATACGATTAGTTTCATTACTGCTGCTAAAGCGGATAATATTGATTTTGGGATATTTTTTAAATCATTTATTATATTCAATTCTATCAGCCCTTATGGTTTCTTTTACTAATAATTTATGTAAAAGCCAATAATAATTTATCTATAGTTTTTATCCATTTTTTAAATACTTTCTTTCCTATTCACAAAAAGAATTTTTAAAGTCGTAAAAAAATCCACTTTTTGATAGATTTACATGTTCTGAGGTCTCCTGAAAAAAAAAAAAGTCTGATCATTTTTAGAAAATGTCAGTCTCTGCAAACAAAATTTTGTGGCATCTTTAGATTACGAACAAATGGACAAAATTTCATTTTTTAAAAAGTCGCATTTTGACATAAATTTTCGCCTATCATCTTTTGATGTATACCAACATGTAGCGCTGATATGATGCGATTTACCACGTGTATATCTCAACTTCCGATATGTATAAACGCACCAAACTAAATAAGTGAGATGACTATTATGAAAGAGCATGCTGAGATATTCTGTGTGTATATCTGCAGACAGGTGGAGCTGTAATATTTTCTGTGATTTTCCAGATGATTATATCTTAGCATCTATTGTATAAACTTGCATCAAATTGCATATCTGAAATATTAATTGTGAGAAGCTAGGTTCATTAATCTTTAGGAGTATTAACCAGAAGGTAGCGATGTTCTATATAATTACATAGTAGAAAGTTTCTTAATAGCCATAACATATATATTTATATATTTATATATATATATATATATATAAATCGCACCTTTTTGATTAATCGCAGATATGGATTATCGAAACAAACGCGTAAATATTGAAATTTTATAATATAATTTTTATGTGCAAAAGAAAATGTATAATATATATTCACTTCTATTTAGAATAGCATGAAAGATAATAAACAAACTAAATTTACATTTATTATATGTAAATACTGCCGTAATATATTCATATTATTTTTCTTTAAAAAAATAAAAAAAAACTGTTATTTTACACCCCTTTTTATGTAAAGCCTATCAAAATGCTTTCTAAAATTCATCCATCATAAACGAGAAATCTCTTAGGATCACAGTTTCTCATCTTCATTATTAGAAGAGTACACGTACGTCATTTTTAATAAATAACTTATTACATTTTAACAAGTTTTTGAGAGTGAAGAGTAGTGACGTTATTCACCGAAATTAGCTGGATTTTCCAAGAAATAACCCTTTAAGTAATTTCATACTTTTAAAAGAAATATGCTGAGGAAAAAATATTTCAGTTCAGGCAATGTGTTTTAGAAAAATGAGAAATTAAGGTATTATAAATTTTGTTTATATATTAGTAATATTCTAAACTTTTATAATGGACTAAAAATGCTTCTATCCGCATTATTGGGTGAGATCCTTTTCCAAAATTAAAAAAAAAAAAAAAAAAAAAAAAATCTGTTTTTTAGGGGATTTAAAAAGAGTAATAAGGTTTTCATCATGGAAACATCACAGCCTAGAAAATTATACAGGGTTCGTACGGGCCTTATTTTTTCCCTGAGTCTCATATCAGTATTCTGAAACAACAAAATTCTTATTAATCAAAAAGACTTATTTTATAACGAAAATCATTCTAAACAATTACAGTATAAGACTCAGGGAAAAAATAAGGCCCGTACGAACCCTGTTATAGCTATTATTTTTAAAACACTGTTTTTCTGAAAGAACGTTACACATAAATATAATTTATGTAAGATAATGGAATATCTTTTTGGAATAAGATATTTAAATTTAGTTGTGGCAATAATTCGGGAAAATTTTTATATTTCCGTCAAAAAGTAATACAGAAATTATCTTAAAATTTGTGAACAAAACTTCCTTTTCTTCCTGATATTTTCCAGTGCTTAGTCGATCTTCTATACGGGCTGCCACAGGTTACCTTTTATTATTACAATTATTATTATTAGCTTCGTACCACTATTTCCATGCATAAAGTTTGTAATAAATTTATACTGGCAAGTCGTAGGCTTACCTGCGAAAATATATTATAAATCTTATTCATTGAAAGTAAATGTATGGAAACAATAAAAAAAAAGTGGTCTGAAGCAAACCTGTTCTATTGAAGTTAGATAACTGCATTTAAATCTCATGAATTGCAACTACATGTTTTCCTTTTCACCTGCGAAATAATTTTCACACAACTACGTGCACATAGCTAACGTTCACTTCACTTCAACGTAAAAGCTAATTTTTTAAAACTGTTTAAATGGATGTACTTTAAAAGTGTACTATGTATCATTTAACAAAATACAAATCAAATTTCATAAAATCGATTAACATAACTTTACTATACGAAACTAAAAATATACTAAATGAAAAAATACTAGCAATAAATAAATAAAAAGTCACCAAACATATTACAAAAAACTTTAATGAAACATTAAATGAATTGAAACTATAAAATCAATTTTAAATTTTCATACTTGCCAACCATCTCATTATGAACCGTACAACTTTTAGTACCCGCCTTTTTTTTCACACCAATAATTTTTTAGAGTAATTTTAGTCTTATTTAATCGTAACAACATTTGGAGAGAATAACTCTAAAAATATAGTGGTGTGAGAAAAGGGGCGTTTTTTTCAGGGGGCGTTAACAATTGTACGGTTATTAATGAGATGGTTGGCAAGTATGAATTTTAATGAACTTATGAAAAAAGAATTTTGGCAAGGTCATGCATGCCAGAAGTGATGTTTCATCTCACGCAATTGAAATGGCAGATCAAAGCTCGAAAAAATGCACTATTTTCTTTCTTTTCCATAAAGTTTCAACGATTCTCCAGTTCAGAAACTGATTAAGGGCAGGACATAATCTTACCACAATTTTTTGGTAATAATTTTTTACCTATTTATGATGGAAAATTTGAATGTCATTTCCAGTTTGATTTTAAGTCTACTCCCACTGCAACAGCGCAATCGAGACAGGCAAGAGATTAAATTTTTGGACACTCCCAGAATTGTGAAATTTCTGCCTTTTTTGCTATCACTGTTTTCATACAATAGTCTTTATAATACTAAATCACATACATTACTATAAAAATACGGTAATTTTTTTTTTTTTTTTTTTTTTGAAAATAATGGTAGCAAAAGAGGCGGAAATTTCTTCGATCTCTGCATACCCTTTTTCCATTAAAATTGTTTTGGGTTTATTTAATCACAGAATATTCGTTAAAGTACAAATCGAATATTTATATAAAATCAAAAATTCAGTAAATTTGCAAGTGTGAATTTTGTACAAAACATTTCTTCGTATTTCTGTTTACATCTAAGTTCCGGCTTATACTTATTAGCGGACGGTTTTAAACTCATATATTCATATCTACTAGCTTTCTAATTAGTATTCTGTAAAACTATTACTATCCACCTTTTTTTTTTTTTTTTTTTTTTTTTTTTGTCACTTCAGCATTTTTTAGACTATTTTTCTTCTTATTTAATCGTAACTGCATTTGGACAAAATTACTCTAACACTAAATTGGATACAAAAAGGGGCGGGTACAGACATTTTTACGAAGTATTAATTAAACTGTTGTTTGGTACAGTGCTGTCAAGTTTAGGGCGTTTTTTAATCACTATCTACCACTAAATTTTAGCTGTAAGGGTTGCCTTATCACTTCGAAGGACTTCGAGAGAAATGGATGAATGCCGAGTACCTGGATAATCATTCATTATGTTTATACAATATCACTCCTGAAAATTATTGGCGGCACTTGAATAAAATAGCTAAAATTGGCAACACTGATCAAGTATATATATTTATTTGATAAAAGAGGGTTCAACCAGTCTTTCAAAAAAAAAAAAAAAAAAAAAAAAAAGGCGTAAGTAAAGAAAACTGCTTATAAAAATAATTCGCCTACGTTATTCAGCAATATTTACTACAGAACTTATTTATTTATTTATTTTTTTTTTTTTTAAGAACAACTTTTTAATTCAGGTTTTACATAATTATGTTGTCATCGATCATGAATAATGATCGTAGATTTTTTTTTTTTTTTTTTTTTTTTTTTTTTAGAATTAAAATAATGACTTTAATTGAGTATATTTGATTTTTTCCTTATTTGTTTTTCTAAATTTTATATTATGGTTCAAGAACATCACAGTTTTATTTTTCTAATTTGAAATTGAAATAGCTGACATTATGGCCTATAATAAATATCACTATTTCCAGCTTCTAAATTTAAAAATACAATTCTTAAAAACATACAACTTTTAGATAAAACCGGAAAACCATTACGCTTCAAAAAACAGAGGATTTAATTAGCTATATTAATTTTGCACGAAGCAATTATTATGTCCTGTTATAATCTAGTTATTTCAGACAAACGTGATAATTCCTCCTGTGTTTACGAACACATTAATAACGTATTTTCTCAACCATGAGTATATAGAGCTACTACATCATCATATTAGCAAAGTAATTGCAGCAATAGGTCGTTAATTAAGGAAATATTTTGACTTGGTAAACAAAACCATTATAGAATGTTCTACTTATTCTCACATATGATATGAATTTAACCATTAATTGGTTTTTTTAAATATTCAAGTTTCCTCGAAAATTCAAATAATATAATTGATATTTACGATTATTCAGCGTTCCAGAAAAAAGTTAGAAAGTTAATTGGCTTAATTGAATGTACAGATAAAGACATAGCCGTCTTTGAAATATGTTATGCATTCGAATTTATAAATCTAAATGCAAACTGTGTAAAGAAAACACATACAATTTTCACGTCAAAGTAAAAATAAATGTTTCACTTGAAGTCAGCAGAATTCGTAAATTATTCACTAATTAAAACACTTTTCTCTTTATAAATTTAGAATAGCAGGGGTCGTACTCTCCGCCCCTTTTTCAGGACACACTTAAGAATAAGAAATTTTCTCCTATTTTGCTACCAGTAATTTCATCCAGAAATTTTTATGGTACTTTTTATGGAAATGTCTCCAGATTAACCTGGTTAGAGATCATCGTAAAAAAATAGTGGTAGGAATAGAAGCGGAAATTTGTCATATTTGAGAGTGTCCTGAAAAAAGGGCGGAGAGTACGACCCCTCGTAAGATAAACAGGCAAATATTTATATTTGAAATTGTAAAAAGGGGGAGTCCATTAATTACTGGGGGGGGGGAGTCTCGGCAAATATCATGTAATTTTTTTCCTGCAAAAAACAGTATAAAATTGTGAGAAAATTGAGTTAAATTCTATTTAAGTATTTTAATTTTCAATTTTGTTACTGTGATTCTAGACTACGGTCTATGCAATCTTAAAAACTAGTCTTAACTTGTCTTTAATAAAAATAATAAAGCAAATTGTGTTTTTTGAAATAAATCCAACGCATTTACAGTAAAAGTACGAATTTTGAAAAATCTCACGTGAGATTAGGGAAGGGGGGGAGGGGGTCTAGCAAAATCTCACCAGGAAGGAAGGGGGGGGGGTCAAAAAATCGCCAAAACCGCCTCACGTAATTAATGAACGCCCCCTAAGAATTATAACAACAGAAATAAAGTATATTATAGTTTGCTCGCATGTTTCCTTGACAATTAAAATATATTGAATAAGGTGTTAAAGTAAAAAATATGAATTCTTTTTTTTTTTTTTTCTTTTGAGGCGGATGTTTCTACCGCAGCTATATCAATTTACTATAATATTGCTATATAACTATCAAACGATATTTTATACTTTATTTATGTATTACCAGAGGAACACTGCGTTTGGTCATATATAAACACAGTACGTAGGCAAATTTCTTCATTTAATCCTAGTTCTTAGCCTTTCAGCTCAAATTAAAATTCAGACTGTATATACCGTAATTTTTGGTAGATACCCCGCAGGTTATATAATCCTGTTTTGCACCAGAAATTTCAATTGATAAATAAATTTATATTTGTACGAGCTCTTCCTTCGAAAAAGTATAGATTTCTCTATTAAATAAAATTTTTGGTGGAGAAATGGCACATCTTATCTGCGGGTTATCTAAAAGAAATTAGGGTATATATATATATATATATATATATATATGTGTGTGTGTGTGTGTATGTCTGTGTTTAATACTAAAAATAAATGCTTATAAACACATATGAAATTTTAAATTTAAATTTAATGAGTTGTATAGAAAAAATTTCGAATAATAAAATCAATAAGTATTCTGTTATTATTGCAACAATAAATGCATAGTTGTCAACATTTTAATTTATTCCGGGACATTATTAGCCCCGCCTTTAATTTTCACCACTTTATTTTTACAATATTTTTCTCCAATTTATAACTACAAAAAAATAAGAAACATTTACTCTTGAAAAAAAAAAAAAAAAAAAAGATATTGAATAAAGGCGGGGCTAAAAATTCTCCAGAAAAAATTCAAATGTTGGCAGCTCTGATAAATGCACCATCGTTCGACAAAAGTGTATTGCTGCTTTGTTTGCTGCATTAATGCCTACTTTGTTCATGTGCCATGTTATAATTTAGACCTGACACAACTGTTACAAGCTTTTTTTTTCTTGTAATTTACGAAGTTTATATATTTCTTTAATTTATTACTTTAGAGTTGATATAAATTACATGTAATTTAAATGTTTTGTAATATTCAATGTATTCGTGTAAAATAAGTCACTTTAAATTCGACAAAAATCGGAATACCTCGGTGCTAATCTTATACATAAAACAAATATTCTCTTTCTCTTTCTCTCTCTCTCTCTCTTTTAATATTTTAGAATTTACTTTTAATAAAGTTAATTTTGTAATGAATTTAATTAATAGTTTCTAAATTTGAAGTTCTTTTATTATTATCATTATTATTATTATTATTATTATATCAAAAAGTATGCTAAACTTAATACTATACTAGCGTATTCAGCTATTATAGCAAAAGAGCAATAATATATAAGTGTAAAATTGTTAAACCTTAAAAAAGAAAAACGAAAAGAAAGAAAACAGAAAAGAAAAAATATTGTAATTCGTACATTACTTTAGAGAAAAAATTTCTAACTTTTTATTTAATTATATATATATATATATGTATAATGTGAAACAAATAAAAGGTAAGCTTTTACTTTCAGTTTTATCATATATATATTAGGATTATCATATATATATTATTCGTTTTGAATTAATAAAATGAAACCGGAAATTTTTGTTTAACATGGTACTTTACAAATAACCATCTTATAAGTTACCTGAGGATATATTAAATTTTATCCAGGATAAATTTCCGATGTCAGTATTTTAATTCAAATCAACATTATTTTCCGGTCCCGCTAATATATATATTTATATATATTATTTTAATATTTAATATTGTGTTACTCAGTATCTTAATAATTAGAATCGCAATGCAATGAATACGTTTGTATGCAGAATTTAACCCCTTAACGCGCGCTGTCCTCGCTGCGAGGACGCAAAATTTAAGATCCAGCTACAAAAATTCGTCCTGGAAATTTTTTAGTAAAAATTTACGTTTATAACGTAGCAGAAAAGGCCAGTTTTTTAAACCTTAAAATTTAAAATTTCTTTTAGTTTAATTTAGTTCATGAAATCCGGTGGCAGTATAATTTAAATGATCCGAATTGTCTTGCGCCGCAAAGGGTTAAAAAAACATGGTATTGTAAAAAGTAATAATAATAATAAATAAAATAAATAAATAATCAAAGGTGAAAGAAAAAAAAATATGTATATAAGTTTTAATATCTTGTTGTGGGCAGTGCTGCCAGATTGAGGGAAATTTTTATTTAACGGCCACCACTAAATTTTAATTAAAACGGTTTCCCAATTGTTTCGAAACATCTTTTGCCGAAATCGTCTATTTAATTACATAACCGATACAAGTAAAATTTAACGGTGGATGTTGAATAAAAATTTCCCTCAAATCTGGCAGCACTGGTTGTGGGTACTTGTGAGTTGTACGCATATTAGTCTTTCTTAACAAAAACAAAAAAAAAAAAAACTTTACATATTTAAAAAAAACGTTTGCATTACATCATTAATTAATATATTATGGCAATCCACAAAACTTTTTTCTATATTTCCCTATAAAAATTTAGGTAAATTACACAAAATTTAGTCAACACCACAGTTTGGATGAGAAAAATGAGGGGGGAAAATGTCGGCTATAGAGTAAAGAATTCCGCAAAATCAAAAGTTAATATTTTTATTCATTTTTATTAAAAATGAATAAAAAAAAATTGTTTGTAATAGTCACAGTTAACGTGGTTAAATAACTTGTTTTGAAAGTATATGCGTGCTCTTTTCAAAAATACCCACATTAGAAACTTTCACCACTAACAGCGGAAACGATTACTATTATTTATATACACACATTAAATTTTTAACTTGATTGACTATTATTTTTTAAATGAAATGTTTCAGTTTCATAATGATTGGTTAATAATATTAATGATTGCCATTCGATATATTTATGCGAATTTTCGTACTTGATCTCATATTGAAAAATGTATGACAGTACAAATGGTAATATACCGTAATTTCTGGTAGATACCCCGCAGGTTATATAATCCAGTTTTGCACCAGAAATTTCAATTGATAAATAAATGTATATTTGTATGAGCTCTTCCTTCGAAGAAGTATAGATTTCTCTATTAAATAAAATTTCTGGTGGAGAAATGACGCATCTTATCTGCGGGTTATCTAGCAGAAATTACGGTGCATAAAAATTTAAAGACACTAATTTATGTACATGTGTCACTAAATATTTTTTTATGACATTCTGTGTATTAGATCCTGATCCAGAGTGACCACAAAATTTTTGTCACAGAGAGACAAACATTTTCTAGAAAATATGTTCAGGAAATCTGAAAGCGGGTAAATTAAACAAAAACAGATGTTGAAAATTTTTATGAAAAAAATATTTTGTTCATGAATATATATATATATATATATGTATAAAATAAAAGAAAGAGTTGGGAAAAAATGTTTAGCAGTTAAAAATTGTACCGAAGACCCGGTGTTCAAAAACGATAAATAAAATCTTTATACATAAGCATTTTAAATCACGAAAAAACCTCAAGAGTTGTTCCAGTAAAAAAATAAATAAATAAAAGTAAAATAAATAGCATTATCAGACAAACAAAACAATCACGAGTGCAGAAAACAAGTGCATTGCCTCTTTATTTGTTGCGTTTGGCCTACATTATCATAGATGCCAACTTGTACGGTTTTTTAACACTAATATTTCTTTGCCAAAAGAAAATTCTTCATGTTTAATCGAGGAAAACTGCTAAAAAGATTATTAAAAATTTCCAGTAGCTAAAAGACGTACAAGTTTGCAGCTGTACATTATTCACCTGACGAAGGGTCGTGCTATTATTTCGACACGAAACAATTGTCGAGAGTTTTTTGGAATTCCGGCATTTATCTATAAAATCTTTTTATTCATAACAGGTTCAGGGATGGAACACGGGCGCAGAATTCATACCACTATCAATGTAAGAAAATTTTCTACCTCTTAAATCCACGATATTATTGGTAGAGAAATTTCTTAAACAGATTCCGGTATGAATTCTGCGCCCGTGTTCCATCCCTGCAGGTTTATCCGAACAAAGATGTATACGGTTGAGTCTTATTCATATCATTGATTTATTATAAAAAACATGATAATTTTTAATTTTAATTATTTTATAATGCAATTTTTAATGATAAATCTAATTTAGCATGATAAACCTTTTTTTTTTTTTTTTTTTTTTTTTTTTAAATTCAGACATTGCAATTTTTTATTTATTAACGTGTCTCCGGAAAACTTTAAAACTACTTATATATATTAATAAACAGTTAAGCACTTAAATGCGATGAAAATTTTTATTTTTACTTGCCAGCTTTACCCGAGCCGAGCTCGTGCAAGCGAAATGCAGAAAGGCAATTTTAAACGTAATTTTTACCTTTTTTGTTTGTTTTTTTAATTTTACATATATTTAAAAAAATATTAAAAGCGAAAGGTGTTATTATGTTTAAAATATAAATGTTATTGGAAATAAGCATTTAAAAAAAGAAAGAAAGAAAGAAAAGAAATGAAGCCATTTTCTGTTAAGTAATAGACATAAAATTCAGAATATAACAGAATTTAACTTAGTACGAAGGTTTCATTTCAATATGTTCTTTCATACAAAGGCATGCAGTAACTATGCTTCATTCCTTAGCATTGGACACTATTTTCAATTCATAAAATTTCTGTGACATACCTTTAGTATTGGAACCCCTTGAACTTTTAGATTTTGTTGTCATTTTGAAGATGAATTAAAATTACTATCGCAATTGTGGGAAAAAAGTCTAGGAGAGAAACGTCCTAACTATATTGGTGCCAAATGTTAAATTTCGCCAAGGGGTCCTATACTGAAGCTTTTCCATTTCTTTAGCACAATTTTTTTTTTCAAATTTATTTTAACTATCCAAAAAAGTGTTTGTTATCAACCTTTTGATTTTCTATTGAGTAATTTCGAAGTTATGCGAGTTATAGCTCATGAATCGTAAAACACTTTTTATATATAGTTTTTATAGTTTTAGTAAATTTTTATAGTCAAATTTAAGTCACAAATTTTGTTTTCTTTCAGAAATTTGAATTTCTTTTATTAAATTTAAGCCTTTTCCATTTATTTTTATTTATCAGAAATCGCCATCATTATTTTAGAAACTTTATTTTCAGTAATTTTTAAAATGTTTGTTTTAAACATTTTGAAATGAATTTCTTAGTAAAATAATGACGTCATATCTGTCTGAAATCATAATAAATACATGAAAGTAAACTTTACTTTTTTGTTTTTTTTAACTAATATAAATGATGATAATAATAATAATAATACATAATATATTTCGTATTATATTGAAGCTGTTCCATTTCATGTTCCGCCACATGGTGCCGTGTGTTATAAATATAATTCTATATTTATAACACACGGCGCAACCTGAAATACACTTCCATCAATTTTCAAGTATTGTTGCACTATAATCTAGTTCCTCCTCTAGTTACTATCATTTTGTCTATAGATATTTAAACTCTACTTACCTGCAATTTCCCCCCATAGAATTAACCTATTTGAATTTTCTTGAGTGTCCCTGTACAGGAACCGTTTGCCTGATCACAACAAAAATTTTGTGTAGCATCCCTACAATTTACACATTTAAAATACAATGTTTGGAATTTCTGCTATTATTTGTTCTTGAGATATGCGTATAACAGACACGCAGACACACACAAAGACCAACCGCTGAAACGTGAATTTTGGATTCAGGAGACCTCAAAATGTGTTAATATAACAAAAATTCAATTTCGAAAATTTGACTCAAAAACAATACTTTCTCTACCATATATATGGGTAAGAGAAAGTAAAAAAGAAAGTATTTGCACATTCACGTTTTATTTTATTATTATTTTTTTTCTACATAAAAATAAACGTATTTATTTTAGAAAATTTGGAGTGGAAGGATGATTTTTATACCAACTATGTGAAAAATACCAGAGCCGGGAATCGAACCCGGGCCTTCCGCTTGACGCGCGGATGCTCTACCACTGAGCTACACTGGGTGATAACCAGCTAGGCATTTCTCACATAATTCACATAACATTCGATTCCCGGCTCTGGTATTTTTCACATAGTTGGTATAAAAATCATCCTTCCACTCCAAATTTTCTAAATTAATTAAGGTTGATAAATAAAGACTTTCTAAATTAAACGTATTTATTTATTTATTTTGGCATATATATTTTTTTTTCTTTTTAGTCAATTTAAAGTTAAAATGGGGGCTTTTTATTTAATATCTTTTGAACAAATTTTTCGATTGAACTAAAAGATAAGGCATTAAAAAAAGTTTTTTTCTTAATAATAAGTGCACAAACTTTCTATAGAATCTAGTAATCTGGACAGATACAGTGACACATATATTTAGATAAAAACAAAGATGTTTTCACGTACATAAGCAAGGTTTATACTGCAAAAGGCGACAATAGAAAATTGTTGAATGAATTGAATCCAGGCTTCGTAGCATTCCTAAAATTTTGCACATAGTTTATTTTATTACCACCGGAACTTTAAAAAAAAAAATTCCAACACAATATTTTCACATTGTAATTAGTCAAAATTATTGAAAAAAAATCTCTATTCATGGTACTATTGAAAATATAATAAAATATTGTTAAAGTTGTAGTAACATTTTCAGTTCCAGTACTGTAAACCGCAAGGAATTAAATTAAAATGACAAAATAATCTAAACAAAAGCAAAGCTAATAATGCATTAAAATTGCTTATTAGAATGAGAGAAAAAAAAAAAATACCTCCAGGTAATAATCTCATATGATGTAAGATATTTAACATTAATACTTTTCAACGAGCAAAATATACGAATTTATACAATTTTTCACGCTAAGCGTCTTTATTAATCTCGGTTAGAAAGGGAAAAAATGTAAATTAGTTTATTCTATAATTTGACATTAATATTCAACAAAAACTTTGGAATATCAAGTTTTGATTTTATGAGTAAATAAACAACTTTATCGCTTTCTTTCTTATGGCTTTCCAAAACATCTCTGAAAAAACCATAAATATGCATGCATCCCAACTCATGTTACGCTCTTATTTTGTTGATAACGTCATTATGCAAAAGTAAAAGTCACCACCGTAAAATAAAGGGTTTTATTCTATCAAAGAATAAAAAAAAAGTAATGAAGGGGTTATAAAAACAAAAATATTCAGTAGCTCGTGTTAAATTTCTTATTTACATATGTCAATCACTTGTCTAAAAAACTCTTAATCAACTTTATTTTCAAAAGTGCACTTTTTTAGGGGGTTTCATATTACAATGCGGTTTACTGAAGGGAAAAGGGATTTAATTTTTATAAAATAAGATATAGCATTAAAAAAAAATAATAATAAAATAAACTTTGTAAAACATACTTTTAAACAACTTATTCAGGGTTTTTTATGGTGTTTCTGTAATAACAATTTTTAATTTAAAAGAAAAAAAAAAATGCTGTTATTTGTAGTAATTCTAGCTGGTGCTGTAATTACGCTAAAGAAAGCTCATTTGTTTTTTTTTTTTTTTCTCTTACACATATAAAGGTAAAGAAAGGTTTTTTTTTTTTTTTTTTTTTCAAATATTTGTAATCGATTTTTGCTGAATTTACATATTTTGAGGGTTCATGAATCCAAACATAAGGTTTTTGGCATTTGGTCGTCAGACTGTTATTAGCGAAACTCAACAAAAATACTTGAAAGAAATCAAAACTTGGTATTTTAAATATGCATCATATAAATGTTCTACTTGAAGCATTTTATTGAAGTGGAACAACTGGTTCTTATACTGAGATACCTAAGGCACACTTGCCAACATCCTAATTAATATTCCGTACTATCGTTAGCCCTGCCTTCTGTTTTGACACCAGTATTTTTTAGAGTATTTTTCATCTTATTTAATCGTGATTGCATTTGGAGAATATTAGTCTAGAAATTTACTGGTGTGAGAAAAAGGGTGTGACTAACAGTACTACGGAATAGTAATTAGGATGTTGCAAATATGCTAAGAGAACTCGGCTGCATTATGTCTAAGGGAGAGTCTTATCGTAGGTACGGTTTAACAACCTGAGATTGAATTGTTGAAAATGAAATATATGTATAATTTTTAGTTTAATAAAATCATGTTTCGTATAAGATAACTGAAAACAATTCACGATTCGGTAAGAGGGCTACGAAAATATTTCTAATATTATTAGGATATTAAGCATTAGAACTAATATTATTAGGTTGCTAACATTTTAGTTTACTCCGAAGCATTTTTTGATGGGTCTTTATTTTGCACAACTTTATTTATAGAATAATGTTATCCAATACTGCGATAAAATAAGAAAAAAAAAATACTCTCAAAGTAAAAGTTGTATGAAATAAAGATGGGGCTAAAAATTCTTCGGAATAATTTAAAATGTTGACAATTATGTCTGTGTACGGATATTCCTGGAAGTGAATTTCAAGTTTTAATGTTAGTTTTTCATATTGTTTTAAACTTAAGCACTTCATATGTGTGTATATAATTCTTAACTGAATAAAGGACTACCAAAAATCATGCGACTACTTTCGTTTCGATGTAATTAATAGAAATGCTTTAAAAAATTGTACCAAGTCAAGGAAAACCGATTAGGAATTATAATCACTTTTTTATTCGCAAGTGGTAAACCGAGTATCCCTAGAAGTTCAATTTTCAACGGTGATGTTTTCCTAGGATTAGTCCTTTTGAAATTCTCTGAATACGAAAACAAAATTTTTACCGCTTGATATGTATATTTGTCTATTAATAGCATAACTTAAAAGCACTTAAGTGTAAGAAATTCAAACTTGGTGTTTTAAAGTGGTCATATTAGGTTGCTACTTAAAAAAAGTTTTTACTGAGATTGGTAAATCTTAAGGAGGGAAATTTGTCTTAATAATTTAAAGAAAATTTTTAAATTCAATAATAATCCTAATTATTTAGTACTATACAAAAACATGAGATTCAGAATGGCGGCAACCTCTTCCCATAGAACTAACTGTTCGTCAAATAATTATATTTCTAAATCTATTTTTAATGTATGGTTACATATAGTTTTTGTTATCTTACACCTTTATCTATAATCTGTCTCTAAAAATATTCATATAAAATGTGATAGAAAGTACACAGTATGAGTGCCAAACTATTAAGTATCATTAAATGCAAATTGTTCAACGTCCTTTAATAAAATTCTTTTATATGTGCTTCCGAATTTTACAGAGATATATTATGATTACTAAACATACTTGCCAACATCCTAATTACTATTCCGTAGTGCTGTTAGTCCCGCCCTTTTTCTCACACCAGTAAATTTCTAGACTAATATGCCCCAAATGCAATTACGATTAAATAAGATGAAAAATACTCTAAAACAATACTGGTGACAAAAAGAAGGCGGGTTTAACGATACTACGGAATATTAATTAGGATGTTGGCAAGTGCGTTACTAAATGATTGGCGTATATATTTAATACTGAGTTATTTATGTATCTCTATATATATGAGAATATGTCATATGAATATCATTAATAATATCATAGTCAAAGCTGCCAACATTTTAATTTATTTCAGAGCACTTTTAGCTCCGCCTTTACTTCATACCACTTTTATTTTAAGATATATATATATATATATATTTAATATCGTAGCTATACATTCCCGATTATTATTATTATTTTTTTATAAAGTGGTGTGGTACAAAGGAAGGGCTAAAAATGCTCTTCGGAACAAAACCCTGCCTATTTCTCCCCACTTAATTTATAGAATAAGGTTGTCCAATACTACGTCAAAATAAGAAAAGGTTGCTCTTTGAAAAAAAAGTGGTATGAAGTAAAGACGAGGCTAGAAATGCTCCGAATAAATTAAAATGTTGGCAACTATGATGATGAGTAACCGTAAAAACTGTTATATATTTAAATAAACGTACTTAATTAAATTTTTCTCATCTTAAATCTATAATATAATAATACATTAAAATTTTCATAATGATTATGCACATTTGAGTAGAAAAATTTAACTTTATTACATAATCTTGTTACTTCAGTAATTCTTGTTATATTAGTCTTAGCCTTTCACTCTAGATTATATTTACATTTATTTTTATATGATCACTAATTCTGACATTTCATTCGTTCATTCCACAGAAAAATCTTGCAAATCGCATTATACACGCAGACTGTCAGTATCTGAATGAACACAAGCTTGGCCTAATACTTTGATAGACAGGCGGGAATCAAGATTACCAAAGAGTTAATTAGCGGGAATAAAAACCAGATGCATGTTTTGAGGTAGATAAGGATAGACATTATGGGTAGCTGGCGTGGAAGTTTCGCTTTGTTTTCAAAGGATTATGTACTTAAACAAAAGAACTGTTAACATCACTTTCTGAGAGAGTCTGTGTATGTTAGAATCCTTTGTCGCTAAACTTGAAGGGATAAGCATTGAGTAAAAATTAAATCTTTTATCGTTAGTTTGCAGATACCAAAATTTTTTGAAAGGATGGAAACAGATGAAATGTCAGACGCTCTTTTGTGTTTGTGTAGATATTTTTGTTTTTTTCTCTCTGCAAACAAAAGAGTGGAAATTTACTTAATGTCTTAAACCAACCCTCTCACGAGTGTCTGAAAAAGTTTTCGACAAATAATGAGTTTGAAAAATTAATTATCTTTTTGAAGGTGTGAAAATATAGATGTTTTATAACTTTTTAGGAGATTCTAATAATTAATGAAAATATTAAAATGAAAACAAATATACAATAGATTATCATATTTCGGACTTGTTTGTAATTTTTTAAGTTGTCGGTGTTTGACTAAAACATTCTGACGACGACTACGATTTTCTGACATTCTTAATTGTGTTCTCTGATATTGTTATTTACATAGGCAGATTTACCGGGGATTATAAAGACAACCATTGACAGTTATTTTAAATTTATTAATTGGCTTAAATATTTATCTACTTTATAGTGTTTATTTACGATCAATCGTAAGTCATTAAAAAAAGAAAAAATTATGCTTCCAGTGCATAAGAGGTAAGAGAAGGTATTAGGAAGATAACTATGAAGATGAAAAAGGATAACAGAAAGCACTGCAAATTAGTAATAAACTTTATATTTTAAACATATTGCAAAGGACAATATTAGTAAATGTTTAAATAATTATTTATCACAAAGCTAAATTTATTTACCAACATCTACGCATAGCTCCACAAGTGGCAAAATTGATGTTAATTTGATATACAGTCGAACCTTGTTAATGTGAACACTGATAACGTAAATTACTCTTAACATGAACTGTTTCCGCAATCCCCGTTAAAATTAAGATTAGTTTAGTTATATGAAACTTAGTTACTGATAGCATGAACTACTGCTAACATGAACAATTTTTTTATCCCCCTTGAGATTCACGTTAACGAGGTTCGACTGTATATATATATTATATTGTTATTTTCTTAATATTCAGTTTGCGCGATATTCTCTATCAACATACGTCCGTAAAATAGCGCTTCTTGCATACAGTTCATATTAGGCAAGGGTCATACATCCCACTCTTGTTTTTTGTTTCTGAACATTTTCAGAGAGGAGAAATTTCTATCTTTCTTGTTACTATTACTTTCATACAAAAATCTTTATCGTATATTTATAGTGACTAGTATTGCCCAGTGGTCGAAATTCGACCAATTTTTTTTAAGTAGGCATTTAAATAATAATGATGGAAATTCTAAATTTCCGTGTAAACTATGTTCTTAGACTTTATCCAATTTCTTGCCATATAACACAGAATCTGAGATACAGCGCTTCCGTAAATAGAAATTAATTTTAACATAACGGTACACTTTTCGTCTGATAGGCACCCAAATTGAATCAGTATTGTTTTACACGTTATCCAATACACACTCCAAGTTTAGTGCATTTATACTTCATAGAAGCTGAGATATTGTTTTCTCGTAAATGGCATTAAATTGCAGCACAGCAGCACCTGTTGACCGATATTCACCCAAATTAAAACAGCATAATTTTGCATAATATCTATCTCATATTCTATTTTTGGTGCGTTTATGCACTACAGATGTTGAGCTATAGCTTTTCCTTAAATGGGATAAATCACAATACGGCAGCGCCACCTAGTGGATGTTGTAATCGTTAAACTAATCAGCACCAATTCAAATCAAGATTAATTTAAATTAATTATCAATAGCGCTCAAATTCTGTCAATTGGTTTATGAAATAAAATCTTTGTTAATATATCTGCCTGGAAATAAATACTTTCTGTGCTAATAAAACTTGATAATAGTTGTCAACATTTTAATTTATTCTGTAGCGGTTTTATTACCCACCACTTTATTTATAGAAGAACTTTTTCCATTATATAACTGCAATAAAATAAGAGAAAAATACTCTTGAAAATAAATAAATAAATAAATAAATATTTTTAAATAAAGGCGTGTTCCGGAATAAATTAAGATGTTACCATCTCTGCTTGATTATGTCAATCACATTTCAAACAATTTTTTCAAATCTGCTTTTGTATTTATGTTTAAAACTTAGCTGCAAAAGCTAAATGCTTTGAGATTCTGAAAGAACTTCTTTCTATTTATTTTTTCGTTCATATTTTTAAGTAATTTTATTCAGAAATGTAATTTAATCGTTTTTGCCTCTTTTTTCGGTCTTTTGACTTAAATACTGTGGTAAATAATCTGCTTATGCTTCTCGCATTCTGTAAATATTTTTATATAATTATAAGTATTATAATCAATAGCATGATTTCTATTCAGTTAAGAAATATTTTTCTAATGTAATTACATATCTATCTCCATTTAGTCACAAGTTTTTCAATATTTTATATAGTTAAAAAATAATTTAAAGCATTGGCGATACTAACCATTATGTTAGTAAGTATAATATATGAAATAAAATATCTCATATAAAAAATATTTGAATTATTATTATTAATTTTTTTTTTATTATATGATTCACACGGGCCCGCCTTTTTTAAAGGAATATTCCACCACTAATATATTAAAATATGATAAAGCTATGTCTAAATGTTCACTTTACATTTACGAAGAATTTTATTTTAAAACAATAGAGGTAAAACAGTCCTTGGAAAAATTCAGGGAGTAGGATATCTGCTATTAAAGTAATAAATTTTAAAATAAGTTATATGGAGAACAAAAATCTTAAAAAGATTATTTGAAATTTAAGTATACTTACTATGCTTTTCATCACAACATTTATTTGTGATATGATAACATCATATTCGTTACTATCTCATTAATAATCGTAACATTATTACGCCCCTTTAAAACGCGCATATTTTTTAACGCCACTTTATTTTTGGAGTACATCTCTCTAAATTTAGTTACGATTAAATAAGAATAAAATTACTCTAAAAAAAGACTGGTGTGGAAAAAAAAAAAAAAAAAAAAAAAAAAGCGGGTACTAAAAATGTTACAATTTATAGTAAGATGATTAGCAAGTATATAATATTATATAAAAATAAAAATAATAAATATTCCAAGTACTCTTTCATGGTCTATCTTTGAAATATATATATATATATATATATGTATATATATTTTTGAAGGAAAGTAACACCATACCAGCCAACCATCCTATTAATAAACAGAAGATAGTACTCGTCTTTTTTTTTTTTTTTTTTAAGAGTAATTTTATACTTATTTTATATTTGCCATCATACTAATTAATATTCTGTACTATTGTTGGCCCCGCCTTCTTTTTCACACCAGTATCTTTTTAGAGTATTTTTCTTCTTATGTAATCGTAATTGCATTTAGAGAATATTACTCTACAAAATTTACAGGTGTGTAAAAAAGGGCTGGAATAACAACACTACGGAATATTAATTAGGATGTTGGCAAGTATGCTTATTTAATCATAACTACATTTAGAGATTATTACTCTAAAAATAAAGTGGTGTGGAAAAAGGGGCGTGTACTAAAAATATTCGATCCATAATTAGGATGTTGGCAGGTATGTCACAATATTTTAAAGTATTTTTTATGTCACATATAAAAAACAACAGGAAAAAAAAATGTGCAAAGTTACTTTATTGGAAGAAAGAATAATTTTTTTTTTTCTATTTCAATATATTATAAAATACTATATGTTTTAAAATTAAGAATATTCAAGATTTGTAAACCCATTTGAAATATACATAACATTTTTCCATTCGACAAAATTAGAAATTTTATACCTTTTTAAATATTTTATAGGATCATTAAAATCTTCCAAAATTTTGCTTAAATTTCTGTATATATATATATGCATTTAATAGAATTCTCGCAATTACATTTACAGACGATATTTAAAAAAAAAAAAAAGAATATATATTTTTTTAAATCACCAAATTTCAAAACATCTTAAAATTAAACAGCTCCAAGCTTAATAGCGCCATACACTATTGTATCTTGTTAGGAGAACAATTACTTTTAACAAGGAAGAACCTTTCTTCAGTAATTTTTGACGGAAATTCTCCGTAAAAATAATGGATCTCGAAACAGACTTCTTTTCATTTAATCCAAATTTAAAGTTAAATGAGAATAACAAAATTTTCTTTTATCCAACATAAAAAACTAGACAAAAATAACTTGAACTTATGACCGTAGGGGTTTTTGAAAAAGGAATAGGAAAAAATAAGGATAAAAATTTTAAAGAACACTATTCTTTAGAAAATGCGTATTGTATTTTTTTTTTCTTTTTTTTTAAGATATTTTCTTCTAAACTACTTCTTGTTGATTCAGCAGAAAAAACAAAGAAAAAGACATGAATTATTTAGATTTGGTTATTTAAAAAAAATTTATATTTAAATTTGTTTTTCACAGACTATTCTTGTCGAGATTCATTAGTTTTGATTAAAGTATTTCTAAGCTATTTTCTTTTCTTTTTTCTTTCTTTCTTTCTTCTTCTTATTATTATTCGTTTTCTATATTTTTATTGTTGCCATCTTCTTTTGTTTAATTTTTCTTTATCAAAACTTTTGAAGATGATTAAATAAAATAAGTAAAATTCAGTTATTTATTTATTTATTTATTTTTTATTAGACTGTCTTCTTCTAAGAGAAAAATAAAATTGCATCACGCTCTTTTAAAAGATTGTTTGAAATAATAAAATTTGGTGCTTTTTAATGCACAAGATAAAGTATCATCACTCAATGCATAAAGTTTATCAAAATCTTTTCAACATGTTTTTCAAAACATGTTGAACAAACCATGTAGGCGTTATTTTTTTAAAGTAGTTCATTATTATAATTTCAGATATTTTCTAAAGCATATGCAAATTTATTTGAAAATGAAATTTCAACAAGATTTATCAAAAATTATCTATAACTAATTTATTATTAAAAAAAACGTATAAAATAGAAAATGAAAAAAACTAGGAATAAAATAAAAGGACTTGAACCATCAATGAAAATTCAAACTAACTTTTTGATTTAGGCAGTATTTATATTTATAATAAATATAATTAGAAATATGATTATGGCAATTTTCATATTTATGCAAAAATGCAATAAATATGATAATCATGTTGTTTATGACATACTTTATCAAAATACATTGTGAGATCTCACACAAAGTGCTCGTAATGATGTTGAAAATTTGGAAATTTTCCGTATGGTTACTCAAATGAAATGATTTTGTTGGTTACATCAAGATAACAGGTAGAACTGGAGTTTTGTGAAGAATGTTGTCATGGAGTTTTGAGTTTTAGTAGAGTTGTAGCTTTCGATGAAATTTCGGTGCTAAATTTTGGATTCGTAAGGTGGAATTTCCATAGGATAGCTGTATAACGTGACTGCCAGACATCAGAAGAAAAGAAACGCTTTCAGCTTGGAACCATCACAGTCTAAAAAAAGTTTAAGTGTAAATTACTTTGAAAGATACGTCGTCAATAAGTGAAGGCATATTTCTTATTCAGTTGGTTTAACCCTTTGTCGGTCCTATTTAATTTCCCGCCTCTGGTCAGTATTGCTAAATTTTGGGACGTTTTTATACACTGCAAAATGTTAACTGTAAAGGTTACATATTTATTTTGTAGGGCATTGTTTCTTTATAAGTATCAAATATCACTCCTCAAAATTACTGGTGGAAGTTGTATAAAAAAAAAAGTATCTAAATTTGGCAACATGGCAACACTGTTTAGAGCGCTTTATAGCGTTAGGTATGGCGAAGGGTTAAATTTCACTCTCTATGCTTTAAGCGTTACGATTTGTGGGTAGAAATTCCCCACTTACTAAATAAACTGGCGTAAATTCTATATAATCATTATCACTATTCTGTCTCATACATTCACTGCAGAAAGATGTATTTTCATAGGTTACTCAAAAGAACGCAACCACATAACTTTTATAAGAAATTAAGAAAGCTATTGCAAGATATTTTCGAAAAAAAAAAATAACAATAATAATTCCCAATTTAAGCTTACTTGATATTATAATGCTTTAAAGATATTATAATATATATGTATAATGATATATATAGTTGATATTATAATGCTATGATTTTTTAAAATATAATTGCACGCTACCTCAATGCGCATGTGAGACACTTCGTCTTTTGGTGTTATATATCACAGCTGCCAACATTTCTAATTTATTTCATAGCATTGTTAGTACCCACCTTCTTTGCATATCACTTTTTTGTAGAATAATTTTCTCCCATATGAAATTACGATTTTTAACAAAGATTATTCTTTGTGAAACAATCATGTGAAAGAAAAAAAAAGACCCTACTAATAATGCAACGGAATATATTAGAAATAATGACAAATATACTAATGTAAAGTTGTTTTCAGTTTAAATGTTTGAAATACCAATATAGATATTTCTGCAGCGATAGTTAATCTTATACTATTTTTGACGTTAGTGTACAAAGTATATTTAAGAACCGTTTGGTAAAATGTCGTAAATCTGAAAAATATATTAAATTCTAAAATACTATTAAAATTTTTTGTATGAAAATTTGTTCTTCTTCTTAAAATAATAATAATTATAATTATAATTATAATAACATGCGAATGTTCTTATTTAATATTTTTTTTAATAAAATATTCATAAATTGTATATTTTAAACTCTCAAAATAGTTATTAAATGAAATGTTATTATATAGTATCAAATTGTAAGTTTCATAAGATTCATTGTCAATTACATTATAAATACAGATAAAATTTAATTAGGCATTTTTATAGCGAAGTATTTAGCATGAATCAGTGTAGAAAAATCTCTTTCATATGCATAAATTATAATGTGTAAATTCTTTAAAGGTAAATATATTTTCAAAATCATCCATAATCTGTATATATATATATATATATATTAACATATCACTCATTTTAATTATAAAATTTAAATATGTATTTCCTTAAAATGATTATTTATACAAATAGATTTTCCTAGATTAAGTTATTAAGAAAATACATGATTGTATATCAACATTATCGTATTTTGTATAATAAACACATATAAACCAGTATGCATAGTATTATAATTACGTTAACATTTATCTCCAAAAAATGCAACAATAAAGTTAATTTATAACCACACCTTCAACTATTACAAATAAACTTTGAAAAAATAATAACTGGAATACAAGAGCAGTGAATGGATTTTGATAACCATATGAATAAATAAAGAAATATACTAGTCATACTAATTGTAAATTAGTCCTTAAATGTTGAAAGTTGCCTTTCGGCAACATACTCAGTTTTGTCTTCTAAAGTATTATTAGAATAATATCGAAGCTCTAATCCCTCATGTTTGCAATTAGCAACAAATTGCTTTTTTGCGGCAAACAGTAATAGGATTTTTTAAGTATATTTTCCGTGATTTATTTAATAGAGGGAAAAAGTAAAACATTTTTTTATTGATTTAAAAATTGTCAAGCATTTGTGGGTTAATATGTAAATAGTAATTAATTCTAAGAATTTTTGCCATTATTATGACTCACTAGTATCGCCCAGTGGTCGAACCTCCACCATTTTTTTGCAAAGCAAAGTAATTGCTTTCTCGTAAACGGAATTATATTGCAACACAGTAGATCCACTTGTCGGCCTATGTCCACTCAAATTAAAACAACATAGTTATGTATAATGTCTAAATCATATGTCATGTTTGGTATGTTTATACACTACAGAAGTTGAGGTATAGCCTTGACTTAAATAAGATGAATCTCAACATAGTAGCACCACCTGTTGGGTGCAATATTCCAAAAGCTAATCATCCGAATTTAAATTAAGATCTAACCAACTATCAATTGTACCTAATTTATGACCATTGGTTTATGAGATACTACAAAATTTCCCTAACACGTCATACACACAGAGACAAATAGTCATTTCCTAAAAATGAACGAATTATGTTTTGGATATCTCAAAACATTTGAATTCATCGAAAAACCGGAAGTCATAATTATTCACGAATCCAATACTTTCTTCTATGTCATTTTATATGGCAGCGCCACTTACCGATTAACGTGAACAACAATGTAATCAATATTATCGATATTATCAATATTCATTCCTGTTCAAGAAATCTTAAAACGAGTAAATTCATCGAAAACCGGAAACTGAAATTTTTTCTGAATCTTGTATTTTCTTCATATATATGCAGAATATATAGTAATAATTCCACTTATTTAAAAATAAGTAGTCAATTTCAGTTAGTTGAAAGGAATTATGTTTTAGTTTAAAAATGTGTCTTCAAATTAGAGCTGACGTAAATCACAAAAACAAAAAGAAAGAAAAGGAGTTATATCATAAATAAATTAGGGAATAAAGTAGAACTTTCATAAATCAAACCCTTTTTTAATTTGCATATATAACTTCGATCGACCACTCATTCACTCATAATTATTTTTACCACGCTAATGGCCGTTGCCTTAGAATGAATAGTCTGCAGCCGAGAGTTTAAGATTGATACATATATGCAAATTGCTGTGTCCATGGTTTTATTTGAATTTTAAGCAATTACCATATTTAACTACTTTCTTCTTTAGGATTTTTTCTTTAATACAATATATATATATACATATGTGTATAAAATGAAAAAGTGCATAAATAATAAAAGTATTTTAAATTACCATCTTGACATCGTAAGAAAATAATTTTTGTATTCTGCAAATCTGGCTAAACATACCTTTCGTATGATACAATTTTCAACCATTTACTCCCATAATTAATATGTTAAAAGTTCAAGACAAATTTCATAATTGTCTATTAATATATAGATAACATAGGAAATATTTGAATATCCATAAGCAATATCTAAATTTAAGGTAAGTTTAATTGAAAATAGGAAATGAAATTGCGAATAATAGCTTTTCAATAAAATAGCCGTAACAGAAATTGAAAATTTTAAATTGAAATCTACATATGTTTAACACAGTAATTTTTTCTGTTTGACTGTAGTAAAATTTTAATGATAGCCTTATTTAAAGACAAGAAAGAAAAAATAATGTTCCTTACTGCATTTTTAGGAAATAAAAAGTTTTATTGCGTAACTAAAATTATGACTCAGAAAAATTATAACGAATTATCTGTCAAAGTATATAACGATTAATATTTTATTTCACATCTTTAAGTTGAAATATGTGCGATTGCTATATTAAGTGATAATCCCAAAAGACACATTCTAAAAGAGATGATTTACTTTACTTAGTGTTAATTAGTATCTATGATACTGAGGGACCTTTAAGTTATTCATAAAGGCATTTTATTTCATATATATATGTAATATACGTAGATATAAAAATATTTATAGATGTACCATTCCTATGTTGTTGATTTCGGATTCTTGATTCCGAGAAGTTTCTGACCAGAACCATTTCAGTTCTAGAAACGTTTACTCATTATTATTTACTTATACTTATTTATCTAGTCCATCAAAGCTTTATATTATTGATGATATATTTGATTTCGGAAACAGATTTTACTAAATTTAAATTTGTTAAAACATTGCAAAGCCGAAGGTTGTCTTTTGTTGCAACTCATTGTTCATTTATAACTGATACAGAATATGGAATACATTTTCATATGTATGTTATAGTCCGTAGATCATTGTGATATTTAAAAAATATATGAATAGAATTTATATATATATATATATATATATATATATATGTATATATATAGATAGATGGATAAATAGAGATATGTACAGAGCTGCCAACATCCTAATTAATAATCCGGCAGATTGTTTGTACCCGCCTTCTTTTTTTTACACCAGATTTATTTATTTATATACTTTATTTTATTTATTATTAATGGTACTTTTCTTCTTATTATATCGTAAATATATTTAAAGACAATTTCTACGAAAGTTACGTGGTGTGAAAAAAGAGGCGGGAACTAACTATACCCTGGATTAGGTAGGCAGATGTGTATGTAGATATCGTTATTCGGTGCAGTGTAAACTTCATCTCTGTGCTCATAATTTACTAACAATGAGATCATACTATCAACTTAAAAAAAAAGTTTCAATTAACTGAAATCTGTGCCAGCTCTAATTTGTACTCATATATATAATGTAAAGTATAATGCATTTTAATCAATCTTATCGGTTTTTTATTTTTTCAAAAAATAATTTCTTATTGTTTATAACTAATTAACATACAAAAAAAAATGATAAAATTTGGAAAAATAATATTTTGATTTTAATGTTAATGCTACGGAAACAAAAATAACAATTTCATAAATACTGATTTTCTAAAAATTTTAATGTGCTTAAAATTTTAACCAAATAAAAGTAATTGCTTTGAGGATCTTAAAATGTGCTAAAATACCTCTTCTCAATTAAATTCCATTTAACCTATAAAAAAATTGATTAAGATGAATATGAATTCTGGCTTTGAGTATCGTTGTCAGTTTTTATGCTACAGTCAGTATATATAACTACGATAAACTAAGAAAAAATTACTCTTAACACCTTGCTTTTGGGTCACGTAAAATTACGTTTTTCATAAAAATTGAGCCCCGCCTTCAGACATTCCTCTAAAAAAATACTTTACTTTAAAAAATGATTTTACGTGTCCATGTTTAAAATTTTTATTGCTGCTGGTGTATATATATGCCAGTGAAATTTACAGAATCAATGACTAAGAATAAAAAATGAGTAATTTAATCATAAATACATAACATCATTTTAATAAGCAATATAATATTTTAGCGGAACCAAAATAGGTGGAGTTTACTATTCGAAATAGGAAAAAAGCCAGACGACATTGTGTTAAAATAAAAGTGGTATTTAATAAAGGCTGGGCTGAAATTGCTCCGGAATAAATTTAAATGTTGGTAACTCTGTAATATATATGCACAAAAATGCAAAAATAGGCATATTTTTCATTAATTGAAATATTAGCAAATATCTAAACGAATAAAATACAAATATTTATTGCAAATAATAATCCAAAATTAAAACAGATGTAACGATTTAGTAAAAATAAGTGATTCTACGGAAAAGACTATGAAAATTTTTTTGATTTAAATAGATATTCGTGTTATTTTACAACAATATATAATGATATTTATATATTATAATGTTTATAGTGTAATATACGAAAACGTATTAATAAATATTCATGCTGAATTATTACAAAATGTCAAATTGCTATAATAACTCGAATATCGAATTGAGACTCACATGGAAATGTAAGGGATTTTTTAACCCATTAGTAGTCGCTAGTTGGTCGAATTGCCACCCATTCCTTTAGTTTTGCCAGATTATTTTATTCAATAGCCACCAAAAATTTTTAGAAGTGGCATTTTATGTATATAAAAAACGAATAGAATCGAAGAAACGTCGATTGAATATATCATGTATCATTTCTTAAAATTGTTGGTGACAGTTGAATAGAAAAGTGCACAATTTATACCAGGTGGTGCTGTCTATAGCGACTACTAACGGAACAGGATTGTAGAAATTATTTATTATAACTTATAACTCATTATAATTTAATGGTGAGAAATTTATTTGCTCTTAAATTATTTTACTTATTAAAAAGGGATATATTTACTTTTTTAATTTATATTGAAAAGTCGCTAAAATTAGTTTTGGAATTAAGGGGGTATTCTGGTCTAGAAATTTAAAAAAATCAAGAACTTCTCAAGAGCTGAATTATGAGAAGGAGGAAGGCCCAATGTATGGATCTGGGATCGCCGATTGATGCAAAGTGAGTATAACATATTATTTTCAGAGTTATTCCATTAGAATTGTTTCCTAAACTTTAAACGCGTTTTTCTCGAAACTACTTTTTTTGAGGTGGTTGACATGATATTTCAAGTTCTACTGAACCGATTGCTTTGAAATTCGGTATACATCTTGTTTATACAACTCTCTATCGCGTCTGCCTTGGATTTAAAAAAATTTTGATTTTCAATATTTTTAAAAAATTCGAAAAGGTCGAAAAAAGTCGGGTAATTTTTTTTTTTTTTTTTTTTCAAGTCGACTCCATTTTTTTTTTTTTTTTTTTTTTTTTTGAAAATGGTCAACCCGATAGCGACATCTTTATTAATGAAGAATTTGTTTGATTTTTTTTGTTTTAGATCACTACAAGGGTTGAAATCATGTCAACCAGGACGCACCGTTTTTTTTTGAAGCCCCCACTCCATCGGCCTGTATCTCGGCGAATTTTGGTTTTTTTTTTTTTTTTTACATTCTCAAAATGTCAATAAAAAACATATAAAAAAATGGATACTAAAAATGTTTTTCATTTTTTTTTTATCTTACATTAAAAAATGCCTAAAATTCAGGCTTCTAGACCAGAATACCCCCTTAAAAGTACCACAAAACAGTTTATTGTGCCTTAACTCCTTCAGAGGCAATGAATTTAAGTTCATTTAAAATCAAATGCCACCAGAGTCTGAGATCAACATTAGAAGAAAAGCAATAAATGAATGTTTTCAGATAAGGCAAAAAAGTAAAATTTTATATAAAATTTCTGGGATGAATTTTTGCAGTTGAAAACTCAAATTAGGTGGTTAAAATATATACCACCGCCCCTGAAAGTGTTAAACCTGAAAATCATTGCACTGAAGTGTTTTCAAGTTTTCTAATTTTTCAAAACTATTTTTTTTTTTTAAATTGTCTATAGCATTTTCATCTAAAACATGTAAGATTTTTTAAATATATGATTTTTAATTCAGATATTATTGATGTCTCACGGAAGGTTTTATATCGAAATAAGCTGTGTTCAGTTTTCTTTTGACATTCTTCGCACAGGAAAAATTTCTGATATTTAATACAGGAATTATTTAAATAAAAATGTATTGAAATTGAAATCCGCTCATTCTAAAATTTCATTATATCTGTAAATTATCACCATTTTTATTTGATTTTAAATGAAATTTTATGTGAATTTTATATTTATGAATTCTTTGTCTTTCTTATTTTTAGGTGAGTATCAAATACCTTCTGCATTGGGAGATAAAAAGAATTATTTTTATAATGATAAATGAATCTTCAGAGGTATTTTTATTTATTTATTTATTTTTAATTTATTATAATTAAACATGCAAACATCGTATTGTATAATATATTTTTATCATCTATAAATAGGAATGAAAATGTTCCGCTTTTTTTTATCATCAGTACTTAGCTTTAAAAAAAAAAAAAAAAAAAAAAATCTAATCTACAAAATCAGAATTGTAACTGTAAAAATATGATAAAAAATTCTATATAAAAATCCTGGTGCTAAAAAAAAAAAAAAAAAAAAAAAAAAAAAAAAAACGGACTCTTTCATTTTTGTATATAGCTATATTTAGTGTGAATCAATACCTACGCAGTGTTCTCTAATAGTATCTATTCTAACAAATATAGTTTGACGAAGCACGTTGCCGTATTTTCCTGCATATAATCCGAAAGTGCGTTAAATCAGTTAACACCGAAAAATTTAATTATTAGTGGTACCCGCAATAACTATATGAGTGACTAACACCACATTTACATGGAATTCTTTATATTCTTTATAATTATTATGATATTTATACAATAAAAATCCTTATGAATAAAATGTAGGCACTCTAATTAGGTTTAAATAAAATTTTAACATCATATAATAAAAATTACAGATATATTTTTAAACAAAGATTTTGATGGATAGTCTGAAATGAAACTAAATGCGTTTATTTAATTTATCATTGCTTTCCCATGTAATTAGTATATAATCCTTAAAACATGATCTCTCGTTAAGGTCTTTTTCAATAAGTGGAAAGAGGTATGCGACTGCTTTTTTTCGGCTTGCCATATATTTGAGATTTTTTTAATTCTATACTGAAATTTTGTTTATAAATTTATTAGTGTATGGGGAGCATTCGAAGCACTGAAAATTGTTGAGTTCATAACGTTCCGGACACATATCGATTTTATAAAATTATGTGCTATTTTTTGTGCAGCAATGCGATTTATAATATGTGTGCAAAGTTTAGTATATTTAAGGAGTTGAAGAAAATATCCATTCTATCAAACATCCTGTATATATTCATGTATTTCTTCATTGGGGTTTAATAATAATTAATTTTTTTGTAAATGGAACACAAATTTGATAATATATTTATTTACATAATTATATATATATATATATATATATATATATATATATATATATATATATATATATACACTCTATAACAACAACAACCACAAAAAAAAAAGACCACCAGGAAGAAGTGGGGACAAAAATTAGTAGATAGGGTGGAATGGGTGGTCCGAATGGGACAAAAATTGGTAGATGTGATGTACATGTGGAGAAAAACAGTTGATTACAGTTTCAGAAAATTTGAATGATTTAATCAAGAGAAAGGGCCTCACAAAGTAAACAAGTCAATAACGCGTTGGTCCACTTCTGGCCCTTATGTACGCAGTTATTCGGCTTGGTGTTAATTGATAGAGTTCTCAGATGTGCTCCTGTGAAATATCGTGTCAAATTCTGTCCAATTGTTACGTTAGATTGGTAAAATCCCGAGCTGGTTGTAGGACCCTTTTTAAGATTTTACAAACGTCCTCAGTGGAAGAGAGATCCGGGGACTGAGCTCAACCCCATTTCACTGAGCCGCCTTTTAAGGGTATTTGAAGTCACTGAAGTACCAGTTGCACTTACGATCGACGATGATGATGAATTGGTGCTTGATTCCATCAAAACCTCTATGTATGCCAATTTGTGTCCAGTTTGCATTACTCCTTCTTGGTGCGTCACTTTTTTTGTTATAGAGTATACATATATATATATTCGATATAACACACCAAAATCATAATTCAATAAATAAATAAATAAATAAAACGTTTACAAATACTTAAAATTGACCTTAAACTATTTTATGTATAAATGTAAAAAATATTTATCTCATTTGGATTTTAGAAATTTACGTAATATCAGCACAATTTTTTTTTTTCCATAAAACCCTATTCATTTTACAATTAGTACCTACTTGTAAAAGGAATTATATGCAATCGTTAAATATTCATTTAAAATTAGCATTAAATTTAAAGCATTCTTCTTCGAATTGTTTTGTGCTATAACCGTAACTTACGAAATAAACGAAATTTTAGATAATACCATAAATTAACGATGACTTGTGCTTTAAATCATGAACATTAAAATTCATTTTCGAGCGTTGAAAGTTTTAGCTCATATGCATAATGGAGTTTCAGACCAGACTTCACAATATTCATATTAAAAGCAGTTTTCACATAATTACCACGCATTTAATATTTTTACGCTAATAATTGTTATTATAAATAAGTAAATTTATTTAGAGAATATTTATAAAAGACCTAAATATAATTAATATATATACTATATATCTATTAGTATAGTGAAAATCATCCCTTTGTTTAATATAAGTAATTATAATAAAAAATATAGTATAAATAATTACTTTTAAAATATTTATTGTTATATTACGAATAATTTAAAATAAATTTCTGTTAGAAATAATTATGGCTAAAAACTTTAGTAAGAATTAAACTTCACGGAGAACTAATAATAACAAAACGTTAACATATGCTCAATGTTAAAAAAAAAATAAAACGCAGGACTTTACTATATTAAAAAAAAAAAAAAAAAAAAAAAATCAAATATAATCTAAATACTACATCAATACTTTGACTAGAAATTATTAGAGCATACAAACAACGATTACCAAATGCATGTTTTCTAATACTTTTCCCTTACAGCCTCTGATATCCATTTCCATTAGACATCTAAATTACATCCAAATGATCTATAAAAAGTAAAAAATATCTATAAAAAAAAAGTCCATTAAAAGTCCTGGATATCCTGTACTAATTACAGATATCCATTAGAGGTTATCCATTACAAACAGCCCTTACAGCCTCTGATATCCATTTCCATTAGACATCTAAATTACATCCAAATGATCTATAAAAAGTACAAAATATCTATAAAAAAAAAAGTCCATTAAAAGTCCGGGATATCCTATACTAATTACAGATATCCATTAGAGGTTTAAATACAGACGAAATTTATATGTGCCTTTTTCGATGTCTAATAGGTGTAACATGTTAGATCAAAAACAAGATTTAGATATTTTCAATATCTATTAGATCTAACAAGTTCAATTATTGGATATTTGGAGGTTTATCGGATATGCAGAGCCTGATTAAGGGGGAAGCACACATTATCCCCGCTCTCACCGGAATATTTTTAAAATTATTTTTTACTTCATGTCATGGAAATTCCACGCTTTGAAGAGGAAATATTTTTTATAAAAAATGAACGGTGTAAAACAATCCAATTTACTCACCGTTATTAGACACCAGAATTCTTTTAAAACAATTTTTAATGAGAATTTTCTGTTTATTATAGGACGAAAATATTTGTTAAAAAATAACGGTGTAAGTATAAATAATGTGTGCTTCCCCCTTAATCAGGCTCTGCGGATATGTAACAGACATCTATTGGATGTAAAAAAGAGTGACATTTGTCATGTTAATAGATATCTGTAGTATATTTATAGACTTTAATGGATAATTTTTAAACTTCTGTACGTATTTGTGGATGTCTTTTTGATGTAAGCGGCTGTGAGGGAGGGGCCGCAACATCCCAAAAGGCAGAACGTAGGACTCGTAATCCAAGGATTGAGGGTTTGTTTCCCAGCTTGGCTGGCATGGAATCGTTGCCGTTAATAGTAGCTAATGCACGTAAATTCCTTCATGAATACAATGCTCCCCACGTTTCGTAAACGTAAACACGTTGCGGGACACACGAAATGTAACACGTTACGAAACTTAAGCATGTTACACAAGGGTTTGTAATACAACGTAGGGTTGCCAAATTTGGCCTTTTATTTATTTATTTTTTTTCGATACTCACCAATAATTTTGAGAAGTGACATTTGATATACATAATACACTATTAATCTTCGAAGTGATTAGTCAAACGTTACAAATAAAAATTATTGGTGACTATTGAATAAAAAAAAGGGCCAAATTTGGCAACCCTGATACAAGGTGATGACGGTAAACAGAGCTGCTAACCTAATCCGGCAAATTGTTAGTATCACCCCTTTTTCTACACCACTTAATTTTTAAAATTTTTTTCTTCGTAATTCATCGTAGATACATTTGAAGAGAATTGCTCTAAAATTTTAGTGGTGTAGAAAAAGGGGCGGTGCTAACAATTTGCCGGATTAGATTGGCAGCTCTGCAGTAAAGTACATAAATTTGCGATTACTATTGCATACTTACCATCAAACTAGTTAATATTCCGTAGTCTTGCTAGCCCCGCCTTCTTTTTCACACCAGTATCTTTTTAGAGTATTTTTCTACTTATTTAATCGCAATTGCTTTTACAGAATATTACTCAAAAAATTTACTGGTGTGAGTAAAAGGGCGGGGCTAACAGCACTACGGAATATTAATTAGGATGTTGGCAATTATGCCATTACCACAATATCTCTGGCGGTTGCGTTTGAAACGTTGCATTTTAAAAAAGACGTTTTGAAAATAACTATCCTTTGATAATGATTTTTAATATGAAATTATAATATGATAAATTTAATATAATTATGTTTGTTTATGTTATACATATTAGATTTTATTTTTATTTATTTTTATTTTTTTAAATTTTATACTTGAAACTGATTCTTTTATTGTATATAAAAATGAATGTCAGATTGAGTTAAAATTTCTATAGCTTTTCATTAAATATATCAAAAATATATTAAAAGAAAGTTTTTTTTTTCTTAAACATTAAAAAAGAAATACATAAGATAAGGTAAATATTAAAATATAATTATTCGGCTTAATGATTTAATTGAAACACCATGATTTAGGATTTCGTTATAGAATTTCAGGAATAATCTAACATTATATTTCTCTTTAGACATCAAAGTGCTTGGCATTTTCAGAAAACTTGAAATATTCCATTATGAAATTACCACTTTAGCGTAAACTCGTCGTAATTTCTCCGGTGTCTCATGTCGACCACTTAGGAAGGCAGTAGACGAAATTAAAGTTTAGTAATGAATTAGAGACGACCCGTGTCATTAAGGACGGAGTTGGAATTCATTTTGCGGCGTCAAATTATTCAACTCATCTGCATAATTGAAGACCAATTTAAGTCATCATGAGTGCAGCATTTAATGGATTATTAGTAAGTTTATCAAAACAGGGGTACGTTTTCTGAGTAATATAATGAAGGTGGTATATCTCGAGTGTAGCCTATATATGTTTAGCGAATATAGTTCGCTAGTTTTTTATGAAAACTACAGTAATTAAAAAATAAAGGAAATTCATAATGTAAATATAAACCCAGATTTAGATTAATGACAGAATATTTTTTTTTTATTGTCAAATGCATTCATTAGGGATTTTTGTTATTGCCGATTATTTTGGAATTTTAATTCTGTATCAGGCATTTAAAATTGCATTCAGTCTCTTGTGAAGAAATGATTTTTTTTAAATGCGCAAATTGAAAATGTACATCTCATGCCCCTCCCCCCCCCTCGCAGGGGAAGCGGTGCTTCTACGTGCAAACTATGTTTTCGTAGTTTGCGACTGCTATAATGAATAATAAATATTAATTTCACAATCATTATTTAAAAATAACTCTCATGAGGAGAATTTATACGACATTTTGTCCTACCCTGCAATATTAAAAATTATGAAAACTTGGTATGACAGCGCCACCTGCTGAGTGATTTATCTAAAAGTGTAATCTGCACCAGTTTAGGTCAAGGTTAAACTTCACAGGGAGTTCGGTTAAATTCAGTTCTTTTTTTTTTTTGTTAACATGCATTATCCTCAAAATTTGTGATACCCACACATAGACAGACACACACAGACAGACAGACATGCAGAAGTTTTCTAAAAAATTTCAAATCATGTTTAGGTCATCTCAGGGATGGAACACGGGCGCAGAATTCATACCACTATCAATATAAGAAAATTTTTTACTTCTTAAATCACCGATATTATAGGCAGAGAAATTTCTTAAACAGATTCCGGTATGAATTCTGCGCCCGTGTTCCATCCCTGTCATCTTAATACGTGTAAATCCATATGAAACCAGAATTTGAAAAATTTCACAAATCCGATACTTTCTGCTTATATATATATATATATATACAGAGAGAGAGAGAGAGAGAAGAAAGTAATAATAATAATAAAGTAATATTAAGTAATAATATGTTCTAAGATATAATATATATAGAAATATATATATATATATATATATATATATATATAAAGACATAACAATAAAAGAGTGAACATATTGGTAACGCATCTTTTTCATTATCAGTTTCTCTATATTTATTAACACATATGTATACAGCTCAAGAATGCATGGATGGACAAAAAATTATTTGTAACCTCTTTTTTCCTGTTTTACTTCCAATATCTAATTGTTTCTGACTTATTACGTTAAAACAATTTTATGATTATTAACATATGCATATGACGTATATAATTTAAATCTTAAAAAATTAAGCATTAAATATTTAATGATAGAAAATTAATTGCAGTAAAATGCGTTGTGAAAAATTGTATTAAATAATGAAAAATGTAAGAACTGTATAAGAAAATATCATAAATTTATAAAACACGCTTTAATTGTTTTGAGTCGATCAACAATTGAAAAGAAAAAGGCATACATATACACCTGTACAACTGTACATTTAATATTTCTGTACATTTTAAAATTAAAAAATCATTACATACTTGTACCACGATAATTATCATAACTAATTGTGTATTCCAAAATATAAGTAATAGCACTTGTTACATGTTAAGTAATATATTTAAAAACTACATCATAACACATATTGGTGCGGTTTAAAATTGGAAATTTCTGTCATAAAATTTAATATATGCTAATTGTCTTAAAATTATACATTATTTGTGAATTCATCCACAACTAATATCAGTCTCTATCCAAATTATTTTTTAAATACATATTTTATTTAAAAATAATCTACAACAAAATTTCAAACTTGAATTTTTTAATACTGGCACAATCCTTAATCATTATTAAACTAATATGTGATGAAAAAAAAATTGAGTATAACTATAATGTATATCCATTTGTAATATAAATATGAATACGGAAAATTTTGTTCTGAAGTGGTGTAACATGGGTGAATAACGCCCACAGGCGGACCTTACTGTGAAAAAGACAAAATCATGCGGTCGCGAATGTGTTAATTTATTCCAGAGCACTTTTAGCCCCGCCTGTAATTCACACCACTTTATTTATAGATTTTTTTCCTCATATATAAACTTTGGTAAGAAAAAAATTACTCTTAAAAAATAAATGCTATGAAATAAAAGCGGGGCTAAAAATACTCCGGAATAAATTAAAATATTGGCAAATATATTTAAATCATAGCCTCTTAAACTAGATGCCGTCCATGTAGCTCGCAAACTTGGCAACAGTTCAAGCGGTAGACAGCGCAGAGCTACCAACCTAATCTGGCAAATTGTTAGTACCGTCCATTTCTCTACACCACTTAATTTTTAGAGTATTTGTTTTCTTAATTCATCGTAAATATATTTGAAGAGAATTACTCAAGTGGTGTGGAAAAATGGGCGGTACTAACAATTTGCCGGATTAGGTTGACAGCCCTGATAGCGTTACCTGGTACAAATTGCGAGACTTTTTTATTCAACTGTCACCAAAGAAGTGATATATGATATATAAAATCGACGTTTCTCCAATTCTTTTCGCTTTTTATGTATATTAAATCCTATTTTTAAAAATTTTAATTAATAATTAATTTTAATTAATTTTTGTGTAATGGAATTATAAAATACTACAAATCTTCTTTGATAATAAAAATGTTTTAATTCTTTTTTCTTTTTTAAATTTTATCATATGATAATTTTTAATTTGTATTTTCGAAAAAATGCACAGTCTATTTCTCCCCCCCCCCCCCCGAAAAAAAAATTAGTAAGACGGTTAATTTTGCTTTTTATTTGTTCATATATATATTTTTTTTTTCAAACCCTTACGCTCCGCCCCTTCTTTAATTTTATTACTTCAAAGGGATGTGTAGGCTTCTTTTCTTTCTTGGATTTTCTTCTATACTGTGATTTGTAGGTTCCTTTATTGTTTCGCTGATGGTGAAATTATGAAAGAAAGATGGTCAACCAACACAATGAGTGAATGAAAAACAAGTCAGCAATTCTTCAGAATTCTTTAGTTTTTAGCGAAGCCCAATACAGCACTTTTTTGAAAATTAACACGGATATTTTTGGGGCTACAGCAATTTTATATGAGTTCCATGCATTTGATTTAACTACATCAATAAAATTGGTAAAACTGACCACCGCAATTTCAATTGACAACAAAATTGTCAAGCAAGTCCTCGTCACCCATGTGTTTATTGTAGTTTTTGATGAGTTTATGTTGCTTTATAAAAATTGATTTGTATTCTTTTCTCAAATTTCGAAATATTTAGTATTTACCGAGGGATTCAACTAATTGGAATCAACTGATAAAAAATAAACATTAAATAAGCAAAAGTGAAAATTATAAAATGTATTTTGTATTACTTCTTCAATGGCATGTTAATTTTAGATCACTCGAATGCAGCGTTTGTACGCTAATACTGTTGTGATATTTAATCTCAGAACTTTCTTTTATTAACTTTCTCTTTTTGTTTTTTGCTTCCCGCCAACTGATTGTTTTTGTGCACCTGCCGTATCACGTGACGATATGTCGCGTCTCTCTACAAGTACATTGTAATATTTTTTATCAATCATGTAATTTTTGACGTTCCATTTTAATCGTATTTTGTGCCTAAGAAATCTATAATAATAATATTAAATAAATTGTAAAAAGTGAAATTCTAGGCAGTCCTTTATCATGCAGTTAATATTTAAATTATTAAACAAATATTAATCCCCTTTAATTACAGCAAAACAAGTTGTTGTGGTTTTAAACCAGAAGTTATTCATACTGCATTTTTAAGCGTACAATCTGATGATTGCGTTACGAGATTTTCTTCAAGAAATGGTATACAAGATTACCTGTGATAACCCAGGTAAGTCAAACTTCTATTAATAAATTGACTGTACAATATTAGAAAAGAACATCTATTATTAAATATGTTATATAACTTACTGAGGAAAACAACGTATTCATGCCTTCACATATTAGTTTCTCTATTAGATTATGATTCTGATATTTTGAATTGAAAATTTAGATTTATTCTTGACAAAAATTCAAAAGTTTTTTTTTTCATTGCACATTGGAAGAGATTGCTACATTTAAATAATAAAATAAATAAGAAATGAAAATGTAAGCGAAAATATTTGTTTTTGTTTCTTCAAAACCGAAGTGACACTAAATCGAAAGTATTGAAAAGTGCTTATTTTTATGAAAACTATTTAATTTTATTTTCTTCTTCAAGTACTATTTATCCGAACTGTGTTGATTTAAAATATTAAATGAATATTTACGAATTGAACAAATATTAACAAAACTATTACAAAAATTTTGTTTAAGTATGTCAGCAACAAAAGATATACAAATTGAACCGCTGAACTCTACAAATTATAATGTGTGGAAGTTTCGTATTGAGATGTACTTGCAAAAAGAGGATCTTTTTACAGTCATTACTGACGATCCTCCCAACCCAATAACCGATCAGTGGCGTTCAAAAAATAGAAAGGCCAGAGCCATTATAAATCTACTTATTGATAACGAACAGATTGTGTACGTTATGAATCTAGATACAGCACGAGAGTGCTGGAATGCTCTGCGCCAAGTCCACGAAAGATCATCCCTTACGAGTAAGCTTTTCTTACTTAGGAAACTTTATTCCATAAAATTAATGGAAGGTGGTGATGTAAACCAACATATAGCTGATATATATAAAACACGCGACAGACTCACTGCTATAGGTGAAGTCATAGACGAATCGCACCTAGCTGCATTAATGCTATGCTCACTCCCTCCTTCGTATGACGTTCTCATAACAAGTCTCGAATCGAAAGACGAAGCGCAATTGACACCTGAGTATATACGAAACAAATTAGCTGATGAATATGCCAAAGGGCTTGAAAAAAAAACTTATCAAAATTCAGCGTTAAAAGTCCAATACCATAACAAATCGGAGAAATTCTGCAAATACTGTAAGAAAAGTAATCATAATATAGAAGAATGTTATAAGTTAAAAAACAAAAATAATTCTGCTGTTAAAAGTCACAGTAAAAATTTCAACAAAAAACCCAACTTCAGATCCAACATATGCTCTCAGAACAATGAGAAGCCAGATAGCGCTCAAATTGCAGAGGGGAGCAATAAACCAAAAGCTGATAAATTGTATTCTTTTTATGTTGGAGATAAAACTGTAAATTGGGTGGTTGATTCAGGGTCGTCTTCACATATCTGCAATGATAAACTAAAATTTCGCGATCTTAAAAATAACGTTTCTAACGTCACTATCGCGAACGGCACGCAGCTAAAATCTTTGGGTTCCGGTACTGTGGATTTGTATACCGTAAATTCGGAAAACACACAGAACAAAATAACACTTAAAAATGTTCTTTATGTCCCTGAAATAGAAACTAATTTAATTTCTATAAAAAGAGCAACAGAGAATGGCTGTATCGCTGTATTTGATGATAAAACCTGTACAATTGTAAATCAGGGTAATACATGCATTGAGGGATATGTGAAAAATAACTTATATGAATGTCAATTAAATTATTCTGAAAACAAACACACAGCGAACATTGTAATACAAACTTGTGATAACGAAAATTGCATAAACAAGTGGCATGTGAAACTTGGCCACAGAAATACTAACCACATTAAAGATTTAGTTAACAAGGACATGGCTGTGGGTATAAAATTAAATGATTGCAAACATAATACTGAATGTAAAACATGCATAATGTCAAAATTAACTGATTCACCTTACCCCAAAGCTGCACAATTTAGAGCCTCCGTACCACTCGAACTGGTCCACACAGACTTATGTGGCCCTATGAAAACCCCCACTGTAGGTGGAAAATATTACTTTCTTACATTCATAGACGACTACAGTCGTTATACTATTATATATTTGCTAAGAAATAAGTTTGAGGTATTTTCTAAGTTAAAGGAATATGTGGCTATGACCGCAAACAAATTTGGCCGAAAAGTGCAAGCAATTCGCTCCGATAACGGGGGTGAATACACTAGCATGGAAGTAAATGAATTTTTGAATAAAGAAGGAATTGAGCATCAGTTTACCGTTCCTTACTCTAGTGCTCAGAACGGCGTGGCAGAACGTAAAAATCGTACGCTGACCGAAATGGCTCGCTGTCTGCTTAAAGACAGTAATTTACCGAATTCCTTTTGGGGGGAAGCCGTAAATACTGCAAATTACATACAAAATAGGCTCCCGACCTCCTCATGCGACTCAACTCCTTACGAAAAATGGACCGGCCGTAAACCCGATTTATCAAATATAAAAACATTCGGATGTCGCGCATACGCATATGTACATAAAATACATAGGGGAAAACTGGATAGCACCGCTCAAGAAGGAATTTTTGTGGGATATGATAATCGTAGCAAAGGCTACAGAATTTGCACAAATAATAAAAATGTAATAATTAGCAGAACTGTAAAATTTTTGGAAGATGAGAATAGAGAATCCCACAATAATGAAACATCACAAATCAAGAATGAAAATTCAAATGATGAAATTCCGGTGTCCAAATTACCAATATTAGATACTGATATAAATATAGATATAGCGGGCGATAACGATAGTTCGGATGACACGCAAACTCTGCCGCGACGATCACAACGATTAAATAAAGGTGTTCCGCCCGACAGATTTGCATTTGCAGTAAATGACAAAAGAATTGATGAGCCTAAGTGTTTTGATGATATATTAAAAATTCAAAACCCAGCTGAAAAAGAAAATTGGCTGAATGCCACACTCGACGAAATGAATTCACTCAGACAAAACAATACTTGGGAACTTGTTGACGCTCAACCAGGGACCAAAGTAGTAGGGTGTAAGTGGGCGTTCAAGGCCAAATACAATAGCCAAGGACAAGTCGAGAAATATAAAGCCAGGCTTGTTGCCAAGGGTTTTTCTCAAAAATACGGGGTGGACTATGACGAAACTTTTGCACCAGTTGCATCGCATACCACTCTAAGAAGTTTCTTGACCATGTCACTATATAAAAATTTGAATTTAAGGCATGTAGATATAAAAACTGCTTTCCTACATGGAAATTTGCAAGAAGATGTATACATGCATCAACCCGAGGGTTATGTTATCCAGGGCGAAGAAAATAAAATATGTAAGTTAAAGAAAGCGATATATGGCTTGAAACAAGCCGCTAGAGCGTGGAATTTGAAAATTAATGAATCATTGTGTAAATTAGGATTTAAACAAAGTCAACACGACAAGTGTTTATATATACGTAACAAAGATAACACAGAAACTTACATTCTTGTGTATGTTGATGATCTACTTGTAGCTGGTAAAAATCACGATATTGACATACTAATTAATCAACTTAGGGAAGAATATCCATTAACCGACCTTGGGGAAGCCAAATATTACCTCGGCATAAATATAGAAAGACCTTGTAAAGGGGTAATTACGCTTGATCAAAATAATAAAATACGAGACATTGTAACCAAATTTGGGCTAGATAACGCACGGCCCTCTGACACACCAATGGAACCAGGGTATATAAAATTAACTGATAATGACAATCTCTTACCAAACAACACAATGTACAGACAGGCTATAGGCGCGTTACTTTACATTTCTACAGTATCGCGACCTGATATAAGTGTTGCCGTTGGCATCTTAAGCCGTAGAAACGAAAATCCTAGAGCGAAAGACTGGGAGGCAGTTAAAAGGGTTATTAGATATTTGAAAAATACCCAAGATATTAAATTAAAACTTTGTAACTCTGGTGAACCTGTTCTTAGAGCATATTCGGATTCGGATTGGGCCAATGATCCAAGTGATAGAAAGTCTATATCTGGAAATTTATTTAAGATAGGAAAAAATCCAATATTTTGGACTTCGAAGAAACAGTCCTGTGTGTCCATGTCTTCAGCAGAGGCTGAGTACGTCGCAGCTGCGAGTGCTGCACTTGAAATACAGTGGCTCAACAAACTACTGGATGATTTAAATTTGCCGCAAGAATGTCCTATAGTGTTGTACCAGGACAACCAATCTACCATCAAGATTGCTGAAAATGAAAAATTCCAGTCCAAAACAAAACACTTACAGCTGAGATATCATCTTCTGCGAAACTTAATACAAGAAGGCCTAATAAAGCTTCAATACAAACCTACCAAAGAAATGAGCGCCGATACCCTCACAAAAGCTCTACCAAAAACTGATTTTAATAGACATAGAAATGCATTAATGAACAATTGAAAAATTTCTGAGCTTAAGAGGGGGTGTTGTGATATTTAATCTCAGAACTTTCTTTTATTAACTTTCTCTTTTTGTTTTTTGCTTCCCGCCAACTGATTGTTTTTGTGCACCTGCCGTATCACGTGACGATATGTCGCGTCTCTCTACAAGTACATTGTAATATTTTTTATCAATCATGTAATTTTTGTTATTCGGAACTGACGTTCCATTTTAATCGTATTTTGTGCCTAAGAAATCTATAATAATAATATTAAATAAATTGTAAAAAGTGAAATTCTAGGCAGTCCTTTATCATGCAGTTAATATTTAAATTATTAAACAAATATTAATCCCCTTTAATTACAGCAAAACAAGTTGTTGTGGTTTTAAACCAGAAGTTATTCATACTGCATTTTTAAGCGTACAATCTGATGATTGCGTTACGAGATTTTCTTCAAGAAATGGTATACAAGATTACCTGTGATAACCCAGGTAAGTCAAACTTCTTTTAATAAATTGACTGTACAATATTAGAAAAGAACATCTATTATTAAATATGTTATATAACTTACTGAGGAAAACAACGTATTCATGCCTTCACATATTAGTTTCTCTATTAAATACGTTCAATCCTATACAGATACACCCATACATACAAACATTACCCTAAAAATAACAAAAAGGAATTCGAGATACAAGAAAATGTACAGATATATGAAAGTCTTACAGTCGGGACTTTTTTATATCAACTCTTTCTTTACAATGTATATATTTGAAAAGTAATAATATAAGAATTAAAAAAAAAAAAAAATATTTATGTTCATAGATACTGCTCTGAACTGACGTTGCGTTTTTGCAACATATAAAAAAATGCGTAATTTTACTAACAAACGGGAAAAAATAACGTTACCTTTTGACGTAATTTGGTGAGTAATATACAAAGCTAACAACTTGCGCGTGTTTTTTTTTTTTTTTTTTTTTTAAATCGAAATTTTAATACGTTTTTTGCTAGTTTTCTGTGATTAAACATGATGACATTTTTTGTAAAGAAATATTGTTTTTAAAAAGCCGTACAAGTTGGCACCTATGAATATATCTAAAACAAAATTTTACACTTATAAAATAGTTTGTTTAGTGCTGCCAAAAGTGAGATTTATTCAGAGTTAAAAGAAAAGGTGTCCTGAAAAAATGTCAAAACATAAAAAATAATAAAAATGAAAACAAAGAAAATAAAATGAAGAAAAACTTATATTAAGAGGGATTTTTTTTTTTTCGTCCAGAACCATAAAAACATTGCTAATGAAATACAAAAAGTATTTTTTAAAAAAATCACAATACAGTAAAAGTAAAAAAAAAAAAAAAAATCACAATTGTTGCAAAAAGCCAACGCCAGTCATTAATAGGTTAAAAAGAACTTGAATAAATGTTTAATCGGACGGCTTGAAAGGCGAATAATTACTAAATTATATAAATCATTTAATACTTTCAAAGAATTTTAAATTGTCTTAACTATTTACTTTTAATACATTGCATAGACTGCAGTGTTATATTCGTGAATTATATAGCCAATCATCCCTCATAATGCTGAAGAAGGTTTAGTTTCAATAATCGTAGCAAATTAATTTTCTCTATAATAGCCTGATCTATTACCTAAAAGATAAATAGAACATTTTAATTACCCAAGGTGACCATTAGGTACGCAGTGGAGCAATTTCGTTGCCTGTCATTTATATTTAATCAAAATAAAAGACTTGAATGTTTGATAAATCTATCTCTATGTAAACGTTTTAGTACTCTGTTGAGCGAAATACATTTATTTTATTAGCACTTATTTTCTGTATAACTACGCTTTGGACTGAAACTTCTCAAAAAAAAAAAAAAAAAAGTGTAGTCAATACTATAATTTACTATTTCATATTAATTATATATAAAAAAATATATATTGTAAAGGAAATTGTGTTACATTTTAATCTTAAACTTCTGATTGCTGCTGTAGGATATGTCCGCTCATTGATCTGTTTTATTTTTAAATTTTATTATTATAGATGACACTTTTACAGGCCTTGCAATTTATTTTACACTCATTTTATTATATTGTAACCAGTCCATTCAACTAATTCTTTTACTACAAGATGTTTACACGTATAATAGCAGGAGACTTGGCGTTGGAATATTAAAGCAGGAATAAACTACTACGTCAGAAACGCCAAAGAAAGATTATTGAGGTGCATACAGCTGTTTCGGTAGCCTAAAGCTACCGAAAGCTACCTAAAGCTACTTAGTCTTCAGTGCAAAAAGAAGTTCAGTGTTTTTTTTTTTTTTTTTTTTTTTGCACTGAAGACGGTACGCTTTAGGCTACCGAAACAGCTGTATGCACCTCAATAATTTTTCTTTGGCGTTTCTGACGTAGTAGTTTATTCCTGTTTTAATGTTTACACGTAGTTTAGCATTAAAGCAGTCAACTTTTTTTTATTATTATTTATGACAATGGTGCCAGTAAAATAAAATGCGACTGTAATTTTAGTAACGCCGTGATCCTTGCTTTTAACTAAAAATCTCGTAATTATATTTTAATTACCTGATTATTTTATTAAAAATAAACTAATTATTTACGTTGTTCTGTTCGTATTTGTGAGGAGCATCAAAATCTACCACTTATACATCGTTTTTTTTTGTACAGGAACACAAAGAAATTTTTTTATCATTATGGCCTGAAACTCAAATTATTCAAAGTGAAATAGCGTCTAAACACCATTTTCGTATGAACTGAAAATTTATATACAAATTATAGTTCACTGCCCCATGAACTGTATAGATTTTAATGAATCTAGCATTTAAAGATTTGTACAGGGACACAACGAAAAATTCTTTATCATTATAATGACTTATGGGCTCAAATTATTTGAAATGCAACAGTGTTAAATTAAGCAGCATATATATATATATATATATATATATATATATATATATATATATATATTTTGGGGGGGGGACCACCCAAACTCCCTATTATAATTTTCTCATTTATTTACTTAACGACTTCTCATATTTTAATGACTATTAATTGCTTAATTTTCTTAGAGTTGAGTGAAGTCACTCCACATTCTTTGGCATGCAATAGCGTGAAATTAAACAACGTACCATTTAGAGAAAATTACTCCAACACCCTATCTTAATTTTCTCTTTTATTTATTATTCTCTCTTTTATTTATTTTATCTTTTATTAAAATTTTCTCTTTTATTCTTGTCATGCAGAATTAAAATATAAGCAAAATTTTCTATACCGTAACAACTATTAATAGTTAATTTTCCTTTTCTTTTTTTTTTAATATAAAAATATATCATTCAATTCTAACTCATTAAACAAAATCTAACCCATTCCCTCTATTCAAAAAGTAATTTATTTTTATAAATTAATTTATTTATTTTTTGCTAATCTATTCATTAAAAAAAATATGAAAAGAAAAAAAATATATTCATATCATTTTAATTCTCTTATTTATTCTCAGCGAACTTAGGATGATGCAATCAAGTAACAGATTTCCTAATGTAATATTCTAATGGATTTATTTTAGAAAAACAACCCTATAATCACCTCATAAAATATATTTGAAAACCTCTGTCAATAAAATTTATTTCGCCAACCCTTCAGTATGAACAAATTACAAAATTTCAATTATAACGTTACTTTTAAAATGACAAATCAGACGATATCCGCTTTGTGCAGTCTGTTCGGCACGGAAAAAAGCAATCTAACGGTATTTTTAGTTTATTTATTTTTTTATTTTATTTATTTATTTATTTTTATTTAATTTTTATTTTATTTATTTATTTATTCATTCATTTATTTTATTTTATTTTTATTTTATTTTTTTTTTTTGGGGGGGGGGGAGGGGGGTTCTATTATTTTTTATGCAGATTTTCTGTTGTTCAAGATGTATACACTTTTGTTTTGTAGGTATTTCTTTGTTCACGGCATAACGTAATATTTAATTAATATTCTTAGTTTTGTTACCAATCATAATACTTTGTAAAAGTGAATTTTTATTTTTTCTTACTTTAATTTCTTTAAACATCTGTTAATTGCTTAATGTTCGGAATGTCGAGTGGAGTCACTCCTTTTTTTTATTATACGAATAACGCTACTTTCCAATTTCTCGTGTTCATGAAAATGAAAAAAAAAAAAAAAGCTTTCCAAAGTATGCCAGTAGTGAGTTTAGATTCAGGGCCGTGCTTGGGGGGGGGGGGGGGGAAGGACTAGTCATTTGCTCAGGGTGGCTAAAAATTTCGACGTTCAGCTGAAAATTAAGTCTACTGAAGTTGATTGTCAAATAAAAGAGAAAAATGTAGGGTAATTTTATTTGTCCTGCATCTATATGTGTAGTTTCAGAACATAAAATACTTTCAACTCGCCTTCTTTATGCAAAGATTGAAATCTGCAGCCCCCCATAACGCAGTCAGAAAACAAAATCTTCAATCTAACCCATAGGACCATGAGCGAAGTTTCTTAGTTCCAGGGTTTTGAAATACTTTTTGAAATTGTTGGGTACAGTCGACTAAAATATTTCGCTCAGGACGACTAAAACTGTAGGAAATGTCTTGCATAGATTTAAGAACAGTCATGAGCTTTAGCTTTCTTTAAAACTACAGAGAAAACGTGCTGTGAGCTATTACATATATTTATTATATATTACAGTAAATATATTAAGTGGTTCTTAATCACAAAAACAAATACTTTTTCTTGAAGAAAAAGAAAGTCACGAAATCCGTATTATATATACTGTCATGATTCTTTCAGTTTTTGAGCTAAAAATTTGGGAACATTTTTAGGGGATTCGACCAAAGGGACTTTTCAATTTAAATTTAGGGACATAAGTATTTTGGTTTGGTTTGGTAGAGTTTTAGGTCGCAGTAGTACTGCGCAATGGGTAACTGACGACGGTCTGTACGCACCCCTAATGATGATATATCCCCACCATGGAGGGGATGGCTCCTCCGCATCGGTGATACCCTGAGGTATAATTTAGACGGGAACATGGAGGACATTGCGGCAACGACGAATTTTACGCGCACCAACCACCATTAGTGCACATGACGGTCTTTGGCCGGCTCGTGTTTTGTACCCACAATCTTCTAATTACGAGCTCTGCGCTGTACCGATCGGGTTATCGCAGTCCCTGAATATTTTGGAGTTGGCAATTTTGAACTCTGCAAGAAGATCTGAATTTCTTTCTTATATAGGGTTACATACAAACGGAACGCTTGCAACTTCAATGACGTAAATTTTTCTTTTTCTTTTTTTTATTTATTTATTTATTTATTATTTTTTTTTCAAATACAGTCAGCAGCAAAAGTATCCGAGCATTAGCAAAAATTCCTATATAAAAAAAGTACACTTAATGCAGTTTTGTAAATAAATCCTTGTCGAATTCTGCTCTTAGTCAGTCTAAGAACATGATTCGGCAAGGATTTATTTAACAAAACAGTGTTAAATGTGCTTTTTTTATATAGGAATTTTTGCTAGTGCTCGGATACTTTTGCTGCCGACTGTAGTCATACATTTGAAACGCTTGCAAACGGCTTTGCAACCGGAAGAGTTTCGTTTGTATGTTGTTTGTAGTTCTTAAAGTACCATAATCATTTGCCATGAAATTCAGCCATTACATTGTAGTAGTTGTCTACGAAAATAGAGAAACTTGAAAACTTCTTTCTATTTATATCTTTATCGAGCTACCATTATCATATGTAACCAATTAATTAGTAGTACTAACAACCAATAAATTAATAGTTCAATAACAAATCTGTTTTTAGCTTACAGCAACCATTTTCCTAAAAAATATATATTTCATATTCCAATGTTATTCTTAAGACTTTTTCTTCCATATAACAGATTTTTGTCTCCATTTTGCAGTGTATATCTTACTTGAGATATGCTAATTTTTTTTTCCTCAGGTGTCTTTTCCCACATTAATTACAATTTCATAATCTAAAGAAATCTTTTGTAGCATGAAAAATTATATTTATGGAGTATTTAAAAGTCTGGAACAAAACAAAAGAGAGACTTGTCAAACAATTAATCTAAATTTTTTTTGTGTCGTTAGATTACAGATTCTATTACACATTAAGAAATTTGAAAAGATTCCAAACTGGGTACCATTAATTACCACAATGAATAAAATCACCAAAAAATTAAAACAAATGATCTTGCACTATTTTCACAGATATTGAATCATTAAAAGATTAAAAAATCATTAAAAGTGTAATAAATAATGTGATTAACGACAAAAAGAAGTTTTGTGAAATATCTATAATAAAAGGAATGAAATGCTATAATACAAAAATGCAAGCTGCTTGAATATAAAGCACAAATAACAGATAGAAAAATTTTTTGTTCTTCGCATTAAAATTTTCGGTTTCATAATACATCATTTAAATTATTATTTAGTCCACAACATCTGTTGTCGGATAAGTTAAGAAATACTCATAAACAATTTTTTTTTCTCTTACAAACAACTTCTTTTTTTTTCAGCCAACAACTGCAGATTTAATGTTTGTGTATTGTGGTGCAACTAAATTTCAACCTGCAAGGAAATTACTTTATGTTTTATATTTAAACATTTATTTAAAATAATGGTATTTGCGAGTTGTTTAAAAAAATCTTTCAATTTTATTTATTGAACTTTAATGACATTTAAATAATATACTTTCTAGTAGTTAAATGGAATATTTAAGTAATTAAATGTAACGTATATACTCGCTTAAATAATGTAATGAAGTATTTTCCGTTAACGACCCTTATTTATTTTGAAACAATTCCCTTTAATGATTGTAAAACAATTATTTATTTTGTATAAGATGTTTTCAAAGGGAAAATTTTTGTGTTTTATAGGAAAATTGTTTTGAAATTCCAGACTAACTTCTGATTTTAATTTAATTTAGATTTTTTATATGTATGGTAATTGTTGAACTATATGTTGAACATTGCTAAAAATACAGATAATTTAAACCATCTTAATTCCATTAAATGTTTTAATATGTCTTTTTATAAAAATATTCATATCAATTAAAGGTACAAATAATAATAATACTAATAATAATTAAATAAAAGAAGAAAAAGAAGAATAGAAATAAAAAGGGAGATCACGAAGAAAAGAAAAATAAAATAAAATAAAATCATGTATGCATATATTCTCATTCAGTGCAATACCTTACGTAGTACAGATATTTTAATATTTTTTCAAAATTGTTTTAAATCTTAATTAACTTTTCTTTATGAACTTAATTACATATAAAAATGTTCGTTTCTGTTTCTTTTTCTTTCTTTGTTTCTTTCTCTCTTTCTTTCTCTCTCTCTTTTTTTTTTTTTTTTTTTTTAATAAATAAATTTCTTTAAAGGCTCATTTTTCCACTAATGATTTTATTAAATATAAATTTTTTAAAACTTTTTTACTTTCAAAATTTTATTGCATTAATACATTTTTTTACTTTTATGTTATAGTAATGACTTAACGTATAAGCTAAAATACACTCTAAGTCAAAAAAAAAAAAAAAAAAAAGAAAGAAAGAAAGAAAGAAAAGAAAACGCGACGCTCCCAAGAAGGAGGTTTCTGAATGGGACAAAAATAAGTAGATTTGACGTACATGTACAGGAAAAGAAAAATTACAATTTTAGAAAAAATTAATTATTTATTCACGAGAAAGAGTTTAAGGCAGTAAATAATGCGTTGGTCCACCTTTGCCACTTACGCAACCAGTTATTTGGTTTGACGTTGATTGACAGAGCTGGCGAATATCTTCCTGCTCGATATTGTGCCAAATTTCTTCTAAATGGCACGTTAAATTGGCAGAATCCCAGCTTGTTGTTGCGCTCTTTCACGATGCTTCAAACATTTTCAATGGGGGAGAGATTCCGCGACTTTCCGGGCCAGTCCCCACTAAAAATAATCCGAAGATATTCTTGAAAAAAATAGCATTTTTTTAAAACTTTCTTCAAATATTTAAAAATATTTTGAAGATTTATCTTTTTCTATAAAATATCTTCAGAAATTTTGAAGACATTATAAAGAAATTTTGTAAACTTTCTTAAGAATGGGCCAAATAACTTAAGATATTCTATAGATTTTCTCTAAAAATATCTGCAGAATATCTTGAGTTAATTTTTAGTGGGGGTGGTATTCGGAAAGCACGTAGAGAAACAGTAGAAACTATTGCTGTGTTTGGCGGGCATTATCATGCTAAAATATAAGGTCAGAATGGCGTGATATGACAGGCATTACAACGGGGCATAGAATATCGTCGACGAACAGCTGTGCTGTAAAGAAGCGCAGATGACAACCAAAGGGGTGATGTCATGAAATGAAATGTCACCCCCAAGCAATCGCTCCTGGTTTTTGTCTTGTATGCAGGGGACAGTCAAGTTGGTATCCCGACGTGGTTTGGAGTGTTTCCGAACACGACTTTGCTGATTATCGGCGCACATATGGAAGCGAGCTATTGACAATTCTACTCCTGTGAGTGACATTTACTATCGAGTGTGTCGGACATACTGGCAAACAGGCTTGTCGGTGCACAGAAATCAATCGTAGTCGGTGCAAGATGCACCCTGAGCTCAGCCCCCCCCCCACCCTTTCTCTGATATGCATATTAATGGTCCTCACGGTCACTGAAGCATTAGTCGCACTTAGGATTGGTGTTCATGTAGATTTGGGGCTCTGAGTGCCGCTCTGATGACTGATCGATTATCACATTTTATTTTCTCTCTAATCTGACCGCTTTCTTATTGATGCTTTATTCGACCGTGGTTCACCTATTCCTGCCAATATCGTCTAATATTGGCATCGCACTTATCCAAATGTCGAGCTATTTGCCGATAAGACCAACCGGATTCTCTGAGCACAACTGCACGTCCTCTCTCAAATCCCGACATTTGCACATCTGACCTCGTATCGAAAATTCTTCTGTTTAATACCTTGCCAATTACGCAGTTAAAATGCGCTGTAGGGTCACATATTCCTTCAATGGGTGCCAAACTTTAAAATTTTGCATTTTCCGTCGAAACCTGTATGCATATCAATTTATGAGTAATTTGCATTACTTCTTCTTCGACCGTCTTTTTTTTTTTTTTTTTTTTTTTTTTTTGGTCTTAGAGTGCATATTAACCATTTTCGGCACAGAGTAATATATTCATTTAAAATCAACAGCCACCGGAATTCAAGAACGATATTAAAAAACAAATAATAAATGAAGCTTTTACCTGTATATTGTAGAGGAAAAATACTATAAAAAATTTCTGGGATGAATTTTTGCACATGAGAATCAAAATTAGGTATTGCCGGGGCCGCAGCAGCAACACTGTGTGACGAAAAGGGTTAAATTCTATTTTAACGTGAAGCAAAGCTTTGTATATATATATTCTTCAATGCTTTTTTGAACAAAATTTCTTTAAGGCACATTTGTGCAGCTAAAAATGGAAAAAAAAAATCTACAGTAACTTGCTGTCTGTAGGTTAATTTGACTCGTTATAAAAGAGAAGCTTTACTAATTTCTTCCGAAGAGTGACATATCTCCTAAAAAATTTTACTTTTTTTTTTTTTTTTTTTTTTAAACAATTAGTATATCTGCAACAAGAAAGCACCCCGAAACTTATGTTTTAGAAAAAGAAAAAAAAATTATATAAAGACAAATAGAAATATGAATACTGGTGTGAGCAAAATTATGAAATAAAAGAAGAAAATAACATATATCAGATAAAAAAAAATATAGAAAAATCTTAAAAATCTCAAAATTAAACAAAAATCGAAACTATATATGTAATTTCCAAGCACCAGACAAGTACGGAGTGGAAAACAAGATTTATCAAATTTTTAAATATGTAAAAAGCTTCATGAATATCCAAATGGGAAGAGGAAACAGGAGATGAAATTATGTTAGTTTTACAAAAATCAAAATGATGACCATGAGCCCAGCAGTTGGAAGCAATAGACGATTTGGAAATCTCTTCATTACGAACATTCCGACGGGGTTCATTTATTCTATATTTCAATAGGCTCCTAGTTTGACCAATATAACCTAAACTGCACGATGAGCACGGGGTAAATAAATGCCAGTTTTCAATGGGAATGGGATATTTAAGAGAAGATAATTTAATTTTGTTCATGGTTTGTAAATGACTCTAAAACCAAATGATGAACGAATTTTAGAAATTTAAAAAAAAAAAGTGATGAATAAAAAGGTAAAAATTGGGATGAGACTGTGGTCGTTCAATTTGGGAGCAGAATATTTAGGATTCTTGAATTTATATAGAGCTTTATCAATAATAGAGGGATTATAGCCTCCAGAAAGAGCAAGTGATTTTAAATAATTCATTTCTTTCGAAACACTAGCCGGATCAGAACAAATGTGTAAGGCATGAGAAACATAAGTATAGAAAGCAGACATTTTCTGGTGAGGGGCGTGGTTAGAGAGGGCATGCGGCGAAAGAGAGACAGAGAATGGTTTTTTAAAGACAGTGGTTGAGAACCGATTCTTGTTTTTAGACACATAACTTTCAAGGAAAGGTATTGAGCAATACTTTTCAATCTCAAAAGTGAATTGAATGCATGGGTCAATCGAATTGACCAAAGAAAATAAACTGGAAAAACGACATCAGTGAAAAAAAGAACGAAAGTGTCATCAATATACCTAAACCAGTGAGGGAATTCATATACACCGATGAGTTTTTTTTTCAAAATAATGCATATAGATGTCGCAAAGCAAAGGAGAGAGAGGACTTCCTTTGCCGTACTCTCATTTTGGGACTAATAAGTACCATTAAAGTTGGAGGCAGTTCACCTGATGCATAAATGAACTAAATTCACAAGTTCCTCAATTTCAATAGAAGAATAATGGAATTCGCGTAATATCCTCTCTAAACAAGCCGTAACACCCTGATTTGTAACATTAGTAAAAATTTATTTAACATCTAAAGAAGTCATAGTTTAGTTAGAAGGAGAGATGCATTTAAGTTTGTCCACAAAGTCGTACAATTTTTTTAGTATATAAAGGTTAGTACTAGTTAAATGAGAAAGAGATCTTGAAAGAAAATGAGCAAGATTATAAGAAGTCGTACCGATATTAGACACAATAGGCCGGAAGCAGAGATTGCGCTTATCAACTTTCGGAAGAAAATAGAAACAAGCACAGCTAGTGATGGATGGAATCACCACGGGTTAGTATGACCATTAAGAATAACTGAATTTTTAACGAGGCATTTAACTTGATCAAGAAGATTTTTAGACGGTTCTTTCTTAAGTTTCAAATAGTTACCTGAATTGAACATGGACTCAACATGTGAAATATAATCCGATTTCTTGAACAAAACAGTTTGTCCCCCTTTGTTAGCCTTGGTGACAATTAAATTGGGGACGATTTTGCTCATTTAAAATACCTGTCACCAGGATTTACGAACAATTTTAAAACAGAAGTAATAAATAAAGTTTTTTTTTTTTTACACTAAGCAATAAAAATGTAATTTTGTATTTAAAAAAAAAAAGAAAGTGTGCAGTTGGGAATTAAATCAAGTAAGATATCGCCGCACTGATAGGGTTAACCTAACCCTTTACGGTAGAAAAATCATTTATTTCGTTTCTTTCAATTTTGATTGTAATTTCTGGTTGCAATCAATATTAAATGGTTACAATTAATTTGTATCTCAAATAATTAAATTCTACAAAATGTGGTGATTGAAAGTATTAAATTATACTCCTTAACTCTTTAGAGAGTAATGGCATAGTCTCCTAAGCTAGATGCTTGTCGCGTGGCTCGGAAACTTGGCAACAGTTCAAGCGGTAGAGAGCGCCACCTGGTACGGATTGTGCGACTTTTTTATTCAGCTGTCACTAATAATTTTAAGAAGTCATATATGATATATTTAATTGACGTTTCTTGGAACCTTTTCGCCTTTTATGTATATGAAATCGCACTTTTAAAAATTTTTGGTGGCTTTTGAATAAAGAAGTCGGGCAATCTGTACCAGGTGACGCTGTCTACCGCTTGAACTGTTGCCAAGTTTCCGATCCACGCGACAGGCATTTAGTTTAGGCGGCTATGGTAGTGGTATGGAAAACATACCACATATTCAAAGTTTCAGTTTTTTTTTTTTTACTAAATTTTTATTTCAGTTAAAATACTTTTATTTAAAATTATATTAAATATAGCATATGCATTACATTTAAAACAAGTATTGTCTTCAATTTGAATGGCATCCTTTGTAAACACAATAAATTTGTGTTCGTGAGTAAAACAAAATTCTGTACATTAAAGAGTTAACCCTTTAATCTGCACTTTAATTGATTTCGTTTATGGTTAATAATTTTAGCCCTTATTGGCTCTAGACAAAAAGGGCTAAAGTTGGATGCTAAAGCAAAATTAGAAGAAAATATAAAAACGATTTTTTTTTTTAATATGTTATAAATTAAAAATTCTGTTGAAATATTCCGTGATGGATTCTCGCATTTATTGAAATTAAGAGGCATAACATTTCCCACCTCCACTGAAAGGGTTAATAGGAAGACCTGCAAATTATGTTAATTTATCTGTAACAGTTTCAGGTTCTGTCTTTTTTTTTACACCAGTATATTTGTAGAGTAATATTCTTCTTTTTTTAATCGTGAGTACATATTGCTGAATATTACTCTACAAATTTATTGGTGTGAAAAAAGACATTATGGATATATTAGCATAATTGGCAGGTCTAAATAGGTTACAAGAAACTTAAATGCAACATTTATTTAGTAAAAAAGTTTTTTATTGAAATGTTGAGGGAAATTAGGTGTAAAATTAAAAGTAGAGTTTACATTTACCAACTATCATGCATGTGAGCAAATACTTTTGTAAAGTTTTTGAAATGAATCACTGTTTAGTGAAAATTATTTTATGTCAATATCAAGGCATAGTATTAAACATAATAATTACTTGACTACATGTTTTACTTATTTTCAGTTAGGTACATTTCTGTTACTAAATAGAAGTAATTCCAAGCTGTTTGAAGTCCCGTGACTTACTTAATAAAAGTATATAATCACCCAATTGCTTTTACGTCATATTACTTGAAGCCTTTAAAATATAAAGCCAGTCACATATGCCAAAACCTTCTTTATCCATAAGAAACTCCAAGCTTCTCAGCCGTCTCTAATTTGGATACTATTTTTTATATAAAGCAATCTTTGTATTATTCTTTTGTAGATATGTACTTCAAACGGTTAGTAAAGATTTATACATATATATATAAATGGTATACAAAATAGTTACTGCTGAGAATCCTAGAAATTCAAGCATTCTTTGAAGTGCATATAGTAGCAAGCAGCATCCATTCCTTATTGAAAAATAATAATAATAATAATAATACTATTAGAAAGAGACGTTACGACACAGAATACACCCTTTTTTCAAGGAACTTTCACTGATGAGAAATTTCGGCATTTTTTTACTACCACTATTTGCATCTCTATCCCCATTTAGTTACTATGCCTTACTACAAAAATAGAATAAAGGTTTATGTATGAAAAAAAAATTTAGCAAACTAAAATTTCTTATCTCTAAATAGGTCCTGAAAAAAGAGCGGGGTCGATCCTTGTACTTTAAAATAAAATATGTCAATCAATCAAAAAATCATATGTCGTTTGAAGGCTAGAGACTAATTCAATATCATCTAGATCTATAACTATAGATATTTTTAAAAATCAAACGACTTTTTCTTAAAAAAAAAAAAAAAAAAAAAAAAAAAATTCTAAAGTGCAAATATTTAAAACCCTCATCTTCATTTGTTCGTGAAAGTATTTATTATCAGAAAGAAATATCATTACAAAGGTCGACCTCAATTAAATAATATTATTGACTCCATTAATTAGGATTCGATATGAAATTTAAATATAACATTTCTTTTTTTTTTTTTTTTTTGCTTAAGATTGATGACAAAATTTATATATAAAAATAGTATTAAAAAAATCTACTTCCGTAATTATTTAGAAACTTTTAAGATATCACTTTGAGTTTTGAGTGTTAGTTGTGTTTAACATCGCATTATGGCTACGTAATGCCATAGTTAACAACACTTATGCATTTGGCTACCGGAAACATACTTGCCAACATACTAATTAATATTCCGTAGTCTTATTAGCCCCACCTTCTTTTTCCCACCAGTGCCTTTTTAAAGCATTTTTCTTCTTGTTTAATCGTAATTGAATTAAGAGAATATTACTCAAAAAATTTACTGGTGTGAAAAAAAGGGCAGCGGGAGTAACAGCACTACGGAATGTTAATTAGGATGTTGGCAAGTATGAGGGGAAAAATATAGAGAGAAAATTTAATTTTATTTAATCAGTAAAAACAGTTTTAGATATTATAGAAAATTTCTTTTAAAATTTTCCGGTGGTCAAAATGTGCACAAGTTGACAATTATGCAATGGGCAATTAGCGACAGTCCTTAAACCATAAATGCCAACATTTTAATTTATTCCAGAGTACTTATAGAACCGCCTTTATTTCACCCCCCCCCCCCTTTTTTTTAAGGATAATTTTTTCTTATTTTATCAAAGTTATACCGTAATTTCTGGTAGATAACCCGCAGATGAGCTGCGTCATTTCTCCACTAGAAATTGTATTTAATAGAGAAATCTATACTTTTTCGAAGGAAGAGCTCGTAAAAATATAAATTTATTTATCAATTGAAATTTCTGGTGCAAAACTGGATTATATAACCTGCGGAGTATCTACCAGATATTACCGTATATTGGACAAAGTTTTCTACAAATAAAGTGGTGCGAAATAAAGGCGGGGCTAAAAATATTCCAGATTAAATTAAAATATTGGCATCTATACTTAAACATTTATGAAATTAATTTTATTACCGTTTAAAAATGAAATAAGTCTTTCATGTTAAAAAAAAAAAAAAAAAAAACGAAAAAATATCCAATGCACTAAAAGTACATTTAAAGTAAACACATTTTATTAAATATAAATATTTCTTTAAATCATTATTTAAATAAGTTTTCCCTACCTACATTTTTCTTACAAAAACGAAAATTTCCCCGCTCTTTGAAGTCTGAACATTATCTAGGGATATTCACCTCGTTGATATTCTGTCATGTAACTCCAAAAGCTTTAAAATTGATAACCATCCACGTTTCCCGAAACCGCACGATAGTTACCTCTTCTTTTAGACATTCAAATATATTCTAAACTGTGTGCATATTTAAAACTATCATCTCTATTTATTCTGAAATGCATCTACTATCAAAAAGAGACACCACTACAAAGATCGAACTTCAATTAAACATTAGTGGTGACCCCATTCATTAAGAGTGGACGAGAAATTTCATTATACATGGCGCTAAATTATTCAACTCATCTGCATAATTCAAGATCTTCTCAAAGTAGCTCCATAGTTCCAAGACTTACAGTGGTTATCGTAACCTTTTCCGTAGATTGGTGCGAAGGAGTGCTGTTTATGCAGTTTCATTATGAGCTGCTCCGTGATGAATATGCAAAATTTTAATTGGAAACCAGACACCGCTGCTTTAAACTAATGTTACAGAGATTCTGTTTTGTATATATTTATTCCAGAATAGCAGGAGCAAGGAAGGGATATAAGACGGTGTAATCTAATAGCCATTAGTAAAATTCAATAATCGTTCATATTTTTCGATAAGCAAAAGCCTTGGAATTTTGTGAATGGAATAGTTCAGTGTAAGATGATTATAATTGTGTTGCGATTTATTTAATAGTAAATTTCTAGTACGTGTGGTATTTTTAGGGTTTGGAAAGCGTATAACAAAATTGTCACACATTTTTTATAAGTTATTTATTAGGACTAGAACTTTCTTACGTTCAGATAAAATAAACCAAGTAAAAACGATTTATCATTTGCTTCTTTTTTTATTTATTTATTTATTTTTTTTTCAACAAGTTAAAAATTATTAAACATAAAATTTTAATTAAAGAACATTTAATAATATAACATAGTAACCGTTGCTAAGAACGCAATTTCATATATTAAAGTGAAGAAACACTTTTTTTCTTTGTGCTTTCTGCCTATTCAGATTTATTTATTTATTTATTTTCCTTTCGGCCTAAAGTTCAGAAATGCATTAAAAATAAAATTGGAAGCAAACCAATATGTGAATGAAAGTTATTAATATAGTAACTTCGTGTTAAAAAAAAAAAAAAAAAAAAAAAAAAAAAAAAAAAAAAACTTTTTTTTTTTTTTTTTTTTAGTTTATTCTAACATAAACTTGAATGATAGTAGAAAATAGAATTATGGGTTTAATTGTTTCACATACGTATTTTGTTTAAAGTTTCAATTACTTTTTTTTCTTTTCTTTTCTTTTCTTTTTTTAACTGTGCCTAATAAAAAGAGATTTGTGACAAATAAAATCTAGATTTAGACAGTTGAAAGGAGAATCAGAAAAGCTTTATTTTATTTCATCTTACTGTTGCTTTGTAAAAAACTGAATACTGTTCAGAAAATATTTAAAAATTTTAGCAGTTTTACGTTAATTCTGGTCTTCAGTATGGAAACTTTTAATAATATATTCTAAAGATATACTCAAAAATTAAAGCATTTTATGGAAGAATGGAACAATTGTTAAAATTAAATACGAATGTACATAAATATTAACTAACGTTAAGTTGATAGTATTGGATATAGATAATAATTATTAAATTTTACCTTAAACTTTAATAAACTATATTTGTTTTCAGATTCTACTGTTAATATTTAATGTAAATACACAATAGACTTTATGTTATGTATGTGAAAAGCATATTACACTAAGGATCAATTATTTTCATTGACTGTTAATCTATAAAGCGTTAAATTTTAATGAAAGGAAAACAAATGTTATGCTTTAAAGGCTACACCCTCAACATAAATAAAATTAAATGGGAAATTCCAATTTCACTGAATATAGATAATTTGTTATGTGTTTAATTGTTTCACATGCGTATTTTGTTTAAAGTTTCAATTATTTTTTTTTTTTTTTTTTTTTTTTTAACTGTACCTAATAAAAAGAGATTCGTGCCAAATAAAATCTAGATTTAGACAGTTGAAAGGAGGATCAGAAGAACTTTATTCTATTATATCTTATTATTGCTTTCTAATGAACTGACTATTGTTCAGAAAATATTTTAAAAAATTGGCAGTTTTATATTAACTTTGGTTTTCAGTAAGGAAACTTTTAATAATATATTCTAAAGATATACTCTAAAATTAAAGCATTTTATGGAAGAATGGAATAATTATTAAAATTAAAAACGAACGTTCATAAATGTTAACTAACGTTAAGTTGATACTAATATACATATATATAATAGTTATTAAATTTTACCTAAAATTTTAATAAACTATATTTATTTTCAAATTCCTATATTAATATTTAAAGTAAGTACACAATAGACTTTATGTTATGTGAAAAGCATATTACACTAAGGATCCATTATTGTCTGTTAAACTATAAAACTTAAATTTTAATGAAAGGAAAACAAATATTATGCTTTAAAGGTCACACCCTCAACATAAACAAAACTAAATGGGAATTCTAGTTTCACTGAATATAGATAATCTGTTACAGAACTTAACCTTCCAGTATGCATGCAAGCACTAAGCCGTTATATTTCAATACTTGCGGGTAAAATTAAAGTTATAGGTAAAACGATATATCCTTATTTTGCAGTTTTGAAAAGTAATTATATAAACTGTTATTTTTTCCAAAATAATAATAATAATAATAATAATTAATTAATGAAAATGTAATTTAGTTTATATATATATCTGTGGTCCTTTATTTACTTTCTCCGTCATTAAGTTTAACGGTCCTTTTTTACTATTATTATTCATGTTGACGTAAGTAATTTAAATTGTCTCTTATTGGTTCTTAATCTGTATGACAACATTTTTGTGTCAGTCTTACCTATATGTTACAATAAGTTCTATTTTTATTGTGTTGGTATTGTTTTGTATCTATTAATTGCTAAATATTAAGGTTAAATTTTATTACGATAACTATCATATATATATATATATATATATATATATATGTATGTATGTATGTATGTATACATGTATATATGTATTATTTTTAAAACGCTTTTATTAGCTTCACCTGTATGTATGTTTGTAACCTCTCTGGGAGCAAACAAAAAATCTATATTGTAAAAAAGACTTTCACTACGTGAGCGGTGTGGCTGTGAGGTAAAGCTCCGGGCTACGAACCTAAAGGTCTAACGTTCGAGCACAGCCAGTGGAGATTTTTAAAAATGGTTTTCCTTTAATTCTAAATTATTTTATTAAAAATGTAAAAGTATGTAAATATTGTGGTGTGTCACTCACGCGATTTTCTCTTACACTTCATTTTAATACTATAAAGATAGATATTTTGTACTTTTTAGTTCACATTTCAATAAAAGCGTGTTCTCTATTTTATTTAAAAGTACAATTTTATTTTTAGTTCAGTCTAAAATAAAAATTAGGAAGTATATCTTAATATAATGCCAGGAATGGAACACTGCAGGGATGGAACACGGGCGCAGAATTCATACCGGAAACCGTTTAAGAAATTTCTCTACCTATAATATCGTTGATTTAAGAAGTAGAAAATTTTCTTACATTGATAGTGGTATGAATTCTGCGCCCGTGTTCCATCCCTGAACACTGTCGTAGAACTTATAGCACTATTAACGAAACAAAATTTTATATTTCTTAAATCAACGATTTTACAGCTAGAAAAATTTCTTTAACAAATACTAGTATGAATTTTGCAGCGTGAATTCTTTCAGCATTTCATCCCTGTATTGCTTATAAATTACGTAACTTTTTTTTTTTTTTTTTAAAGTAAAACGAACCATCTTTTCGCGTTCAATAAAATAAAAAATAATTACTCTTAAAATACAAGTGCATATATTTGCCAACATACTTATTAATACTCCGTAGTATTGTTAGCCTCGCCTTCTTTTTCACACCAGTATCTTTTTAGAGTATTTTTCCTCTTATTTAATCAGAATTGCATTTGAAGAATAATACTCTAAAAATTTACTGGTGACAGAAAAAGGGCGGGATAAATAACACTACGGAATACTAATTAGGGTATTGGCAAGTATGTAAGTGGTATGAAACAAAGGCGGGGCTAAAAATACTCCGGAATATATTAAAAGGTTGACAGCTAAATTGGGGGAGGGGGAGGGAAGCATTTTTACTTTTTCAAATTTATATACACGATAAGAACACTTTTTAAAATCGCATTTTCTGCTACCTGTCAAGATATCACATTTTCTGCTGTAGTTATGCATAAATGTATTTCAAAAATATTTTTTATTCTAAAAGAAGACCCTGTGTTATGAAATGAAGCTCTAAACTTAATAATAAATTTCGTGAAATAATAAAAATATTTTCATTATCGGGAATGAATAATTTCTTCTAACGAGCTTAAATTCTAGTAAGCTAAATTTTAATTCACTTTCTAACATTTTCATGAAATTAATTACTAATATCATATACATTTGAATGAAGATTATACCCTGCAAACAGATTTTAAAAAGAAAATTATTTAGCTATATTAAAAATTTCACGTTTAATATTTCAAACTTTTTTTTAATAGTCTCTCCTATTTTTAAAGATTAGTTAAACGTATTGAAAATTCTGAATACTAGAGAGCTCTCTTATAGATAATACTTTCTAAATTTTACCTTAAACTGAAATAAGCTATATATACTTTCATATTCTGTAACATTTAATGTAAATGCAAAATCGATTTCGTGTTATGTTAAATGCATATGTCACTAAGGAGTCATTATTTTTAGTGAGTGACCTACTAAACGCTAAAATTTAATGACAGGAAAATAAAAGTTATTTTTTAAAGGGCACGCCCTCAACATAAATAAGACTAAATGTGAATTCAAGTTTCACTGAACATAAATAATCTGTTAAAGAAATTGACATTATATATTACACGTGCAGTATTGCGCCATTATAGTATTTCAATACTTTCGGTTGAAGTTAAAATTATAGGTAAGACAGTTAGTTCTTGCAGGTATTTGGAGTTGTTGGAAATAACTATCTGAAATTTTATTATTTCTTAAATAAATATTTATTTAAATATTAATTAATTTAATTTATTTTTGTCGTTCAGCCTAAAATTAGCATTAGAAATTATATCTTAAAACCAAAAAAAAAAAAAAAAAAAAAAGTTCCAATATACACTTATAAGTGTGAAATGTTATTTCACTTATGCATACTTTATTTATGTAACTTATATGGATATATCAGGGATGGAACACGGGCGCAGAATTCATACCACTATCAATGTAAGAAAATTTTCTACTTCTTAAATCGACGATATTATAGGTAGAGAAATTTCTTAAACGGATTCCGGTATGAATTCTGCGCCCGTGTTCCATCCCTGATATATGCATTTTTTTTCTACATATCTTATATGCATTGGGCATTAATGACTTTAATAATAAGAAAATAAATAACATTTTTAAATAAATAAAAATATATTTTGTTTTTTAACTATGTTAAATGAAATTGCGTTAGCTTTTTAAATCCTAAAATATGCATTAGTTAATCCATAAATATTTGTAAAGCTCCTAATTTTTAAACCAAAAATTAACTTATTTTTTATTTGAATAACTCTTCTTGAATATATACAAAAAATTAATATGCTAAAATATATCAAAAAAAAAAAGGGGGGGGGGGGGGGAAGAAAAGAAAGAGAAAGAGAAAATTCTAAATAACGCAGATATCTAAACTAAATATCTAACTCATACTTGTCAACCTAACCCGGAAGATTGTTAGGTCCCGCCTCTTTTTATACATTACTTAATTTTTAGAGTAATTCTCTTCAAATATATTTACGATTAAATAAGAAGAAAGTACTCTAAAAAAAAAAAAAGACTGGTGTGAAAAAGGGGCGGGACTAATAATCTTCCGTGTAAGGTTGGTAAGTATGATCTAACTATTAAAATGAACTAATACAAGTGAAAAAAAATATATATCCGGTACGAAAATTTCATATATGAAGAGCAGGAACATTTAAATTTTTTCCGCATGACCGCCTTATTTGCACCTCTGGTTTCTTTGAAAAATACTTTTCTATAATATGTAATTACGATTAAATGAAAAGAAAATTACTTTTAAAAAGCCGTGAGAGAGAAAAAAAAAAGAGAGAGGGGGAGAGGGGGAGAGGCCGGTACTACCAAAAAAAAAAAAATCAGTTTGATATAAATGATGATATGATATGACCAGTTCTATTTTCAAATAAAAGAAAAACTGTTATATTTTGTACTCTGTATTTTATGTTACCTATCACCATACTTGCTATCCATCTTATTAATAACCGTACAATTGTTAACGCCCCCTGAAAAAACGCACCTTTTCTCAAACCACTATATTTTTAGAGTAATTCTCTGCAAATGTTGTTACGATTAAATAAGACTAAAATTATTTAAAAGTTATTGGTGTGAAAATAAAAGCGGGTACTAAAAATTGTAAGGTTCATAATGAGATGGTTGGCAAGTATGTATTACGCATAAAACCTATTTTAAAGTTTTTTATATATTAAAAGAAGCTACCATATTATGTACAGAAGTTTTAAACGTAATAATAAAATAATAAATCTAAAATAATTATAAAAAAAAAAAAAATCGAGAAGAGCAATTTCTTCTAACGAGCTTAAACTTTAATAAGTAACTTATAAATGAACTTTCTGCCATTTTCATTAAGTTAATTACCAATATCATATACCTTTGAACGAAAGATATCCCTTAATCCACAGCGGTATGCGCATACTTTTCCCTTTAATCCGATTAAGGTAATGACTCAGTTTGTTAAGACGCCTCAGCACTTAGACACAAAGTTATTAACCTGAAATACAGTTCCTTAAAATTAAAAGAAAATTATTTTAGGTATACTAATATTTTTGAAATTTAACATTTCCAAATAAATTTTTAATTTATAATATCCTTGTTTTGTTTAATTAGATAAATGTGTTATTTAAAGCAAGCAAGTCTTTATTTAATAAGTAGAATAAGTAAATGAAAGTAAACACGAATACAAAAAAAATATTTAGTTATGTAATGTAATGCTTTAGCGGTACACCAAAAACTGGATTCACTTTTCTTCAAATTAAGAAATACCCCAAAGTCAATATGTTAAAATTAAAAGGGGAAAAAAGGAAAAGTAAAAAAAAAAAAGAAGAAGAAGAAGAAGAAAGATACGTTATAAAATAATAATAATAATAATAATAAATAAAACTTCCAATTTCAATTATAATTTTAAGTATCACCATTTTGTTTAATTAGATAGATGTATCATTTTAAGGTTTCTGAGTAAGTATTTTTATTTTTATTATGTTACAGTTTGCGATAAGCCACCTTCAAACAATCTAATTTATGTCTTGCCTTTTTTTTTTTTTTTTCCCCATCATAAAGAGTAACGAATATTTATTATATTTTTGTTATCTATTCAAAAACAACACACAGACTGAATTGTCCATTTCAATTTTTTTAATGAAGGTAAAATATTGTATTATAAACATTTTAAGTTTGTCGAATCTACAGCTGTTAAGTATCGTTAATAATTTTAACATAAAAGACCGGAGTTGGGAATTTAATGGGGAGTAAGCGAAGATATAAATGACCTTATGTGATTTATTACAAACTGGCAATTTCAATATTTAAATTTTTTAAAAATGATTAATATTTTCAAAGAAAAAAGAATGTTCTATCCTTTTATTATACATAGACAGATCTTTTTTTTTTTTTTTTTTTTTTTTTTTTTTCATTTAATGATTAACTACTATTATGAAAAAATATATTAATAAGGCTGTTAAAAGATTTCTCAACATATAAGTGTATAATTTATAACTTAATGTTTCTTAAAAATTTAAAACTTTCTATGAATTGTTACGTCTGTAGTATAGTTATTGCCCTCTATTATTATTATTATTATTATTATTATTATTATTTTTACACCACTTTTTTTTTTTAGAGAAATCGTCTGCAATATGTAATTACATTTAAGAATAAAATTATGTTTCAAAATATAGTGTTGCGAATAAAAAGCAGGTACTGCGGAATAAACTGAAATGTTGGCAGGTCTGGTTTATACTCAAGTTTAATGTTAAATTCGTTTGTATATAAGGGCACGCTCTCAGTTGTTGTTTGCAAGTATGCGGGCCTGTGCAGAGCTCCCAACTTTTATAATTTATTAGATAATATTTTATAGTGCTTAGATAATATTTTATTTATACTCAATTCTAGTCTCCTCATGTGCAATTTCTTCACCGTGAAGTAATTTGAGGCCGAGTTATGCTTACAAACGTTTTTTTTTTCCTTCCTGCCCCCCAGGGGAAAAGGGGGGAAATTTCGATAAATTCCGTCACTTTAGAGGTCGGATACATATAACAATCCAGTTACCAAACTTTGTGATCACAGCTCCCATAAATTTCCCAAGATAAATTTAGCGCTAAAAGGGGTGTCTCAAATTTTCTCTTCGTAACACATACCCACTCCACCACAGATGACAGATACAAAAATGAGAGACACAAAAAAATAAAAAATAAAAATCAGAAACGTGTTTTAGGAATAATCTAAAAAAGACGCATGGCTGTTTTCAACATCTTTGATACATTTTTGGTAGAGTTTTACACAAAAATCCGGAATTTGCTAAATTTCCCGCCAAAATCGACTTTTCTCCTCCCTCCCCTTAAAAATGGAAATTTCTTGAATCGTAGATAATGTTTTATTTGTATTCATGTGTAGTCTCCCCATGTGAAATTTTATTCACTGTGAAGTAATTTGGAGCCGAGTTATGCATACAAAGGGGATTATACCTTCTGTCACCCCGTAGGGGTGAACGGGAGTAATTTCGATAAATCCCGTTACTTTAGGTGTCGGATACATATGGACAAACCAAGCACCAATATTCGTGACCGCAGTTCCCATAGATTTCTGAGGACAAATTTAGCTCTAAAAGGGGTGTCTCGATTTTGCAACCTCGTAACTCTCCCCCCCCCCCCCCCCCACCAAAAAAATAAATAAATAAATAAAATCGCAAATCACAAAAAACAAAAATGTGTTTTTATAAATATCCTAAGAAAGTCGCATAGCTTTTTTCAAAATCTCTGTGCGATTTTTAGTAGAGTTCTCCTCAAATATCCGGAATTTGCGAAGTTTCTCTCCAAAAATCGATTTCCCCCATTCTTCCCCTTAAGAATTGAAAATTCCCAAATCACAGAGAGCATTTTATTTATACCCATGTCTAGTCTCCCCATGTACAATTTCTTTGCTGTGATGTAATTTGGAGACGAGTTATGCTTACAAACGTGTTTTTCCCTTTCCCGCCTCGCAATGGGGGAACGGAGGAGAATTTTGAAAACCTTGATAGGCATAATTTTAAGTTCGGTAAAGATCTAAGTTTTTGCCACGCGCCGTTGAATTCCGTCCAGCCGTGCTCAAGTGATGCCCGGACAAAAATTGGGCTTACGAAATTTGCGAAATTTCCCGCCAAAAATCAATTTTCCCTCCTCTCTCCGTTTAAAATTGAAAATTCCAAAATCGCAGACAGCGTTTTTTTTTTTTTTTTTTTTTGTACTCAAGTCTAGTCTCCCCATGTGCAATTTCTTTACCGTGAAGGAATTTGGAGCCGAGTTATGCTTACAAACGTGTTTTTGACCTTTGCCCCCCCCCAGGGGGGAACAGAGAGGAATTTCGAAATTATTGATACATATAATTTTAAATTGAATAAAGATCTAAGTTTCTGCTAAGCGCTGTTGAATTCCATCTACTTGTTCTCAAGTGATGCCCGGACAAACGCGTTTTTGTCCTTTGCTCTTCCTCCCCCCCCCCCCCCGGAGCAAACGAGGGGGAATTTCTGAAAAGGTGATAAATATAAATTTCAGTTGGATAAAGTCCTAAATTCCTGCCGAACTCCGTTGAATTCCGTCCAGTCGTTCTCAAGTGATGCCCGGACAAAAATATCGGACAGACATGTGGACACCATGACACACAGACAAACACACCATAGCCTCCTAAACTAGCTGCCTGTCGTGTTGCTCGTAAACTTGGCAACAGTTCAAGCGGTAGACAACGCCACCTGGTACAGATTGCGTGTAATTTTCCTTCAACTGTCACCAATAATTTTAAGAAATGATATATGACATATATATTCGACGTTTATTCGATTCTATTTGCAATTTATCTATATCAAATCCCATTTTCAAAAATTTTTGGTGGCTGTTGAATAAAAAAATCGCACAATCTGTACCAGGTGGCACTGTCCACTGCTTGAACTGTTGCCAAGTTTACGAGCTACGCGACAGGCATCTAGTTTAGGAGGCTATGCACACACACACATACAGACAGGCAAAATTTTCTGAAGTCATTTTCGGTTTTCATGGTGTGTGAAACGTGAAGATATCGCAAAACTTTTTGATTCTAACAAATTTACAGACAAAAGTCTGAATTTATTAATATAGATTAATATAGATAGATAGAAAGATATATATATAGATAGATATACAGAGATGTCAACTCTCTTGATTAATTTATACCACTATTTTCTGTTTTCATCACAAAATTTTCGTTAAAATATAAACCAGGTATATTTACACACACACACACACACACACACACACACACACACATATATATATATATATATATATATATCGGTATTTGAACATGCGGCAAGTACCAAGTCTAGATATAATAATGGGGGGGGGGGGTTACAAAGAACTAACACATTAAATAGATGCATAATTTATCTTAGACGCATAAATGTATGTTATTTGCAACAACCAAAAAGTAAATATTTTTCTTTTTTATTTTTAGAAAATTAAAAAGAAAGTACATATGAGTGTAATAATGTCTATTAAAAGAATAAATAAATAATCCTATTAACAATAAAATTTTATTTTATTTTTAAATTAACCGTATTAAACTAGCCCTATCCTTTTGTGAAACATTTTTGTTATGACATGCAACTGTGATGGAAATAAGGTTTTAAAACAAAATTCATCTTTTTCAGTTTGTGTGGATTTAAAATAAGGCAAATGCATTGTGACAAACTGTCAACATTTCACGAAAACTGCTTTGACAATGGATACGAATGTAAGATGTATGGCTATGAAAACGTCTATATCTAAATTCAACGTGACACTGTTTGTTTTCCTTCGGGCTATTTGCATCTTTTTTTTAAGTTTTTTTTTTTTTTAGTTATACAGTTTGTTATAAGTCAAGTTTCACAAAGTTTCTTTATATGCTAAAAATACTCCATAATACAAATTTCATTCCATCATTTTCGAGGTTTATTTCAATAATATGTATACATATTTTTTTCGAGTTTATTATACAATAAGAATGAAGGTTGCAAATTATAATGATACATTTTGACAGAAAGCAGTTTTTAATTTGTATGTTTGTTTAAAAGTAACCTAATATTTTTTTATTATTATTAGCATTTAATTTAACATAGCATCCTTAACTAGATCCCTGTCGCGTGGCTCATAAACTTGGCAGTAGTTGAAGCAGTAGACAATGCCACCTGGTACAGATAGCGTAATTTTTTTATTCAACTGTCACCAATAAGAAGTGATATATGATATATATAATCGATGTTTCTGCGATTCTATTCGTCGTTTATGCATATCATACCCACTTTTAAAATTTTTTGGTCGCTGTTGAATAAAATAGTCGCGCAATCTGTACCAGGTACGCTGTCTACCGCATAAACTGTTACCCAGTTTCCGAGCCACGCGACAGGCATCTATTAGGTTGATTCATAAATAATTTCCGATTCAGTTAAAATAGAATACACACCAATAACATTATACAGCGAATATAATAATGTATATTAGGTATTATTTCCTGCCGAAGAATAAGCCCTTCCCACATTTATCATGTTACGTCTTTGTTGGTGGAGTCTTAAGAAACTTCCTTTGTTTTTAGCACGCATTTATTTTTTTTCATTTAGTTACAAAATTATATCAATTTATTATGTATTCACCATTCTTATGTATGACGTTCTCCCATCTTCTTGGCAGCTTATATATTCCTTCTTTGTAAAATGTTGTTGGTTTCGATTGAAAGAAATTTTCGACAGCCTGTCTGACTTGTTCTTCAGATTTGAATATTTTTACTTTCAAAAAGTTTTGTAAGGAACAGAAAAGGTGAAAATCTGTCGGGGCAACGTCCGGAGAGTAAGGTGGGTGCAGTAAAACCGACTATCCGAGCTCTAGAATTTTTTCTTGAGTCACCCTTGCTGTATCTTGCATTATCATGTAAAAGAATGACGTTTTTGCTATTGACGAGTTTAGGACGTTTTTTATAAAGATTCTCTTTCTGAACATATATGTGTGCAATAATTGTTAAATTTGACTTTAATAACTCGTGATGGATTAGTCCTCGACAATCCCACCATACACACAATAAAACCATTTTTCCATGGATGTCAGCTTTCGAATCTGGTAAGGGTTTTTGTTCCTTACCAAGGCACTGTCTTTTACGGATGATATTCTCATAAGTAATCAATTTTTCATCGCCAGTTATTATCCTATCTAAAAAAGACTCGTTTTTTTTTTTTTTTCTTGTGAGAGCAGACATGTAGCGATAGACAGGCGATCTTCTTTATTCTGTTCACTGAGATTATGTGGTACCCATACTCCTAATTTGCTGACTTTCTCTAATTTCTTCACGTGGCGGAAAATAGTTGATTGGGGGTACATTCAACCTTTCTTCTATGTCTCTAGCTGATTGCCGTGGATTTTGTTTCAATATAGCCATTACAAGGTTGTCATTAAATTCGGAAGGACGTCCTGTCCTCAGTTCATCCTTTAAAATCGTATTTCCAGAGCGGAATTTCGTAAACCAATATCTAACTGTACGATCAGTTATTAGTCCAAGTCCTTCACCGTATACACTGCATATTTTTTCAGCTGTCGCTTTAGCAATATTGCTTTGTCTGATTTTCCAAAGCATCACTTGACGAATATACACTTTTTCATTCTCCATTTTTGGAGTTTGGAGTAACAGTTTAATCAAACATACACCAGACAAAACGATTGTTAGAAGAATAATTGAACCACAGATTATATACTAAGACAGATGGCACACGCCCAATGAAATCAGAACAATGAGTACAGTAATGCCAGTGACGGCTGAAAGATAAAGTTTCCAAACCATTAAAATAAAAGGTGATCGTCATTCTGATTGGTTAAAAACGAACATAATATGCAAAATTCCACACCTTCGAAGAATTGTTCTAACATTTGCAGTATGCATGCTTTCACCATTGGTCCAATGCAAGCAAAGCCCAAACACACTACATGATGAATGCAGGGGGAGGAGCCTATCTTTGCAGCCTTATATTCATCGTACACTGTTTCTGGTGTAAATTTTAACTAAACTGCATCGGAAATTATTTATGAATCGACCTAATAGTTTAGAAAGCTATGAATTTGAAATTTCCTGTTTGGAGAATTTTTTTTACTGGAATAATATTTAGTAAATAATATTTTTAACTATTCTTGTATAATTCGAGGTGCTATATTTCATTTTATTGGCTGTAATTGTTTCTCGGTCTACTTTATTATATCTTTACCAACCAATATAAATTTAAATATATTTTTACTAATAATTTTATGTTATTTTTGCTAATAATTTTTGCTCTATTAAAAAAAAAAAAAGAAATAAAAAGAAATTTACTCAATTAAATTTAATGTTTTGATTCAGAATTTATAAGAGTAAATATATTAATTTGACTACTTATATCCATGTATAAAGTTTTTAACGTATCTAATTTATGTCAGAGTATTATTAGTAACCGCTATTTTTTCGCACCACTTTCTTTTTAGAGTAATTTTCTCAAACATTTAACTACGATTAAATACAGAAAAACGTATATTTCAAATAATGTTATCACTTTACTTAATATGACAGGAAAAAAAAAAATGCGGACAACCCAAATCCTTTTGAATAGAAATATTAGCGATTCTGTATATATATATCAGATATTGGGAAGTTATCAAAATAAGTATCAATTATTAGTAGGAAGTTCAGTTCTGGTATAAGCCGGTCAGACATGCCAACATTTTGATTTATTCCGAAGCATTTTTAGTTCCCGCCCTGTTTTCACACCTCTTTATTTTTTATTGAAATTTTCTCCGATACTTTGATTTCGAATGTCGAGGGACAGTGATCTAATACCGCATCTTCCTCTGCATAAGGATGAAGGCTAATGGGTAGGAATGTCCCAAAAATAAATTTCACTGCGAAAAAAGATTTTCAAAATTAAAAAAAAAAAAAAACACCATTGAAGAAAAGTGGGAGATAGAAGGGCGGGTACTAAGAAGACTCTGAAATAATTAAAATTTAACTTGTCTGTTTCAGGCTCTACAATCTTTATTTATTTATTTTTTTAATCTTACCACTATCTGGAAACAAAATTTGTTAGATAATAATTTAGTATTACATAACATTCAGCATTAAAATATTCAAGCGAAATTTTTTATTAAGTACAGTGGTGACAACATAATAAAATGAAAAAAAAAAAAAAAAAAAAAAAAAATTGGAACGCTGTGAGGTTTGTTGCTTATGGTATATTTAATTTATTTCTAATTAAATATACTGAGTTGCATCAACTCCAGATTTCCTCATACCAATTACTTTCAATTGAAATATTTTCTATATTTATCCACGAAAATTCTGTGATTAAAAATAAGACATAGTGGTATAAAAAACCTGGAGTGTGGGCAGCTCTTAATATAATACGTGAGAAATTTACAAAATGTTTTCGTTATGAAATACGTTTTATTAGCCATGTTAACTAATAAATAATTTTCCTATTCAAATTAAAAAAATATTTTTAATGTATACGTTTTTATATTGTTAATTTCTAAATATTTTAAATTTATGAAATGGAAACAAAAGCATATATGTTCTGTTATCCTCTTACCTCTTTGAATGGAGGTAATTACTTACACGAACCACCTCATTTTAATTACGAACTGGTAGAATTCATCTCGGAAATTTCACAACATGTTTTCCATTATATAACGTATCGGAAAAAATTCATCTTCTAATTTTGTTTATAAATTCTGATGTCCATCGAATTTAAATGAACGTAATTAAATTGCTCCTGAAATAATTAATAGATTTAAAATTTAATAAAGCAATTTTTTAATTATTTCCCTTAAAATCAAGTATGTGAGAAATTTCTATCTACACGATTTGTAGCTATTTTCTTGTGATAAATTGTATAATCAAAATGCTTTTTAAAAACACCATTTTTCTCTTTTGGTTTGCGTGGATTTAAAATAAGGCAAACGAATTGTGACAAACTGTCAACATTTCACAAAAACTGCTTTGACAATGAATACGAATATAAAATGTATGTTTATTGCTGTATCCAAATTCATTGTGACACTATTTGTTTTCCTTAGAGCTATTTCCAGTCCTTTTACTCTAGGCTTCTTGTATTTTTCATATCTTGTTATAAGTGAAGCCTGTGATAATCCTTTTTAATATTTTAAGCCAATTTTCTAAAGTTCTTTTTCTCCATGTTGTTTATCATGACTTCTGTGAAGTTATTTTACGTATTTTTAAGTATAATTTATGATTCAAAGATAGGTAAAAAATAAACTGAGGTGATGTTTAATTATGAATAGATCTGCATGAATTTGAGTTACTATATTAATGTTTTTTAACCGCACAAGTAATGTCTTATGAATTTTTTTGCTCAAATCAATAATCGTTTTTCCTTAGCGGCGCAAAATAAATGGGATAATTTAAATTATACAGCCACCGGAATTCACGAACAAAATTAAATTCAAATAAATTGATGATGATTTCTAATGTGATGCAAAAGTAAAGTTTTGCTGAAGAAAATTCTGGGATGACATTTTACAGTAGAAAATAAAAATTAGATGATGCTATACTGGCATCACCGCCCCAGAAAGGGTTGAAGTATTTTCCCTTTATTGTATATATTTACTTGTAAAGGGTTACATACTAAAGAGTTTATAATATGAACGTGTTTCTATAAAGAAAAATTTGGATACCAAAATTTTTATCAAGGGGTTAAGGTAAGATAAGACTGCACCTTCTCAATATACTTTTTTAACAATAATTTTCATTTATATTTTAATAAAATTTCTACTAGGAACTTATTTTAAACCGAAATTAACGGTGTTGTAAAATTAAATTTACGCATCCCAGTTAGACACAACTGTTTTTTTCAAAAAAAAAAAAAAAAAAAAAGTCCTTATTTTAACGAAAATTTTCTGTTTATTAAAAGACGACAGTAACTGTTAAAGAATAATGATGAGGGACCTCGTTTTTAATTCAGGCCCCCATTACTAGATACTGCTTTCGATAAATTAATTTTTACTCCAATTTGTGAACATATTTGTATACTGGACTTGCTTTATCTGTGAAATTTTGTGTATATGATAGAAAATGTCTTACACACACACAAACATATGCTTGTGCTGTGACAAATTGCTAAAAATACCCCCTTTTGTTTTCTCTCTCTCTCTCTCTCTCTGGAGATCTTCACACTTTGATTCTAGCATATTTTCCTATCTTTATTTGTAAGCCAGCATTTTGGCGTTTCTTTAAAACATTATAATCTTTAACAAATAGATTTTTACGTTATCGTGCGAAAGTCACTTATATTTTATCTTTGTGATGAGTGAAATGCTACTGGAGAATATCTACATCGATATCACTCAATGAATTAACAATGAATGCGCAAAATTCTTTTTTAAAGTAATGCATTGTTTCCAGAGGAACATCTGAAATGTAGCTTGTCTGTGTAATGAAACGGATTAAATCGTCACCGACAGTATTGTTAAAACATGTAAAAATTAGAGGAAAACACGAAGATAAAAATGTGAATTTCAATAAGAAATATAACATTTTAAATAACTGAAACAATGTTAAACAATGATTCTAATGCAATCTTTCCTTTTCCTCGTCCAACCCTCAAAATAATAAAATTCCTTAAACTTAAATATCACGAAAATAAAATGTTAATTTTAATTTAATTTAACAAAAGTAAATCTGCACTTATTCCTTTTATTTATGAAATATAATTACTTCATTTTTTCAAGCATATTATGAAAAGAAATGCTAAATATTTACATAGTATCTAACTCAACATGTAATGCTGCAAAATTTACGCTATAACGAATAAAACACAATATTTTTTAAATAATAAAACTTATTTCTTTTTTTATTGGGCAAGAACTTTTTTTATTGGGTCTTTACTTACATAAGAAGTTTTTAATTAGCAAAGACATACAGAGCAAGTCCAAAACTCATACAGTTCTGGCCCAAATCAGAATAAACAAAACTACTAACGTAAAGTACACTGGAATTTAGAATCAATTCATCCATTATGCATGAAGACTTGAAAATTTATCTTTTTCTTTTCACTTTCTTAAAGATTTTCGAATTTTTCGTATAATCAATTTCTCTTAAAGTTTCAAAAAACGTTTTTTCCTGTGGATACTTTACGTAAAGAAAAGAAACAGCCAAGATATAAAATAAAATAACGTAAAGTAAATGATAATTTAAGGAAGACATATTTTTGTGCATTTAAAATCTGATTAAATGACATACTATAAGATAGTTATGATAAAACTTTTATGACAATTTATAGTAAAATTTAAAGTAAACACGATTAACAGTTGCAATTTTTACTATCAAAATTAAAAGATTAAAGTGTGGCAAATTTTTTAGTGCATTTTAAAAGCCCTTTATTTGAAATTCAATTTGACGGTAAAGTGCTTCGGATACTGTTGGATGGAAGCACCTGTGACAAAAGCCAGGCATCTTCTTCTACCTATGGATGGAACTAACGAGATGAGAGTCCTTTAAAAATCACAATCACTGCAACGGAGAGAAAGGGGGGTAGACACAGAGAAGGAACAAGGAACACCAAACATAACGAGATTTTATATTCAAGAAATTTTAATTAACTTTATCTTTGTTGGTGTGAAATAGCAACATTTACAATTTAGATTTCACAGTTATTAACTTATCCGTTTTTCAACGAAGACTTTATACTGGATATTTTTTACATATAATTATTTATAATTTGTTTAATTGTCGTATATATACATTAAAAAAAAATAGAGATAAATCAATTTAAAAATTTTTAATACTTGGCGGAATTATTATTTGTTTTTCGTAAATATTAACTGGAAACCGAACTGGAAACCTGAAGGGAAAAACATGAGGGGAAGACCACGGAAAAAGTGAAAAAACAAGCTTATGAGGGACATGACAGAGAATGGAATGGATGAGGAAGATGCTCAGGCAGAGAAAGATGGAGACAGAAACTGAAGGCTGTTTTGGGTTGAAAGGAAACCTCAGCAATGAGGAAATTCCTATATATATATATATATATATCTGTATATCTCCTTGCCCTTTTTTCCAGACACTTAAAGATATGAGAAATTTCTGCTTTCTTCGTTTTTTTCCTGCTAATGTCTTATTACAGAAATATTTTACGTGTTTGTATACTAATGTATTGTGATTAAATAGGATAAAAAATATTTTGAAAAAATATTGGGAGCAAAAAAGGTGGAAATTTAGCATCCTTGAAAGTGTCTTGGCAAAAAGGACAGGGAGTACGACCCATGCTAGGTAAATTGACAACACTTTAGAATTTAGGGGGGGGGGGGAATAGTAATGTTTTTGAACATGAAAAAACGTATTAAATTTTTGACACTAATTTTATGTCTTGTATATATTATGTATTAAAGTTTTAAGATGAGCTTATGTTATTTCTTTTTCTTTCTTTTCTTTTTCTTTCTTTTTTTTTTTTTTTTTTTTTTTTTTTAGTATTCCAGGGATGGAACACGGGCGCAGAATTCATACCACTATCAATATAAGAAAATTTTCTACCTCTTGAATCAACGATATTATAGGTGGAGAAATTTCTTGAACAGATTCCGGTATGAATTCTGCGCCCGTGTTCCATCCCTGGTATTCTTTTGTAAGAATATAAATTTAATTTACGTGAGAATTGCAAATCTACAATTAATTATTTTAACCAGAAAAGATTATTTTGGGGTAATTTCCTATTAAAGGTACTAATTTCTACATTCTCTTTTTCTAATATATTGCTTATAACTTAGTTTTGGGAAATAATTTCCTCTTTGCTGATTAATTGCCCGCTATTTTTTACACACTTATCTATTATAATGGGTGATATTTGAAAGTATAATCAATTGACTATTCTACTTATTATTATCATTATCATTGTTATTATGTAAATATATATATATATATATATATATATATATAATATGTATATACTTACTTTACAAACAAAACATATATTACCTACCACGTTATGAAATAAAATCCTTGATGAATTAGAATGGGAATGTGGATGAACACTACTGTGGATAAACATTATCCAACGCCACCAAGGCCCACCAGCGGCCGAGCGGTTCTGCGCTCAAAGCTGGTAGATGGGAGGTGCCGGGTTCGATCCCAGGTCGCGCTCATCGACCTAGTCGTTCGGAGTTTTCCGTGGTTTCCTCCGAAACTTGCGTAAATACGGGCTAGGACCCCTTAGAAAGACCCCCACGGAGGGCATTCCCCCTCTAGGCCTAGGACACATCAGGAGTCAATCGGCCTTAAATCCTACAACCAACCAACCAACGCCACCAAGATGTCCCCGAAATATATATATATATATATATATTTTTGCCAATTAATAATTTATATATATATTCTATAAAATCTTCATAATGTTCGCTGAATTCTACAATCATTAACACATTGCCCACGAATAAAAGTTTTTTGCAGTCTGTCACTATAGCGTAGAGCACGGGTCACGTAGTACTACATTTTTTAAAGAAGGAGCACAGCCTTATTTAACACATACCATACTTGCCAACCATCTCATTATGAACCGTACAATTTTTAGTACCCGTCTTTTTTTTCACACCAATAACTTTTTAGAGTAATTTTTAGTCTTATTTAATCGTAACAACATTTGGAGAGAATAACTCTAAAAATATAGTGGTGTGAGAAAAGGGGCGTTAACAATTGTACGGTTATTAAGTAGATGGTTGACAAGTATGCATTACAAAGATGCCAGAACTTTAGTTTATTCTGGAGGTTTTTTAGCCACGTCTTTATTTCATGAGAAATGTTTTCTTATATTACCGTAGTTATATATAGAAGAAAATTATTCTATAAATAAAGCTGTGCGAAAAGAAGACGGGGCTAAAAATACTCAAAAATAAATGAAATATTTGGCAACTATGACATTGTTAATCTGGTATTTTCCTGTTTTACACTGTAAGTCTCACTCTTTTGCGTTTTTCACGACCTCCAGGTATCAGAGATGCCAAAATTTTAATTTATTCCGGAGTATTTTAAACTACGCCTTTAACTACGCCATACCACATTTTTAAAGAGTAATCTTTTTTAATTTTATCGCAGACACATATTGGAGAAAATTATTTTATAAATAAAGTGTTACGAAACAAAGGCGGGGCTAAAATGCTCTTGAATGAAGTAAAATTGGTGGCAACTGTACTGGTATAAGTGTAAGTTCGCGCCGAAATATATACACATGCAATATTTTGAATAGATTCCAAAGTAAAATGTCTGTACTACGCGCATACTGAAGAATATATGCTTTAATACCGTTTATAAATTTACTCCTACTGTTTGCTAATGTATGACATTTTATAGAATACTTATATTAATTTATACGTTCTTGAACATTTAAGATGTGATTAAAAAAATAATAATTTTTTTTTGTTGGTTTACTGTTTGTTTTATACTTGTTTTTCTCTGAATTAATGTTCGTAAGTTAAAATCTGCTTAAGTGAGAAATAAATTTCCATTATAGTTGCATGAACGAAAAATAAAGGTGAAGTAAATTCACAACACTATTAGGAAATGTCATTCTTTCGATAGGGCGTCGACATACCTGTCTTTTTTTTTTATTATTATTCCTCTACTATATTCATACAGAGTTGCCAACATGCTAATTTAATCTGGAGCACTTTTAGCCCCGCCTTTATTCCATTCGACTTTTTTTAAAAGAGTAAATGTTTCTTATTTTATCGTATTTATATAATGGAGAAAATATTCTAGAAATAAGTGATGCGGAATAAAGGTGGGGCTAAAAATGTTCCAGGATAAATTAAAATATTGGTAATTGTGTTCATACAATAACTTTTAGCATAATTAATCACTCAAATACATTATAAAATATTGCTATAAAAAAAATCGAAGAATCAAGGAAAAATAAAGAGTGTTGCTATCCTGTTCCTAATAATCATTTATTTTTCTAGTAATTTGATTTTCATGATCGATCTAAAGGTAATGATTAAAAATAAAAATAAAAATAAAAAATAGCATATATATGTTTTAAAACAGAAATTCTACGAGTTACCTTCCATTTAGTTCCCTAGAAAAGCAAAAATTTAAACTGAATTGAATTCTTTGAGATATATTTAATTAATAAAGCCGCATTCAAAGCAATTGCTATCCTTAAATGTTTCGGTTCAAATTAAATTCAACGATGTCAAATGCAAAACACTTCATGCAATATGCACGAAGACATGCAACGCTATCTTTTTTTCAGTTTATTTTATTCAAAGAGCTTCAAATTTACTTTGTAACCATTTTCAGTTAACGTTTTCAGTAAATATTATTTTGTTGTTCCTGGTTTCGCCAAATTACTTTCTTGTAAACTGTTGTTTTAGAAATAATGCAAAACAAATGTTATTCCCATTTAAAAATTTAAAATTGATTTTGCACAGAAATGTATTTGAATTTATTATGTATTGCACATTAATGCATAGAATATTACTACACAAAAGTGTATATTGGAATAGTTGTTTAATTAAAACAAAACCAGATGCCAAATCTAATATTTATTTTACACTCTGTTTCTTGGATTTAACTCTAAAACTATGAGAATTTTCTATTTAATAAATAAAATTTAAATAACAGGGGGAAAAAAAAAGAAAAAAAAAAACTGTAATTTATAAGGTATAAATTGAATTAATACCAAAAGATTATGTGCTTTTAAAACTATCAATTTATATGATACTCAAATTTACATTAAATTTTAAATATTGTTTTATAGTTAAATAGGAATAATTTTAACAAACCATTTATTTTTAAGATTGAACAGATATTATTTTCTATGCAATCATAATAAAATTGCGTTGGCAAACTTTGTGACTTTTTTGTTCAACTAACACCCAATATTTTTAAGGTTTGACATTTGATACACAGAACGCACATTTTATTTTCGAAGTCATCCGAAAACCGTTTAATTAAAATACATTGGTGGATATTGAATTAAAAAGTTGTAAAATCTGACAACATCGTAATAGAAATGAAATGACACTTCATTAGGCTAACTAGCTATTATTACATTTATGTTCATTTTTTAGAAAGAAATTTATTGCATCAGGTATTATTGCTCCATTTTCAAAAATAAATGAAAATAAATATTCATCAAATTAACATACTTGCCAATATACTAATTAATATTCCGTAGTATTGTTAGCCCCGCCTTCTTTTTCACACCAGTATCATTTTAGAGTATTTTTCTTCTTATTAAATCGTAATTGCATTTGTAGAATATTAATCTAAAAATTTACTGGTGTGAGAAAAAGGGCGGAATTAACGACACTACTGAATATTAATTAGGATGTTGGCAAGTATGGATTAAATGAAAGTAGAAAATTCGGTATCAATATTTTTGTTTCATAATACGTAAAAGCAATATGCATGTGACTAATTGACAAATATATAAATTTTATCTCTAAATCAAACAATTTATTTCTAGTTACGCGCGATTTTTTTTTTTCTTCAATGTGGTGTATTTTTCTGATGTATCTTTTAAAAGCTGATTAAGGGGAAAAAAATTATTCAATAATTTCTATCAAGTACAATTTTGACAAAAAGTAGGATTATTAGACAGAAACGAGCTTAAAACTCCAGTACCTTAATTATCATCTCACTTAATTCCTGTAAAATCTAAGAGATGTGACTGAAGAACTTTCATCAAGCATTAAAAAAGTGAAAAGAGGTATCATGGCCAAGGGAATGTTAACATGTTATCAGATTATTGTTGGATATGGCATAGAGAGCCGTGCACAAGTATAAAATCTCTAAACGGAACTTCATTGTAAGCAGATACAAATAAAATAAAATAAACCACCGCTTTTTCTTCAATGGGTTGCAATACCTCTCTTAAAAATTTTTTTAGATGTTTATTTCCTAGCAAATTTGAAATATATAATGTATATCATACCATAGGTGCCAAGTCTCCCGTTTCCCAAGGGAGACTTCAAACCGGAAATTTTTTATAGCTGTTTTCGGTAACATTAATCGTCGAAAATATATATGACATATTCCGTTTAAAAATTCTGGTGTCAATTTTGATTTAAATGTAAAAATGTTGCCAGCTCTGCAATACCTATGTAATATATTTAAACATTTAATGTTTGAATTTCAATGTATGCAATTTTTTTTTTTCAACACGTTTTTTAGTTGAAACTAAAGTTTTGGGTACATTACCAAAAATATCGTGATAAGTGGTTTAGTTATCATCACAAAACTGTCGTTTCACATTTTCTTACAGAATGCCACTAACAACAAATTGTTTGTTTCAAAGTATTTTTCATTTCCTTAATTGAATTTTGTTATTTTAAATAAACCATCATATACTTTAAAGCAAAGGATCCAGACGTTTATATATATACTTTTTTTTTTTTTTTTTTTAAACCCCAGAGAAGAAAATTACATTCAACTGCATAAGAGGTATTTAATTAGCAAAGACATACAAAGAAAGTCGGAAACTCTTACATTTCTAACCAAATCAAAACAAACAAAACTAGTTACTTTAAAATAGACTGGAATTTAAAATCAATTCATCCATTATGCATGAAGATTTGAAAATTTACCTTTTCGTTTTGCTTACTTCAAAGAATTCCGTATTTTTCATTATCAATTTCCTTTAACATTTTCTTAAGCTTGATTTATTTCCTTTCTTTATTCTTTTTAATTTAATTTATTGTAAACTGCTACTTACAGCAGGGTTCTCACAAAGGGTTATTTGAATAACACAATTTTTATATAATAGTTTTAAGTTTGACTAATAGTTGATATTCATTGATATCTATTTGAGAAATTTACTATATAGAAACTTTGGTATCCAAACTTTTTTATGCGAGAACCTTGATTAACAGAACACCAACACCAAGTAAGTTATAAATTTGATTAATACATATAAATTCATTTTTAAATATACAACAGACGAAATATATACAGGGATGAAAGTGGTTATCGTTATCGGCACCACTATTTTTATTTAGAAAAGATGAGCGTATTTTTACTCTAATATCCTTTGATTAAATAGGATACAAATTATTGTAAAAAATTTCTGGTGGAAGAGTTCAGCCGAAAGTCGGAAAACTTTCATCCATGTATATAAAATAAGTAAAATTATATCACGCATTAAAAATGTGGAACACATTAATACAGTACGTTTATTTACGTATACATATGTTGTTTCCTGTGCCACTCGGAAATTCCGAGCCCCGGTAGTGGAACTATCCGGGTTTAAGGCAGGAGGGGTGAGCCTTCCGTTTTTCAGAGGAGCCCCACTAGGGAGGAAGAACGACTTAGCTTCAGTAGCTGGCGAAAGATGGCAGCATCAGCAAACAGGAGTTCGAATTTTGATCCGATTCAAGGCCGAGTTAACTCGTGTTCCGGTACCCCCAGAGATGTAAGTTTTGATGGGAACTTGGAGGACTTTGCGGCCACGACAGAATTTAACGTCCACCAGTCCATTAGCGTACACGACGGTCTTCCGCAGACTCGAGGATCGAACCCGCAATCATTCTATCACGAACTCGCGGCTGTTACCGACCAGGCTACCGCGGTCGCGTATATTATATATATATATATACACACACACACATGCAGGATTATTCCGAGGCCATGGGACAAAATCATACGCAATTTTCGTATTATTGCAATCACTACGAAAAAATACATCAATAAAAACAGAACTTATTTATTTTTGAAAACATTAGCATGTAAAAAAAAAAAAAAAAAAAAATTGCAACGTTGGAGGGTTAAAATGACGTTTGGTGACATTTTTGAGAAGTGATATTTGATATACATAATAGACGATTCAGCTTCTAAGTATAATTGCTAACTTAGCACTTTTTGTCTATCGAAAAATTGTAATACTTTTTTTTTAAATTATATTTAATGCAGAGACTGATACTGTAATCTACTCAGCGAATATTCTATGTAATGATAAATAGTGCAGTGAAGAGATGTTTTCATTGTTATTAAAGCTGATATTTAGAATAAATAAATTTAGCTCCTACGTGTGTTCTTAAAAAAAAAAAAAAAAAAACTGCATCTCAAGAGACTAAATATTTTCGTTTTCTTACGTTTTTTTTTTTTTTTTTTTTTTTAAATCATGGTATTTTTATTTATATTTTTAATCAGCATATTTCTGAAAAAGTTTGTAAAACTTTCATTAATTATGCTATAAAATGTTATTCTTGTAAAATGAAACCGGTGCTTTTGAGTTTAAAAGTTTACGATAATTCTACAAATAATTTAATTGCAAATGAAACCCAATATTTACATCGTGTAATTGAATTTCCACTGCGTCTTTTATGTTTTCCAAATCATATACTTATACATATATTATCGTAATATTTTCAAACAACTAAGAGCTATAGAGAATAATATGGAATGTTTTAGTATTATTATATTATGCATCTAGCTTTGCATATTTTAATCCTCCTCGCTTTAATTAATAAGAAATCCTATCAAAGTGATACTCGTAATTTTTTCGAGTGGTCACTTTCTGCAAGAACAGTAGTTTAATCTGTTTTCATGCCAAATGGAGAAAGATAAATATTGTCATGTAATTTCGTTAAATATTTAAAATATGCTTAAATTAACTCCATATTTAACTCGTTGTCGTTAGGGCATTTTCTTATTTTGAACAGCATATTTGTGATTAGATAAATTAAATTTTATTTTAAGCAATCGATGTGTTACTAGCGTATGTATACGCCAGTGACGTATAAAGTGTTTAACACAAATACGCAAAATATTTTAAGGAAACTAATGCTGTAGATGAGCGCCGAAAGGTAGGGCTTATTTTTCTTTAAAAAAAGAAAAAAAAACTTTTACCTAACCTTCAAGCAATGTGTTAAAAATCTAAATTTATCCTATTAAAAGTTACATTCCATTTCATTCCTGCGTATTTTTTTAATGCGAATAATTTTTAATAGAAATAGTCACTTCGTTTATCATTGAGATTTATCTGTAATCAAAATATACGAAGATACCACTTTAGGAATATCGGTAGGAAAATATGTGCAGAGTTGGCGCCGTTCGTAAGGACACTCTCTTTTGTAAGAACTTTTCCACAACAATTTTTATATAATAAAATTTCATTTAAAAATATAAGCTTATTTTATGGCAAATATTGCTATAAAATTCAGCTTGTACCAAAAGATTAAGGCTGTACGAACCTTGTCTCTCTTTTTTTACTTTTCTACATGACTATATCAAACAGAAAATACAATTATTTGCGTATCTCTTACTGATATAAGTTTTTACAAGCATAATTAAAAAAAAAAAAAAGTCCTAATGGTGTGTTCACTGGTGGCATACGAGCTGCAGACATGCTAACATTTTAATTTATTCCGGAACATTGTTAGTACCCTTTTTTTCCCCACTTTACTTAAAGGTTACTTTCTCTCCGTTTGTAATTCTAATTATGAATTATAGAAAATTTCACTACAAATAAAGTAATGTGAAAAAAAAAATAATAATAAAACAGTTATTAGCCAATGCAGGTGCGCTGTTTGCACAGGCATACTTGCCAACATACTATATCTTATTCTAAAAATTTACTGGTGTGGAAAAAATGCGGGACTAACAACACTACGGAATATTAATTAGGATGTTGGCAAGTATGCATAGTCAACACGCAGACGCAAATGCAATTCAAAATTGCAAGATCACGCCCGGGAAATTGTTTGTATATGCATATATATATAACTTAGAAGATTAACTTAATTGATTTCTTTATTTCTAATATTATTGGTGAATTCCAGAGGATGTTGATCTTAAACGAGAAATTCCATGCCCCTCAAAGGGTTAAATGTGCTTCGGAATAAATTATATCTGACACTGTGTAAAAGCATATAATTAGCGAGACGCTATCTTGGATGCGTTAAGAATTATGACAAAAAACAAGATAGTGATCCTACGCTTTTCAATTCGTTATACATACTTTCATATAACATGATTTTTTATAGTATTTGGTAAAGTTAAAAAGTTAAGATAGGTAGTATAGCTTACACAGTTGCCAAATTTTACGATTTTGGTCATCCGAAATTTTTTATTTCAGTTAAGTCGAAAACACCTGTACCAAAATGACGCCTTTTCCTCTGCATAAGGGTGGAGAATAATTAATGAAAACTTATACATATATATAACTATTTAAATTTCCAGTAGTTAAAAAACGTAAAAATTGGCAACAATGACTTTATATAAACTTATAGAGTAATTAAAAATTCTTTAAAATTAATATGCTTTTCAGTGTGTTAATTGATTTTGACCAGGGATGAAAGTGTTCCGCGTTAACAGCACCACTATTTTTATTTAGAAATATTAATTGTATCTTTACATTAATTTTTCGTGGTTAAATAGGATTGAGATTATTGTTGAAAAATACAGCTGGAAGTCTTCCGTCAAATGACGGAACACCTTAACCATAGCTTCCAACATTTTAACACTATGCCGTCCGGCTACACCACAGTGGTGTCGAACGTAAAGTAGAGCTCCACCAGTGGGCGTTTCTTTCCCAATTTGTATGTTATTTATTTCTTTAGTATATACCCAACATTCATATTTTTACAATGAAATATGCTATGGATACAAATACATTGATTAGAAAAAATATAATTATAATGTATATAAAAAAAAAAAGAAAAGAAAAGAAAATATTTTAAAGAAAAAAGTGGTATGAAATAGTGGCGGAGTTAAAAATACTTCGGAATAAATTAAAATGTTAGCATCTCTGCCTTAACCTTTGGTTTTTGCCTACACAAATCGACAAGAAATTTTTAATTTTAAGTCAGATTTATTACTAGCATTTTTAAGAAGGAATCTGGAAAATATAGTTTTGGCAAGAAAATAATCGGAAAACAATTAGAAAAGGTTTCCGGTATGAATTCTCCCTTGAAAAAAAGTTAGATTTCGCAACTATGCATGCAACATCAAAATACATTCTTATTCCAAAATGTGTTATTTTAATTTCAAATGCCACAAATTACTTTTAACTTAAATTATTCGAAATAAGCTTTTAAAGTAATCTATATCCAACTGATAATATAATAGAATTGAATAATTGAAAATTTTGACGTATTTGGAATACCACTATTTTACAGAAATAATTTACTTTATTCAAGTCTAACTAAAAATTATCAATTAATTGAGGCAAAGGAAAGTGTTTTGGTGTAGCGATATTCAAAGTTCTTGTAAGTTGGTAACTATGGAAACGTAAATATTTAGAGTTTACCTTTAAAATTACAAATTTGAATGTTTTTCAAAATTTCGTGTAATTCATTAATTAAATAATGATTAAAAAAAAAAAAAAAAAACCTATAAATGCCGTGTGTTGCCTTTCGGCAACATACCCAATTTTGTCTTCAAAAGTATTATTAAAATAAAATTGAAGCTGTAATGTCTCATGTTCTCCGATTGACAACAAATTGCTTTTTAGCTGTAAACCATAGTCATACTCGCCAACATACTAATTAATATTCCGTAGTATTGTTAGCCCCGCCTTCTTTTTCACACCAGTATCTTTTTAGAGCATTTTTCTTCCTATTTAAACGTCATTGCTTTTGGAGACTAATACTCTAAAAATTTAATGGTGTGTAAAAAAAGACGGGACTAAGAACACTACGGAGTATTAATTAGGATGTTGGCAAGTATGACCATAGTTAAAATAAAGTATGATTTTTTAAAGTATTTTTCCCGTGATTTATTTAATAGAGGTAAGAATAAAACATTTTTAAATTGATTTAAAAAATAATCGGGCATTTAAGGGGAAATATATTTGAAATTGTAATTTTAAAGATATTTCTTTTCACCTTCTATAGAATATTTTTAACACTTTTTTTTACAGTAAGGCCCGCCTGCATGCGCTATTCTGCCAAGTTACAACATTTCAGGACAACATTTTCTCTATTCACATTTATATTACAAATTGATATACATTATAATTATATTATTTTCTAATCAAAGTATTTGTACCCATAGTATACTGATTGCACAAAAATGAATATTAAATTTATTCTTAAGAAATAAATAACATACAAATTGCGAAAGAAACACCCTTTGGCGGAGTTACAGATTTTCAAATGACGTGAATCTACGCTAGCGGTCGCGAAAGTGTTAATAGATTGTAGCATTTGTATACATCTTAGTAAAAACTGCATAAAATATAAATTGAGAAAATAAAACAAAAGTAGTTTACAGCTGAGACAAAAAAAAAAAAAAAACATTTTTTTTTTAAAGAATTTAAATTTAAATTGTGTAAAACATATTTTTCACATAAGACATAAAAAAATATTTTTCTCTTTCATTTCTAAGAAGACAACTAGTAGAAAAAGTGAGCAGAGTATTACTTATTTTTTTTTTCTTTAACGATAGATTTCATAGTTATTATAACTAAAAGTAAAAGAATAAAGCATATTAAAACAAATATCAAACTGCGTAGGTTTGTACTACAGTGATTCCAGTCCTATCAGAACAGCTTGTTCTCACGACACTTGTAATTGATGTCTTTAACAGTTAAGTTTCAGTGATATATCATAGAATTGCGTGTTAAAGGTTGAATATATTTGCTATATGACAACGTGGTATTTGAAACTGGTAATAGAAATTTTTAGTACTTATTTACTAAGCAGCACGATATATAAAAGAAAAAAAGAATCACTCTGCATCAGACGTTTTTTAGTAAATAAACGGGGTTGTAAGTAATTGTGTATGGTTGATGAACGCTATGTTTTAGACAATTTCCCTTCTATTGTCATAGAGTGGAAGGATTTCATTTTACTTAACACTGATTAATAAAATATTGCGATTGCATTTTATAAATGTTAATAGATTTTCATATAAATTAATGATTCATATAACGAAAATTAATTTCTTGAAATGTATTCTCATTAGTTTTGAAATGCAAGTAATATTTAATAAATAATCTATGAATTAACCTACTTTCGTTCGATCCATTTTTCGTTATTTGACGATGAATAATGTTTATTTTCAAAAGTAAAAATTGCTTAAATTGTAGCGTCATTTTTCTTTTAATTCTTCACAAGAAATTTACACGGGATTACTTGCATTAAAAAGTTCATTATTTATTTATATGCAGAAGTAAAATTCTAAATATTGAAGAAGAATTATTCCGATTAAAATATGTTTTCATACCTGCCAAGATCTCATTAATAACCGTACAATTGTTAACGTTTCTTGGAAAAACGTTCCCTTTTTCACACCACTTTATTTTTAGAGTAATTCTCTTCAAATGCTGTTACGATTAAATAAGAATAAAATTACTCTAAAAAATGAGAGGTGTGAAAAAAATGGCGGATACTAAAAATTGTACGGTTCATAATGAGATGGTTGGAAAATATGTGTTTTCTAAGGCCACAATTATTCTGATACATTAAACATTTTATTTGTATCTTTAATACTTAAAATAACATAATAACGATTTTATCATTATACAATTTTATAAATCTACTTATAATATATTACACAAAAAATATATTTAATAATCAGTGTGGCGAAATTCACGTACCTTTCTTATTCAACATTCACCAATAACTTTGAGAAGTGGTATTTGGTATACATAATTAACAATTAATCTTCGAATTAATAAACCAAACGCTACAAATAAAAATTAGTGGTAGGTATTGAATAAAAAAGTCCTAAAATTTGAAAACACTGTTCATAATTCACATTATAAATCAAAATATTCTTTGTTTTGTATTTGTTTTAAGGGAATTTGATTAAAAGTATAAAATTTTCTCAACAAACGAATTATATTGATGATATCTATTTATGCTCATAGAGGGATAGTGTAATTTTGTTTAACGTAGAGGCCACATAAAAATGCGCTCTATAACATGGAGACAATGTACCAAGTTTAAGGGTGAATTTGAGCGGATTAATTGATGCTCTAGAACTATGCATTGCGTATTTGGCGAACGCCAGGGAATCACCCCTACAAGGGTCGTACTCTCCGCTCTCTTTTCAGGACACTCTCAGAGATTCCAAAATTTCCCCTTTTTGTCACCACTAATTTCATGCAGAAATACTTGTGGTATGTTTATAAGTAGCATGCTATTATTATAGAGGGTAGAGACTATTTTATAAAAATAGTGGTAGCAATGTAATTGAAAAATTTTCATTCATGAGAGTGTCCTGAAAAATGGGCGGAGAGTACGGCCCCTGCCCATAGAATGATCATAAAACATGCCTTCGCAATTTTGATCATCCGTAGAGAGGATCAATGGGACGCCAGATTAATCCGAATGGGGCAAAATTGGGTATGTTACGATATAACATGTAAATGATTAATTTTTAACATTTAGTGACCGATTAGCTTTAATGCATTAGAACAGAGTATCTGAATCGTGAGAGAATGTTTAAGTGCATGAACGTTTTAGTCCTAGGGACATTACAAAGTTAGGAAATAGCTCATATTCGAATATAGTTTTGTCGATTTATGTGTACTGTACAAATGCTTTGAAGACAGTGTTCATGCACATTATTAAAAGATGTTACTATTTGAGAAAGGATACTCAACTTGCCGACCAAATCATGCAGTTATTATACAAGAAGTCGAACGATCCCTTTTTCAGGATGTTTTTTCACCACTATTTACATAGTTCGTACAGTCCTTGAATTTTCTTTATTTTCTGCTCCAGTAATAAAACATAGCAATTTTTGATATAAGAAAAGCTTTAAAATTTCACAGGAAGTAAATTGTATAAAAGTACTGGTGGAAGAGTCCTTGAAAAAAGGCGTGGACGTACGAGCCATGATTTAGTAACAATAAAACTGTATTTAAATTTTTAGGCTTATTTTAAAAGAAATTTGCTGTGCAAATTTAGTCATACTTGGCAACCATCTCATTATGAACCGTACAATTTTTAGTAACAGCCTTTTTTTTTCACACCAGTCATTTTTTAGGGAAATTTTATTCTACTTTAATCGTAACAACATATGAAGAGAATTACTCTAAAAATAAAACGGTGAAGAAAAAGGGGCGTTTTTTCAAGGGGTGTTAACAACTGTACGGTTATTAATGAGATGGTTGACAAGAATGTTTAGTGGTGAAAAATATCTCGGAGTAGAAAGAAGAAAAACAAATAATAATAAGGTGTAGACTTTGAGCTCTGCGAAAGATAAAAAAAGTTTTGTTTCCCAGAGAATGCATCTTCATCAAAGTAAAAAGTCGTTTTTCATGTACAATTTTTAATACATACTGAATTCTATACTCCTTGCACATTTTATGGATATTTTATTCATAAAAATATTTTTTTTTTCTGCAGTTATGTGACTATGATACATGTTTTATATTTTTTCTTTGAAATATCAAATAATTTGAAGTAATAATTTTACTCACGTCAGTAATTAAACAGAAAATAAATCTAAGAAGAACGAGTAATTAACTTTATGTCATTCAGTCATAATTGAGCAAAATGCATTAATCGAATATTTCTTATTAATAAATTAATAATAATAATAATAATAAAAAATGAACAATGCATTCGATATCGAAACTACGTATTGCGACTATTATACAATTATTTATACCTCTGCTAATATTTTTTTTTCCACCGGCGCATTTTATTTAATTTATAATTTATTAATTCCAAAATCATTTACAGAGCTGCCAACCTAATCCGGCAAATTGTTAGTACCGCCCCTTTTTCTACACCACATAATTTTTAGAGTATTTGTTTTCTTCATACATCGTAAATATATTTGAAGAGAATTACTTTAAAAATTAAGTGGTGTAGGAAAAGGGGCGTTACTAACAATTTGCCGGATTTGGTTGGCAGCTCTGCATTTACCTATTTTGCATATCAGTATAAATCATTATATTTCCTGCGACTTATTGATTACCTAGTATATCGATGCGTATGTATAAAAAATCCAGATATCTTAATGACTAAAAAATTTAAAAAACAAATTGTAAGTATTAAATGAGGCAGGCAAATATCTTTATAAAAAGTTTACTTAAATAAAAGTACAAAATTGACTTAAACATGAAACAAAATCGTCATTTATGCATTTTTTTTTTAATGAAACACGTTTTTTATATAGAAGAAATGGTTTAACTTTCTTAATTTGAAGTCATTATTATAGACATTACTAGCCTAAATTATAAACAAAATCTATGAAATAAATTAATTCATTCCTGCATATAACAATGTTCATTATAAACTACTTACCATTTTTTATCTGTTTAGAAAGTTTCTGGAAGATACAATTAGAGAAATTTTCAATATATAATTTAGAAAAGAAAATTTACTTATACTTAAGTTTGTATACTATACTATACACAATGGGTAAGTATATCTAAATTTAATTTTAAGTGACTGTTTAGCATACGTCAGTCTGTCGACAAATAGTGACAGAACTTTAACCGAAATAATTATACATAATCCTTCTAAATTGTGTTACTTTCAAAAGGGATTAACATTAATTATGGAAAGTTAGGCACTGAATCCTGTTTTTAAAAATTTTATTAATTATGAAATGTAAAATTTCTCAAATAATTTAATACTCTCTCTTAAAGAAGGTTAATTGAAAATCACGGGTTTCTATGGTAGTTTTTAGATGATTTTTAGAAAATCTATAGAATAATCTTTAAATTAAAGATTAAAAATATATTTTAAAGGTAAGAGCTTTAATTTCGAAAACAGGAAAAAAAAATTAAAAATAAATATTGTAAGCGTAGGCTTGGTGAAACTTGGAGAAAGACAGTGGAATGTATTTGTTTCTTTATTTACTTGTTAGTTACTCTTGAACAAGTTTCCTCAAGGCACAATTACAAATAGGATCAGTATCTAATTAGGAAAATTAAAACAAGTTATACAAACAGCTGCATGAGGCAGAATTAATTAGTTCTATTATATTTTTTTCGATGTTATCGATTTTAGATGTGCTTCAAACTTGTAATTCGTCAAGTGTTCTTCGATCTAGTTTTTGCTATTATTGAATTGTATCAAAATCCTTTAGAAAAAGCTTTATTTTTCTTAAATTAAATGTGTATATATATAGATACTTATTTCTTGTTTCAATTTTGGTTTGTGTTATTGATTAATTTAAATTCCTTTTTTAATTTGTTTTGTTGCAAGATAGAGACTTGAGGTGTATATTGCTTGAATTACGTATACAGTTTTCCGAAATCTTCCATATGCTGATAGAAATGCAAGTTTCCTGATGAGTTAATATTTCTATTTTTCAGCATTTAAAATTCCAATTTTCAGTTCATAAATTTCCTTTTTCCTTTTATTTATTTTTTTTTTTATTCTTTTTAACGGAACTCTTTGGTAATTTTTAACCTTTCTCTTTTCTCTAAAATGTTGACTGTTAATATTTCATAGTTTTTGCAAATTATCTTATCGTTAGGCTTATGTGTTATGCTAGTGTCATTTCTCTTCTGCATAAGTACTTTCACATGTTTTTACTAATCATTGATACTCAAATTAAATTGTTACCGTGACAATTTTTATTCGAAATAAATCTAAATTTAATTTTATGTTGGTATCTTCATCTATCTTTTGTGTTCTGATAAATTATTCAAATTATATATATATATATATATATATATATATATATATATATATATATATATATATATACACATATATATTAAAGAAAGGCAATTACTACTTTTGCTTCAAATATTACTTAAAAAAATTTAAATAATTTAATATATTAAGGTTGCATCATTTAATGTTTTTAATATCACTCTTTATTAATTATAAACATTTCTTTAAATGTCGAATTTTCGCGATTGGAGAAATAAAAAGCTACAAAAAAGATATTAGTAGTACACTCAGAGATGCCACGGGCGACGTTTTTTATTTAATATTTTCGTTCCACTAATTCTGTAACACAAAATTTAGATTAAATTTATGCAGGCAAATTGCAGCTATTCCCTGCGAAAATATATTTTAAATTTTTATTTTTTGAAAATAATGGTACGACAGAATGTAAAAATAGTCAGCTACGGCAACCCTGTATCATGCATTTTTTTTTTAAGATTTAGTTAAAAAAAATATATATTGTTGTGCTTTTTCAACAACAGCCACTATCAATATTATAACTTAAAAGATATTTGAAGTTGCTTTTAAGATCAGGAAAATAAAATTGATACTGCCTGCTAAAGATTCAGTTCTCTGTTAGAAATTCTTTTTTAATAAATTGTTTCATGTTTAACTTCTTTTAAATTTTCAAAAAAAAAAAAAAAAAAAAAATCTGATGGGGACATCACATAAGTTTCTTACACAACCATTCGTATGTGTACATTGTTATGAAAACATTGGCATTTTTTTGTGAGGTAACTGATTCGTAAATAAACAGGCAGGTTCCAGTCCACAAACATTCTTGAAAGCAAGGGAAAAAAAAAAGAAAAAAAAACTACTCCAATAATAAAAGTTACAATAGTAAGATTATATATGTAGCCGAGGAAATTATAGAAATTGTATTGTATTATTCGAAAACTGTATTATTCGAAAGGACTATAATTTACTAACAAGAGTATAAAGAAAATGATTATTGGTGATTGTAGACTAGAACTTTCATGTACCTTTACGTGCTACTTTTTATATGGTATTAAAATAAATGTGGAAACAGATGGAAATTTTCTCATCCCCATTCATCGACTTAGTGTCAAATTAGGCAGTGAAAAGCGGTAGTTCAGGATTCTCAAAGTTTGGAAACTCTTACTTCAATAGTAACCGAGTTCCAGAACTTTTTGGAATGATTCATTGCTTTCTAGTGCAGAACTACCTCGAAAATTCTCTAACAATACTCTCGATGAATTCAAATTCCATTCATACATCTTATTTTCAGTTGCTCCTGAATTAGCAGAATGTTTGCTCTGTTGTGTATTCAACAATTGTTATTTGTTTTCTCAAGTAAAAATTACTCTTTCATTGGGTTGTTTCGAGAATATTCATTGATTATTAATTGTTGTAGCACAAAAAGCAATTTTATTCAACTGTTTCCTGAATACTCATTAAATAAAGTGGGTTCGTCGACTAGAACCTGCTTATGTCTTTAAAAATTACTACTTTCTACGCGTAAAAATGCCTACAGCTTTAATAACAGTAGTACTACGGGCTTAGTCTACGCGCTAAATGTTCGTTAAATAATGTGCATTCGTTGGCTAGAACTTGTTATGCCTTTAAGAATTATTTTCTACTGGTCAAAAATGTCAGCAACTTGTATAACAATATGATTACGGCTGAATATTCATTAAATAAAGTGTATTTATCAAAAAAAACTTGTTTATGACTTTCAAAAATACTTTATACAAGCAGAAATATCGACTACTGTCATAGCAATGTAATTACTTGCTCTATCAGTAGCTTCTTTTGAAATCTGTATGATGACAAGTCATATATAATTGCCAAAACCTTCGTCTTTTGGTCATTATGAATATAATTTTGGCAAATAGCTTCAAAACGGAAAGTCACAGAAAGACCATAAAAGGAGGTAAGCAACTAAATGTGATAACAAACCCATATACCAATTTTTAACTTCCTACGTCCAACCATTTTTGAGCTATTCGAGATACACACATACATACAGACGTCAAGAAAATTCGTGTAAACTCGCAGATATCTCTAAAACGAGAGCTCGTGTTAAGACCAAAGTTGAAGTGTACAACTAGATTGTCATAACAGTCGCAAATATAATTTTACAACATTCTACGAATATTCGTTTCTGAGCTATGCGAAATACAAAATCAATTTTGCAAATCAGGTTTACAATACTTCCTTATACTGTGTATAAGGAAGTAAAAACATATAATTAAAAATATGAAATTGAATAAAACTTGTGTTTTTCAGAATGATTGATAGGTCTATAGTTGCTAACTTCTACTCTTTTTCAACATCATTACTTCTCAGCAAATATTTTCACTTCATTTATTTGAAGAACCTTAGCCTCCTAAAATTAGATGCCTTACGCGTGACTTGGAAACTTGGCAACCGTTCAAACGGTAGACAGCGTCCCTGGTACAGATTGTGAGACTTTTTTATTCAACTGTCACCAATAATTTTAAGAATTAATATATGATATTTATAATCGACGTTTCTTTAATTCTATTCGCCTTTTATGTATATCGAATCCCACTTTTATAAATTTTTGGTGGCTGTTGAATAAAAAGATCGCGCAATCTGGACCAGGTCTTCCGATTGAACTATTACCAAGTTTCCGAGCCACGCGGAAGGCTATAGAAGTTTAGGAGGCTATGGAAGAACATAGCTGCCAACCTTTCCAATCAGATTTATCACCACCAATTTTCAAAAGAAACATATAAAAAAAAAAAATGGATGAGTGCCGAGGACCCGGGTCCAAGTTAACATGACCCCACACCTCAGCAAACCGGAAGATGTTATTGAATTAAACAAAATTTAATAAACTGACTACATTTATAAAAATTTCCGGTATGAAGACTCCGTTGAAAAAAAAATTGAAAATTTGGCACCTATAGTGGAAAACTTCTAGACAATTTATATATTAAAAAAATCCCATTAAAATTATCAGTAGAATAAAAAATGTGTACAAAATGACATCTATGCAGTTAGAAATTTAAATATGAAAAATGCTTATAGTTATTATACATAAACTAAATAAATGATTACGGAAATTTGTCAATTTTTACTAACTTACCTTAGATGCTTGTAAACAATATTTAAATTTTGTGATTTCGAATTCATAATTTCCTAATATTAACATGCAAATTAGGAAAAAGAAACTGTATTTGTGTCATGAATTTAAACGATAAAATTATGGGAAAATGTGAAAAAAGTATTCCTCATTATAACTTATAATATGTATATTTTTACGATAAATTTTTAAGGTTTTATGATATTAGGGAAAAGATATTTACGTGAAACTTTATGTTGTGTGATATCCATTCGCATAAAATTTCACTCGATATCTGAAAACCTGTCACCGATAAAAAGTTCCAATTTACATATATTAGAAATATATTCAAAATATATTAGGAAGTTTTGAAAATTTCCATACCTTTAAGGGAAAGAATTTTAACAGAATCCTAGAAAGTTAATACTATTTGAGAAGTGATATAAATTTTTAATAACTGTCCAATTTATCTACTTCAAACTGGATTTATGTCGTTCAAATAATTTGAATAAGTGTATAAAATTCTCGATACAAATTTTCATAAATTAGTTTCGTTTTTCTTATTTTGACGAGTGGAGTAATTCTACGAATTAATTTGGTACATTTTTCAGGATGATTCCAGACCCTTCTCTTTTTTCACAGGTAAATTTTAAAATTTTACTTGTGGAACTGACAAAAATCTCTTCACATTTTTTCAATGTTTCAGTTTTAAAATTTCAAGTTATTGGAAATTTCTTAAGATGGGAAAATTATGTATATATATATATATATATATATATAATCTTCGTATAAACCTCTATTATAAGGATTTCTTTAATTGTGAAGATATTAGGCAAGTTTTAATACATCTTTTATGATAAAAAATATCTTAAATGGCATGCATATTACTAATTATGAATATTATACATTGAAATCTTTGTAAGTTAATCAAAATTTACGATTTGTATAACGTGGGAGAATAAAGCAAAATGTCGCTTAAACATGTATAATGAGGATGTTTTTCATCGTAAAAAAAATGTAAAAAAATGTTAGAATACTATTCATAATACTGGCACAAGCATTATTGACTAAAAATATTCTACTTTGGAAACTTTGTATGTTTTTGAAATTTTGTTAGTTTTTATGCGTGGGAGAATGACAGGGGAGTAATCACAGAAAATTGCCCTATAAGCTTGTAAAAGAAACGAAAAAAAATAGTTAATCAGAAATTGGTACGGTTGGCTGCTATGATACACACACACACACACACACACACACACACACACACACACACACACACACACACATATATATATCTATATATATGTATATATACAGAGAGAGAGATGGAGACATATTTTTAAAAATCAAAACTTTATATTTTTAATGAAAAATCTTCTAATGCCAGTATAAAATTTTACAATAAATGTTTTATTTTATTTTTATTTTTATTTTTATTTATTTATTTATTTATTTTTTGTTCAGACTTCATTCTTGTGGAATAATTACCAATCATATGTGGCTATTATGCAACTCTATTTTGAATTTGATCTAATCTGTTACTTTTAGATGAAACTGTAAAAATGATCATACAAACATGAAATATAACATGATTTTATTTTAAAAACTTAAATCTTTATGGAATAATTTATTTGATTTTTTTGTTTTAATTAATCAATCTCTCTCTTTATTCTTTTACTTTTAATGCTGTCTACCAATTCGTAATCTTTCCTGCAATTAAATCTCAAACGCTGTTTCTCAGTTATAAGCATAGATTCTTTATTAATCTGCTTTTAATTACATTCAAATAATTACGAATATGTCAAATTCCACTTAAAAGTATGGGGAAGAATTCTTCCACTCTACATTCCTCAGCTACGCTAACTCCTCCGCTTCACCTACTAAGAAATTCTGGAGCATGCCTTGCAATATATATATATATATTTTTTTTCTTTTTAGAGCAAAGCCCCAGCAAAAGAACTAAGTAAATAATTGTATCTCCAACCTTGACATGTGTCAAGCCCAGCTTTTCCGGTTGATTGGAATACGCCCTCTCTTTATGTACACAAATAAACCGACTAAGGAAAGCTGAGATTAAGGCAGAGAAAATATCACAATCCGTCATTCATTTTATCTCATTAACGTTGCATTCAAGATTATATTATTTCACGAGATATGAATAATACTTGAATGCAAAATAACTCACGTTTTAAATTTAAAAATTTTTCTCTTTACATTTTAAGCAGCTTATCGTTTTAAAATGTAAATTTAGAATTAATAATTTGTAGACTTAATACTGATTTACTGATTATACTTAAAAAGAAAATGTGAAACTATTTAAAATTCGTAATTTCTTAATGAGCCCATTGCTTCTTACTAATTAATTGTAGTTTTATATTGTTAATCTGAGCATTCCTATACATCGAATAAAACTTTTATTTATTTTATTTATTTATTTATTTATTTATTTATTTTGAAGCATTGTTGTTTGTTTTGTTTAACATTTTATGGTTGAAAATATTTGTTATATTGTTAATTAAATTTACTCCAATGGATTCTTCCCCGCGTTATCTGCTCAATCACGTGATATAGGAAAACAAAAAATCGAATTCTGAGAAGCGAATTCAGTTAAATATTGTTCTTAAGAAAAAAAAGAAAAAAAACCATTAATATTTAATATAAAATAAAAGTAATATTGTGCTTTGCAAACAGTAGAATAATTGTATTTGTAAGTTTAATAAATTTTAAAAAACACTTTATATGTTTATTTATTTTCATAAGTAAGAATTAATTTTTGTATGTTGTAGTGTAACTGTTACATTAACTGATCTAGCAATAAATAGTGGAATGTTTATGGATTATAACTTCAAATTAATTTAAAATGTTTTAAGTTAAATTTAATCGCGTAAAGGTGCTACAACAAGTAAATTAACTTAGCTATTGGCTGAAATGGCTTCACACTGTGCGATGTTGCGCTGTTAATGATATAAGTACCAAAAATCAGAGTATTTAACATGTTCTCTATTAACATTTATAACAAATATAAACTAAATGATGATTTTAAATGTATACAGCAAACAAAATATGATGAATAATGTTTTAAAGGGGATTTAAAATGATGGTGTATAAAAAAATAACACAGATTAAATCGGATTGATCAAAAATAAGAATAGAAATTGTGTTATTTTAGCAATCGCTATAGATATAGAACTTCGTCTGCTTTTTGTTTAACTGTGTCATGTGATCTCTGACGTCAGGTGGTAAAAGCCCATTGTTGTGGTCTCAAATAAAGTAGTATACTTGTAATGGTAAATATGATTTTAGCAAAAGTAAAATTAATTTTAGACGTGGTACAAACGTGGTTTTTCGGCATTACGTGCTGTAGCTTTAGCATTTGAGTTACGTAGTACCATACCTGCTAATATTCTCATTGATATTCCGTCGTATTATTAGTATCCGCCCTTTTTTCCACACCACTTTTTTTGAAGAGAATTTTTCTCTAAATACATTTACAATTAACTCTTTCAGGGGCGGTATAATTTAATATATCCGACTTAATTTTTATTCCAAACTGCAAAGTTTCGCCCTGGAAATTTTTTAAATTTTTTTATTGTAATAATATAGAGGAAAAAATTAATTTATTTCTTTGGCATTAGACCATACCTCATAATATTTATAATATATTCCGGAGTACTGCTAGCCCCGCTCTTTTTTTCACACCAATCAGATTTTAGAGAAATTTTCTTCAATATGTAATTAAGTTTAAATAATAATAATAATATCTATATTTAAACTATCTTTTATTTTGGTTTATTATTGTAATGCTATACTCAGTCGTTCTGTTAATTTCCCTTTCACTATTCTTTTTTTGTTCTTACTTTACTGTTTTTGTTTTATTAATCTTCTTTTTCATTTTCTTCCTTTCATCTTTCTCGTTGAGCTCAGAATTTTTCTCCTGTCGTTTTTTCCCGGCCTGCCCCCCTTTTTATTTAATTTTTATTTTTGTGTAAGCCATCACGTATTTGAACCATTTCTGCTACCATTTTCTGGTTCGCTGAGGTGTGGGGTCATGTTATTTAGACCCCGGGTACTCGGTACTCCGCCTCCCCCTCGAAGTACATAATAATAATATGTAATTGAGAAAAATGCTCTTAAAACATACTGGTGTAAAAAGTGTGTGTGGGGGGGGGGGGAGGGGGTGGAATTATAAATGTTAACAAGTATGTCTGACCTATTCGTAAATTCTGGAGGCAGTTTATTATAATTGGGCGAAGTTTCCTTGCCCTGAAAGGGAGAAGGGAAAAAGAAATACTCTCTAAAAATACTAGTATGAATAAAAGATGGATATTAATAATACTATGCATTATTAATTAGAATCCTGGCAGCTATTCTCAGTTAGACATCTGACTGCAACAATTAAATACATTATTAATTATAGTTTTAATATATATATATATATATATATATAACAGTCTTTAGTTCATTATTAATACTTTACTACATTTTTTAAAAAGAAAACGCGTATTAAATAATAAAAGTGTGTAGTAAAAAATTTTTTCATATCATTAGTTAAATTTATGCATTTTCTATAAAAGTTTGCACGTCAATTAAAAAAAAAAGGGGGGGTGTCTTTAATAACTTTATTTATTTTATTTATTTTCCTTTAAGTAAATTCGTCAAACATATTTAAAAATCTACTTGCTCAATTTTCAATTCTTTAAAAATATCTTTATTGTCTCTGACTAACTTTAAAGAAAATACAAAAGATTCTAAGAATTCATCGGCAGAAATTTTCAGTCTTTTATTTTTATTTATTTAATTTTTTGAATAGTTTATTTAGAAAAATGTTAAAGTTCTACATAAGTAAGTGTCAGTGTATGTGTTTGTCTAACTAATACAGCTAACGGGAAATATTAAAACTGAAAGTGAGATATAAAAAGATTCCCACGTCATTAATTTATATTGCGCTGAAAATTATTCTGATTGATAGAAAATATTTTTTTTGCATGCGAAAATGCTGATGTTAAAAATTTCACATTTAAAGCAGATGCAATTTTTTTGTGATTATCCATTCCACATGTGCACGAATTTAGGAATAGAATATTATTATTTGAAAGGTAAAAAAGATGGTGAGTCTAAAAAGAACTTGTTTTAGAATTATCGGAAAAAAATGAAAAACTTAATTTAAAACATTTTAAATATTTGCTTACATTTTTGCCTTTAAAAGAATTTGAGTATTTTATGATTGTTTTTATACTCTAAACTGGTGTAAACCGTTTTAATCCCATAAAAATTGGTAAAATTTAAAATAGAAGCAAGTTTTCTTAATTTTGAAGATTATTGCAAAAATTAAGTCTGAGAAATAAAATTTAAATTTTTCTTCTAAAAGGTATAATTAATACCAAAATTAAGAAAAATAAAAAATTTAAATAACTAATACTATGGAACAACTGAAACATCCTGATTTTTCCAATGTGTTTATTTATCTTTTTTTTTTTTTTTTTTTTTTTTTTTTTTTTAATTTTCATTGTATAGATGTGTGTGATTATTACTGGTGATTGTGTGTTTTCTCTATCTCTTTTTTTGATAAAGTAAAGGCCGTGTTCATCATATACATACCAGATATATATCTATAAATCTATAGACTATATGTAGTCTTTCCTTTTTTTTTTTTTTATTTTTTTTTTTGATATTAGAAAATGGGAGTCTATTTAAATATGCATCCCTGAATTGAACCGTTAAAGCCCTTTTTAACCCTTTTACGATCCAATTTAATTTAACTCCACTCGCCAATGTTGCCAAATTTACGGACTTTTTTATTCAATAGACACCACTAAACTTTAACTGTAAGGATTATGCAATGATTTCCAAGCATGCTCGTCTTTTACATATGTCAAATATGAATCCTCGAAAATATTGGCGGTAGTTAAATAAAAGAGTTGTTAAATTTGGCATCACTGTTTAGGGCACTTTAGAACGTTAGGGCTGGCAAAGTGTTAATATTATTATTTTTTTTTAAGTTAGTCTTCGTATGTTCTTAAACGTATTTTTAAAAATAAAGTAAGCAGTATTTTTCAATTGATTTTCGCTAATTACTACGATTTTCAAATTTTAAAAGTTAATTTATATCTACTTTAAAAAAATAAATATATTGCTTTTATGTGACATTATTTTCAAATAAATTTATCATACTTTAACACATTTTTGATACCGGAAAATTTTAATACTTTTTTTTTTTTTCAATCAGCAAAAAAATTTATGCTTAATTTGACAACTATGCTTTTATTCCATTTCAAACAATAAGGTTAAGTATTAATACCGAATTAATATAAAATAAGTGATTCATTATTATTATTTTAAACGATTTAATGTAGTTTGTAATCGAGTTTATAGTGTTAATACGTTGCGTACGGTCACGTAAATGCAGTGTTGCCAAACTGGGGATTTTGCCCCCATTTTAGAGACTTTTTGTGCTTCAGGGAACTTTTCTGGAGACTGAATATTTATGGGGGATTTCGCGGGGATTTAAAAAATTTTTTGTGAAAAATCTGCGGAATTTTTCAGCTATTTTGTTTTAAATATGTCTACGTTTGTCTAGGATAAGTTCACAGCGTTGCCAATTGTAGGGATTTGTCCCTATGTGTAGGGAATTTTGACAGTTTTCTTTAGCATCTTTTTGAAGGTACTCCTTCTTCTCGGGACATCCTCAGAATACCCTGAGAATGAAAGTAAATTGTACGTACATCCTCAACACGAACATGCTTTATGCAAGTTTAAAATTTCCCTACAACTAGTGAGTTGTATTGTTTACTTATTGTTTACTTTGTTAGTAAATATTGTTTACTTTTGTAGTAGAAATTAAGTTGGTGATTTTATTGGAGAACAAACCTGATTTGGGAAATTTGAAATCCTGTTTGGGGAAATTGACTGTCGACCATCAAAAAACGAATCCTCATTTTAGACTTTCCTCTAAAACAATAACACAGGTCTACAGGAGTAACGTTGACAAAATTTGACTTGATAGTTTTAGCTGATACATTTGCTATTGGTTTGCTGAAATATGTTTTCCTCTATCAAGTATAGTTTTTTGTCAATACGTTCACAATTATTTCATTTTCGGAAGTTTTTAGTATGTTTTTTTGACAAATTATGATTAATCATGGAAACATACAATAAAAGTTACTATAAAATCATATTGGCGAAAGAGTCGGGAAAGAAATTGTTCCGGTAGACACGTTACGTTGACAAAAATCTATACGCAAAACGCGATAGGGAAAGATAGAAAGCTTGGCTTCAGCTTCGGTTTCATCACACCACAAAAAACATAGCGATCAACCAAAGTTATCAAATAATATTTTAGATGCAGAGCTCTGTAATTTTCTTTGTAAAAGGGTCTTCCGTGTTTGTGTTCAAATATTTTATGTGACAGCGAAATATGCATACGTCAGTGACCACTGCAATGAATACGTAAATCACGAATACGTAAAATCCTTTTTTTTATTATAATGCAATGTTTTAGAAAACCCCGAGAGATGGGATTTACTGTTTTGCAAAAATACTTCGACGACGATGTGTTAATAATAGAAGTTTCTTCTTCTTCTTTTTTTCCCCAAACTTGAACAATTTATTACGTAATAAAATGGACTTTAACTTATGAAATATTAACAAAGCCGTAACCCAATGTTCATTGTTTATATTCTAATGCACAGTGCATTGTTCAGTTTACAAGAAATGTATATTAATAAATTTAAAGCAAATATGCATTCATTTTATAGATTTTTTAAAATTATTTATTAAATGTAACATATTACCAGTATTTTACTGAAAATATATATTTATTTGCAATATAACGTTTAAACTATTCATTGAAATTGAAATATAGCTCAACATTTATGCCCTGCATTTTAAAATTTTTGAAAGTTTTAAATTCATTTCTTTTTTCAATAGAAAAATTAATGTAATTAATCTTAAGCAATACTGACGAATTTTTACAAACAGCAAATTTTAAAGCAATCGCTAATATTTATTCTGTATATATATATATTTAACATGAAGCACTTTACAAGTTTAAATTGGATGTATGTTAACTTAAATTACAAAAAAAAAAAGTGTAGAATTTACTCGTTTCATACAATATGTAATTTTCGAAGAGTTTATTAATAAAGCTATATAAAATACTTAACCTTAAACAATGCTGAATTGTAAGTTTTAAGTAAATAGCTGACAGGTTTCCAAAGTATTTTTTTTGTATGTTCCATTATCCTTTCCCAAACGAGGTTGTAGTATTTGTGCCTGACACAGTGATCAGCTACCAATCAAACGCAAAAGTTTTCGTTGACATGTGTCACATGAAAAATACAATTGTTTGTTTTCTGTCTTAGCTAGAAAAGTCGAAAAGTTGACAGGAAAGTGAATGGAGCTAAAATGAACAGAATCCTTTATAGTTTTAGCGAAAATCGATAGAGTTTATGTATATAAATTTATTTACAGTTTGTTTCGAGAAACGTTGTTGTTGTACTTCGACAATATCTAAAGTAGTTAAACAATATTATGTTTAATAAACAGATTATTATTCCTTAAATATACAAGTAATTAAAATTTAGTTTATTTTGATTAAAAACAAATAGCTTACTATTTTACTCTTTTATTCTCGTTGAGGACTTATAATGGGTGATATAATCAGAGTTCCAACTTTTATAATTTATTCACGAAAATTTTTTGACCCGCCTTCTCTTTGCACCAGAAATTATGTAGATTATTTCTCTTTAATATGTGACAACGATTAAATAAGAAGGAAAATCATTTTTGAAAATTTCCGGTATGAAAAAGAGGCGAGGCTAAAAATGTTCGTGAATAAATTATAAAAGTTGGGAACTCTGGATATAATGTATAGTACCACTAAAAAATAAATGAAAGGAAACAATGAGCTGAATTAAAAAAATTAAATTAATCTTTATGCTGAAAAGCTTAAAAGTACAAAACTGTCAGCATTTACAATTTTTATCATCACTTTAATTGTCAAAATTTCTCTTTTATTTAATCAGTAAAAACTGTTACAGAAATTTATAATATGTTTTAATTAAAAATTTATGGTTGTCAAAAAGCGTAAAACTAGGCAGCTATGGAAAAATATTTTTAATTATACTTTATCTGTTATATTTTTCTTTCTTTTGCAGAAAGAATTGGCTTTTTCAAAAGAGTTGAATTCTAAATAGATTTTTTAGGAAATTAACAGCGTCATACAGGCTACACATAATATATACCAAACAACATGTTTTAAAAGTACAATAGAAATTTAAATTTTAAAATCACGCGCTGTTAACATAAATTAGCTGTCTAAAATTCCGGATTTAAAACAACACAAGTATGTATATATAGATAGTTTTAGATTAAGCTTTCTATATTTTTATTCCACAAGTGCCAAATAACAAATAAAATTAAATAAACAATTAAAATAAAAAGCCACATTTCAGAAATTGAATAGAAATTGAATTCTAAATTAACAATTGTAAAAATATGATACAAAGAAATCGAATCTGTTTAGTGCATTGAAAGAACTTTTCTATTATATTGGACAGACCAAGAGGACTTTAAATAAAAGAATACAAGAACATATACGAAATATAAAAGAAGCAAATAGTTCTACTCTAGTCGACTTCATCTATGCCAACACAAACGCCAACCCTATATGGGATAAAGCCAAAATTATTACAGCACCATCTAATATCCAAGAACTTTACATTTCCGAAGCTATTCATATAATTAAATGCAAAAATGCAATAAATTCCAAAGATGCTGCAATTTTACCAATAATTTGGCACAATATTATAAAATAGTTAATAGTTTATTTCTGCTAATTCATGATGTTTTTTCTCCTACAATAACCTCGTATGATATGCAATAGTTCCAGCTTCTCTCACTTTTCTTAACTCCTTGGTCCAACCTCTACCGGAATTCATATTGTTTTTTGCTGATATTTAAAATATATCACGTTATTAAAAGACTTAACTGTTGACTGTAAAAAGAAAACATATTTAAAACTGCGCAATGGAAACGAATCATAAATCCCTGGTGATGCTTTACTATTAAAGCGGAAAGCTTTTGATAAAAAATTTTTAACATCTTTTCAATAAATTTATATTTACGTGTGTTTAAAGTGTTTTAAATATATTTAATAAATTTTAGTCATTTTAAATTTTACATACTTAATACTTTTTTTAAATTATTATTATCAAATATAAAGGCAATATTCTCTCATCGAAAAAATAATATCTATAGACATATTGTAACGTTAATGTAAATGTGACCTTATTTAACCCCTTAACTGCCCCGGGCGTATATATACGTCCTGCCGAAGTATAATCCTTTGTGTTACATTGATGCTAGAGAAACTCTTCTCACGGCTTTGGAATACAATTAAATGACCATGACAATGTTTTCGAAGGATAGAGGAGATGGTGAATCGGAGGAATAGGAAAGGGAATCTTTTTGGAACAGTCAACGCATAACTACACGCGCCTGTGTGATAAATAGTGGCACTGAAAATCTAATCTTGTATAACTTTTCGTCGGCAGGTAAGGGGTTATTATACATATATATTAGTTTTGGCTGCAATTATAACCAGTGTTGCCAGATATAGAAGATTTTTTATTCAATAATCACCAATAATTTTTAATTGTAACGTGTGCCTAATCACTTCGAAGGTTGATACTCTATTATGTATGTCAAATATCACTTTTCAAAATTATTGGTGATTAGACTGCTCTCCAAAAAAAAACTTTTTTTTTCGAGATCTGATACCATTTTTGCTGATTCTTCTGTAAAATGACTTCCTGAATCCGAATATGTCTCCCATTTTGCCTAGTCACCCGCTGTTTTCTAGATAAACCACCCCACCCCTTTATTTCGTTCCCTGTTCGATAATTTTATGAACAATGATTTGATTTCAAGAATGAAAAATAGTTAATTTAACACCTAAAAACAAAAAAATATATAAAGTTTTAAAAATAACATTAATAACATATTAAAATATAGATATATAAGATAAGAGATGTAAAACTGCAGAGGCAAATCCCTCCCAAAATTTTCCTTTTGTCGCAAATGTCCATGTTTTAGAATTTTCCAACTCTGTAGCCCCTCAGAAGATATTTAACGGTTAAAATAATCTTTCCTCCTCCTAAAAATCAAATCTATAGCCATAAAATCACGGAAAAATGATAAAAATAGTGCGCTATTCCTTAAAAACGGTGGGTGATAGGGCAAAATGGGAGTCATATTCGGATTCAGGAGGTCATTTTACATGAGAATATGCTGAAATGGTGTCAGAGGCAATTTTTATGCAGAGCAGTGTTATTGAATAATAAATCCGTCCGAACTGGCAGCACTTTGTAACATTTAAATAACTTTTAAATAACTTGTAAACATTAAATTTTTTTTTTCTTCTTCTAAATATTGAAATTTTCATGTACAATAATTAGGTACATAACAAATCTATATGTATTTGTTTTATATTTTATCTTTCCAACTTGCGAAAAATATAGCAACAAAGTGGATATCAAATAAACGATAAATTGTCATCCTTTATTTAAATGGAGTAATCTTAATATTTTAATATTTTAAGACTGCTAACAATAAGATGTGCAAAAATATAATGAATAAATAGAGTATGAGTTTTATCGTTGCTAATTTTCCTCGCTTTTTTATTGTTTGTCTTACTATTCGCATTAAATACTAATTCATTTATGGTCTATTCATTATCCTTAAGATCTTTTACATCAGAAGCCCAATTAACTATTCCTTCTATTACTAGAGAAATGCGACTCAAATAGCAGAAGGTCATCAATGAAATTTGTTATTCTTCAGGTTTCCATCGAGTTAGCTGTCCAGACAGATACTTTAGCTGTTCCCAAAGGAACAATAAACAGGTTTCTGCGAGAGAAACTATATCTCTTGGGAAATAAAAGTATTGTGTGAATAAATTGTAATTTTAGGTATCACTTAGTGATACACTTTTGAAAAGTGGAATTCTCTGAAGTAAGAGTTCTAAGTAACTTCTATTTAGTAATTAATTACCATTCCCTATAAGAAATTTATTTTTCAATGATATGTCCTTTTTCCGTTTTTTTTCTCCATATTTCGTTAGCATGTAATTTACATCTGTGGTTGTTAAAAGTGAATAACTGAAACCCATTTATGTGAATGTTACAGTTTTAGTTGCTTTAGTAAAAGTTAATTTTCATTTTTTTTTTTTTTAGAGCTATAATCTATTTTTTATTTATATAACTGTCATAACTCAATTTATTTAACTCGAAGATGCGGTCGTTAAAAACTTCCAGAAATTTTTGTTAGTCTAAGTTATACAATATTACATCCATACTTACCAACCAACTCATTATGAACCGTACAATATTTAGTACCCGCCTTTTTTTTTTCACGCCAGTAATTTTTTAGAGTAATTTTTGTCTTATTTAATCGTAACAACATTTAGAGAGAATGACTCTAAAAATATAGTGGTGTGAGAAAAGGGGCGTTTTTACAGGAGCGTTAACAATTGTACGGTTATTAATGAGATGGTTGGCAAGTATGTACAGTCGGGGAAAAAAAAAAAACGCAACACCCGCTGTAATTTCGTTATTAATTGACGCATGAACAGCTAATAGACATAATTCAACAGGAAATTAAATGCACTTTCTGAAAATGTCGCCAAATTTTGAATTAGGGGTCATCTATATATTGAAATGAGCGCCAAATTCAATTTTTCCAATAGCAACACCCAATTTTGACTTCATATTCGAATTTCTGAGAGTATGGCAGTGCGGAAAAGTATACTGTTTGTATTCTTTAACTTTAATATTTATAGAGTTATAATTAAAAATGTGTTAGGGGGTTATCTCTAAATGTAGAAAAATAAAATTAAGATCCTATAAGAAATAGACAAAATTTTAATGTTTCACACCGGAAATCTTTCAGTAAAGAAAGAATTATAAAAATTAATAAATTCTTACATTTTCCAATTTTTTAATTATACAGAATTCAGTTTTTTAGATTTGTTTATACTTCAGTACTTATTTAGATAATTTTAGGTCTATTTAAATACATTACACTTGCGATTGGTCCAGACAGTACTCTCTGAAAAAAGTGCAATATTTTTCAAGTAAAAGTGTCTATTATGGCTGTACTAATCACCAATAAAGCTTAAATTTTCTTTTGTAGGTGTAACATAATATACGAAATGAAATAATATTGATACAACGCATAAACTAAATCTTTTCGTATAAATTATTGTAAGGGTTCATGAAGTAAATATTAAACAATTTTAATCACACTTACCAGTTTTGGTTCAGTTGAACTCTTTGGAACTGAACGATTCGTTTTATAATTTCTATGAAAATATAATTTCTTAATTAACCCTTTCGCGACTGTTGACGTAGATTCACGTCATTTGAAAATCCGTAACTCTGTCAGTGGGCGTTTCTTTCGTAATTTGCATATTACATATTTTTTAAATGTTTACTCAGTGTTCATATTTTTGCAATAAAATATACTATGGATAGAAATATATTGATTTGAAAGAATATAACTATAATGTATATCCATTTGTAATATAATTGTGAATACAGAAAAGTTGTTCTGAAATATTTTATTTTGAGAGAATAACGCCTGTAGGCGGATTTTGCAGTCAAAAAGACAAAATCCTGTGGTCGCAAAAACTGTTAAAATACATTTATAAAAGTTAAAGTATATTTTTAAAAATATATGAAGTTAAAATACATTAATAAAATTTTAAAGACTAAAATAGCTTTAAAATAATAATCCTCCCACCGACAAAATAAATAAATAAAAATAAAGCAATATATGAAGCAAATGTGTTTAACTATAACGGTAGTTAAGAAACGATTTTACAAGTCTGTCTTGCATTCCAATTTCATTCGTTTTTTTCTAATAGACTATTTTTACATTAAACCTATTTTTCTATTTAAAACAGTAAACCCCGCCTATTTAGTTAATTTTTTCTTCTAGTGTTCCTTTAAAAGATTAAAAATTCATCACCAGTAATCGATGAAGCAAAAATACCACTTGTGCATATTTTTGTCAACATAAAATAAGGGGCTCAACACGAATTCACCACTCAATGTCACATTTAATTTTCTTTCCTGTATTGTTTTGTTTTGAAGAACGATGAAGGCGGGGCTTGTCTTCTTTAGAAAACAGGAATTCTTGATGCTAACACTAATGTCTAAAAATCATCATTTTTGTTTCATTTCTTTGGGTTTCACATTGTTGTTATATAATTTGACTCGTAATTAAAAAATAAAAATATTTTGTTTAATTTTCTTTGTTATTTTTTAAGATTTGATTCGTTATCTCATACAAAACTTTATAAGAAACGGCCCCCTAAACCACTCCAAAAGAAAGATTTATTTATATCTCGAAAACTAATAACTGGAATGAGCTGCAAATTTGCACACCCATATTTTTCAGCATTAGGATTCATTTTATGTAAAAATTAATATGGGTCATAATTCATAATTTTTATGAATATGAATTTATTAATATTTTTCAGAATTAAAAATATTTTTTAGAATCATAAGTAATGATGGATTATGTTTGGGTTTCTTCACTATATCTCGTAAAAAAAAAATTATATCGATCAAGTTATTTTTTGTGAAGATATTAATAAAAGTTTGAAATATGAATTTAACATTAGCACCTTCAAACTTTGAACGCTTATAACTTTGTGAAAAAATAAGTAAAATATACAACCAATATACTTTTTCGCGTTGTCGCGATCCCAGAAATTCAAATATAAAATAAAAATGGGGCATTACCATTGAAAAAAATCAAAGTTGGTGCGCGTTTTAATATGTAGACGACCCCCAATTCAAAATTTCAGTTCATTTTCTGAAACTACTCACAATTCCCTGTCGAATGATACCTATTACATTTTTCTACATCGATTAGCAACGAAGTTACGTTGAGTGTTGCGTTTTTTTTTTTTCCCCGACTGTACATCGGTTATATTCTTAAGAAATAAAGAACATACAAATTTCGAAAGAAACGCCCACTGGCGGTGTAAGAGATTTTCAAAAGACGTGAATCTACGTCAGCGGTCGCGAAAGTGTTAACAACAGTTTTTAGAGAAAGCCTCTTCTTCTCAGAAACCAATTTCAAACTTATAAAAGAATTAGATAATTTCATTATATAGAAGAATAATTTTACCAATATTTTCTATAGTGTTGTTCACTTGCATCTGCTATTTGTAAAGGAAGGGAGATTCCGATCATTGGAATGAATTGTTAGAAACTCTGTAAGAGTACAAACTTATTTTAACATGCTTAAATAAAGATGTTTTATCTTTAAAAATCTGAGTCCTTGTCGATTTTTTAGTACCTTTGTAAATTTAAAGAAACACTTAAATATTCTATTTCCGAATGTATAGAAATAATGTCAAAACTCAAAAATGAATGCGGAGGTTTCTAAATAATATTTTTAACTTTTTTTTTTTTTTTTTTTTTTTTTTTTTGGTGTGTGTGTGTGGGAGATTTTCACCAGATATGATTAATAATAAATCTTGCTTCATATCTAAAATCTTATATTTATTTTATTATATCGACACCACTATTTTAAACAATACCTTTACAATAAAATTTTTGAAGTATTAAGTAAAGAAAGTTTCCTTCTCGACAGTGGTAAACAATATCTTTATTGTTTATCTGCGAGTAAAGTTTCAGAAACGCTGCGTGGTCTGTAAAAATGCATAAATTATGTTAAACATTAAAATAAAATGTATATACATAAATTAAATTTATTGTTACTTTAATCCATTTAAGTTTTATATGCAATTACCGTCTTTAAATACTTTGGAAATAATTCTGATTGCAAAAAAGTTGCATCATATTTAATTTAATCAAAAATTAAAAATCAATATTTAAAATAGTTTAAAGAAACTTCACCGAAAGCGCTATACTCCTACGAAAATGTCCATTGAAAGTCATTAGTATGAATGTATGATACATATATTTTATATGAGCTAAGGAGCAATTCATAATTAACTAAAAGAAAAAAAAAAATATTTTACAACATTGACTTAAAAGAATTATTTTAAGTTCAAATATTCAACTATCACATCTCTCTAATTACAACAGAATTAGACTTAAATTTTCTTAGGAATAGAAACATAATTGAAACTAATCCACATGCAAAAAATTAAAGTGTACATAGACAATAAAACGATTAATTTGAGAATGGTATTAAGTTTTTTTTTTCTTTTTTTTTTTTTTTTTTTTTTTTTTCTTTTTATCATGGTTAAAATTTTAAATTTTTTGAATTAAAAAAAAAAAAAAAAGAAAAAGAAAAGAAAACAGTGTGGTAATTTATGCAAATTACGTCTTAATTTTAGAAAACTATTTTGTTAAGATATGTCTTTAAAAAAGTGGGATTAAAGAATTACAATAATTAATTTTATTTTAATCATTATGCATTATTGGAAACAATCGAAAATAATTATTTCATTGAATGTAATACAGGAACAATTTAAATATAAAAGTATCTATTTTTTACAGTTTCCCGCTTTTTTTTAGTTAATTAATTTCTAAGTAAATTAAAATTTGATTTTCGTTTATAACTTTTTATTTAATTTATAAAATGTAGAATAAATAAACAATACATGCTGATATATGATATAGTTTTTTTTTTTTTTTCATTTATGAGGTTAATTGTTATAACAACAAACACTTTCTTATATACGACTGAAAAACACTTAACATTTTGAGCAAAAAAAAAAAAAAAAAAAAAAAAAAAAAAACTGTAGATAGACAAATCAAAGGATGTATAATAAAAATCTGAAAAAAAAATAATAATAATAATAAAAAAATAAATAAAAATAAAAAACCTTGGACGCGTTTTGCATCGAAATGCAAACAAGCAACAAATTTTAATGCAAACATCTTTATTTATTACAGATTTATTCGTTACAAACTCCTTAACTATGTGAAGCATATTGTTTAATTTACGTGGGATGTTGTAAGCAGGCCTCAACATTCCTAAAATTTTATTGACATTTTATTATATTGCAACCACTATCGTTAATGGAAGAATTTTCTTGAATATTTTTGAATATGTTAATGTTTAAATATTATTAAGTGAAATATATTATTTTAAGATAATAGTGTCAGTATGATAAAGTGAACGTAAAATTTTAGGAACACAGTGAGGTCTGTGTAAGCCTCGTCATTAAGGTATGAACAGCTGTAATAAGATTAAAATAAAATAAAATTCCGTGATCGAAATGCAAACAAGCAACAAATTTCAATGCAAACATCTTTATTTATTACAGATTTATTCGTTACAAACTCCTTAACTATGAAACAAAAAGTAAAGTAACATTATAATAATAATAATTATTAATACTAAATAATAATAATTATTTTATTATAACTTGTCTTATTAAAAATGGGTGACTATGAATAGTTATGACTTGACACTAATTATTTTTTATATAATTATTATTAATACATATCATTAGTTTTTTTAACGTTTAATAATATTTAGGTCTTTATTTTCAGTTGTATTTTAACTCAATGTTTTAATTTAAATTTAATTATAATAAATGAGCGGTGAAATGCATTCACATGTATCGTTCAAGTACGCATTTTTCCAAGGACTCTTCCACCAATATTTTTATACAATGTATTTCCTTTTAAGTTTTAAGGCTTTTATCATATCAAAAATTGTTGTATAATGTTAGTAATGCCGCCCCCCCCCCCAAAAAAAAAAAAAAAAAATTAAATAATAATAAATAAATAAATAAAATAAAATACGAGGAGTGTTTGAATCATGTGCGTCTAGCAAAAATTTGTTTAAAATAAACTCTATCATGGTATTAATATAAAAGATCAAGTAGAATAATGATACTAACAATAATTTTATACTACTAATATTATAAAGATTAGTGTGGTTTAAGTAGAGAAAAAAAATCCTAGCTGCCAAATGTTTCGATTTTTAGATAAAGCTATTTTTGTTTATAGAAATTTGCTGTCCTTACGTATTTACAGGAAACTCCTGAAAAAACTTATAACAAACCTCTGTAAAATAATACTGCTATCCAAAAATCGTAAAGGTTGGCAGCTGTGACTGTATGTATCATGGGAAAGAGAATTAATCTCATACATAAAAATACAATAAATAAAAAATATGCTAATACATAAAATCAAATTATTTGATGTAATTATTTGTATTATTTTTATGTAGGATGATAAGTTTGATTTTCAAATAGCAGTTTACAATTTGATATATTAACTGCGTTGAAGTTGTTAATATATATATTTTTAAAAAAATCAACTAAGATTATTTTGAATAAAAATGTTTGGAGGTAAGTCTTATTATATTTTCCGAAAAAATATTTCTGTTGGCTTGTTTATAAGTTTACGTCTATAATATTATGTAGATAATAGTCCATTAATATTAATAACGTTTTCATTCTTAAAGTAACGAAGTAAAACTACTGATATGTTTTGACTTGTAAATTAAAGTTTTAAAATATATCAGAAGTAGTTAATGATAATAATAATGTGTAAGAATAAAATATAGCTTATAATAAAATCTAAAATTATCGCATTACCTTTTCCGTAACTCTCTTGTCATTTTTTAAGTAAAAAAAAAAAAAAAAAAAAAAATCATAACATTGTAATTTATTTTAATAGTTATGATGTATAATTAATGATTCTTTTGAAATGTAGTGAGTCTCTTATTAAAATGTTTGTTTAAAGATATACATAGAATGTTAATGATTCAGAACTGCCAGCCTAATCCGGCAAACTGTTAGTACCGCCCCTTTTCCTACACAACTTAATTTTTAGAGCATTTGTTTTCTTAATTCATCGCAACTATATTTGAAGAGAATTACTCTAAAAATTAAGTAGTGTAGGAAAAAGGGCAGTACTAACAAATTGCCGGATTAGGTTGGCAGCTTTGATGAGTGCATAGGGAGCGTAGAATTCGCCTTTTTGTAAGGACTATTTCCACGCTTATAGTTTCGCAAAATTAAAATTTGTTTTATTAATTATAATGTATATTAATTGAATCTTTTGCAATTTAGTTAGTCTCTCATTAAAATTTTTGTTTAAAGCTATTCATATAATGTTAATGATTGTACAGGGTGCGTAGGATCTGCCTCTTTGTAAGGATTTTTTTCACACTTATAATTTCCCAAAATCGTAATTTTTTTTTAATAATTATGATGCATATTAATTGAACATTTTGCAACATATTGAGTTTTTTATTAAAATTTTTGTTTAATACATATAATGTTGATATATATATAATGTTAATGATTGTGCAGAGTGCGTTGGATCCGCCTTTTTGTAAGGACTTTTCCCGCACTTATAATTTCATAAAATTATAATTTGTTTTATTAGTTATGATGTATATTAATTAGATCTTTTGCATTATAGCGAGTCTCTTATTAAAATGTCCATTTAAAGATATACATATAATGTTAATTATTGTACAGAGTACATAGGATCTGGCTTTTTGTAAACAGTTTTTCCACATTTTTTTTTTTTTTTTTTTTTTTTTTTTTTATATGAAGAAAATTCTTTTAACCTTTTGAGGCGCAAGGTGATATCAAGATATTTTTATTTAACAACACTTTACACATTTTTATACATACATTTTAATTCATTTTTAATATCAAGTGGGACCAGAATTTACGAACAAAGTTAAAAGAAAAGAAATAAATGACATCACAGTTGGCAACATTTTAATTCATACTTGCCAACCATCTCATTATGAACCGTACAATTTTTGGTACCCGCCTTTTTTTTTTTTTTTTTTTTTTTTTTTTCACACCAATAATTTTTTAGAGTAATTTTAGACTTATTTAATAGTAACAACATTTGCAGAGAATAACTCTAAAAATATAGTGGTGTGAGAAAAGGGGCGTTTTTACTGGGGGCATTGACAATTATACGGCTATTAATGAGATGGTTCGCAAGTATGTTAATTTATTCCGGAGCATTTTTAGCCCCGCCCTTATTTCATATTACGGAATTTTTAAGAGTTTTCTTTTCTTATTTTATTATAGTTATTTATTGGAGAGAATTATTCTATAAATAAAGTAATGCGGAATAAAGGAGGGCCTAAAAAGGCTCCGGAATAAGTTAAAATGTTGGCAAGCATGTAACATGTCCCCCCTAAGTTTAAAAATTCCGGGATGAGTTTTGGTAAACAGTAATTACGAAGACACTGTGCGTTACAGAGTTAAAAGTACGTTTCCTTAAGAAAAAAATGAAAAGAAAAAAAAAATATATATATATGTGCTGACACAGAGGTGAGTCCTATACATATTTGTATTGTCAAAGATTTTTTTTTTCCTTTAATGATATTCTACAACCTTAATTTCACTTAAAAAATAATATTTAAAAAAATATTCTTAAAAAATTCAAAAAAATCAGAAAAAAAAGCTCAATTAACTTATATAAAAGGTAACAAAAGCACTTTAAAACACGTATATACAATATTTTTATTAAAAACTACACAAAATATTCTTAAAAAATTTCACCCGTCAAAATTGTAACCGTAATATAACAATAATGTTATTAACTCCAAGGACGCTGCATCACTTCCTAAAATTTGGCACGCGTTGTGCTCATAGAGGAAAAAAAAAAAAAAAAATACTGAAAATAATAATTTTTATTGTAACTGTAAATTAAAATTTTTATTGTAACCGTAACTTTAAACCATTTGAACTTCTTTATTGATATATTGCTAGTTTCTATGTAACGTAATTACACCTGATGATGCTATTATTATGATAGCGAAAAGCTTTGTGTAGTTTTTAATAAAAATATTGTATATACGTGTTTTAAAGTGCTTTTGTTACCTTTTATATTATTTATACACGTGAAATGTTTTATAATTTTAAACTTTTAATAGTTTTTAATCTCAATTAACTTAATCTGCGATAATTTCAAAACTATTTCAAAAACTTCGAAATAATAAAAATTTATCAAAATTAAACTATCAGATATCATGCAGATATTTAAACTGTTTAATTGTGAGATAATAAATACTGTTGAATATTTAATTCTTTAACATCGCAGTCTAAGATTTTAAAGTTTTAAATAAAATTATCTAAGTAAATTGATCTTGATTTTAATTACGACTTGATTTCATTTAGAATTTCAAAAGGATAAAACTTAGATAACGAATTTTAATCATTTATATTATTTTATTGAACGCGGGTAATGTGATGTGTGATGAATGCCTTAATCAAAATATTTGAATTACAAAAGGAATTTTGTTTTGTTAAATAAAAAAAAATAAAAAATTAAATTAAAAATGAACTTCTGTGCTAATACGTAAATTCCGAATGATAAATTAAAGTACCTGATAAGAAGATGATGATGATAATAATAATAATAATAATAGTATTAAAAAAAAAAAAAAAAAAAAAAAAAAGCAGATTTTTACTTGTGGGCATAATTTCAGTCTGCGAAAAAAGTACATAAAAAAAAAAAAAAAAAAGAAGAAGAAGAAGAAGTAAATCCAAATTTTAAATAAACCAAATACTTATTAGCATACACGTATATTGTGTTCATGAAAAAAAGTGCAATATCTTTTTAACAAATAGTAAATTGAAAAGATTTGAATGGGAAGGTGATATTTAGAACATGTTTTGTGCACTTATTAGGAAAGAGTCATAAATATTTTGTGGATATTAAAGTATTCATAAATCAAATAATTTATAATTTATTGTATATTTTCAGAAAATATTATAGAAAATCATTGCAGAGTGGGTTTTTTAGCTTATTATTATTATTATTATTTTTTTAAACTGATGAATCCACTTTCATTTATTCAAAAACTTAATTATTTATTTGTTCTCGTTAATTTTTAAGTCTAGCAAGGTAAAATACGACAATAAATACCTACGCAGTAGTAATTAAGCCTATTTTGAACGTTATCATAAACCGAAAAATTAGCTTGAATAATTCATAGTAAAGCTACTTCGTTGTAAAAGTGCATGCACTTACAAAACGACATGGGAAACACGTTGGTTAATTAGCATGAATTTTTAATATGTTATTCTGATCTTCGGAAGTTTATAGTACTTGGGAAAACAAGTTGGTGTAGTTCTAAATATGTATTTATTGATAAAGCTGTTTTTATACCTAGATAGTATATGGTTTCATCAATATTTAAGGTATTTGTAAAAATAAAATATTGGATATGAAAAAAATACATTTTTGTTTCTGAAATGGATATAACTCCTGAAATAAAAATAACTAATATAATTAAAATAAAGGCTTTTCTTTTTCAGAAATAATGTGTTTTAAGCTTAGAAAGCTAAATAATATATGGTTATTTATTTTCAGCGTTTTCCCTTTCGGTTGCAAAACGAATATATTGACATTTTTTTAAAATATATGCGAATGACTTTTATTTGTAAAATTATTATTATGATAAATTGTGATTTTTTTTTTTTTTTTTTATGTAAATACCTGATATAACAAAAAGTTGGTTTTATAGTTTTTCAAAATTATTGGTGATTTTTTTTTTTTTTTTTTTTTTTTTTTTTTTTAATTATTCATATTTTAATAGAAACACACACTTAAAAAAATATATAGAGACATTGTTAAATGTTGTTATCTTGCACATAAACTAAAAAGTGCTAAATAATAATTTAGTATTTGTTGATTCTTCTTTTGGTCTATAGAAGAGACTGCACGCGTTTTGGTATTCCTACAATGAATTTTCTGCAAAAGATTTTGAGTTTGTCTCAAGCAATACATTAAACATTAAATAAGTAATTATATATATATATATATATATATATATATATATACGCAATTTTACTTTTTTTTCTTTTTTTTTTTTTTTTCGATTCACTTCTGCTGCAACAAAAATTCGTAATTTTTTTCTTGTATTGATAGAAAATTAAAAAAATTCTCGACGTATATTATTATGCCTATTAATTTTATATCAGGTCATAGATGGCATTTTAAACTTCTATACGTAAAACGCATTTTTAAGATATGTTAATAAATGTCGCTGTTAATTAGTATTTTCACAAACATTGATTTTGCGAAAAAAAATAAACAAATAAAAGGCCTAATAATTTAGCTAACACTATAGTTCGGTAACACATTTAAAAATTAAAATATTTATTTTAGTTAATTTTTTTTTTAAATCTTCTGCCTGCCTTTGAAAAAGGCAAAACTGTAGTCTTGTTTTCTAAATAACTAGCAAAGACCCGGTTCGGGAATGTATTGAGTTTCGAATGCGGGAAAAATTTCGAAATCAAACTCGAAATGTAAAAAACTCTGCCTGATGCTACCTCCGTGCCAATAGATCAAAGTTTGTTAACGAAACCATTTTTTACTTCCTTATACGAAGTATAAGGAAGTATAGTAATCCCGATTTGCGAAATGGATTTTGTATTTCACATTGCTCAAAAACGAATGATCGCTGAATGTTGCTAATTTATACGTGTGACTTTCATGATGTCTAGTTGCACACCTGCAAGTGTCATCTTAACACGAGCTCTCGTTTTAGAGATATAAGGGATTTTACACGATTTTTCGTGACGTCTGTATGTGTGTGTGTTTCTGTGTGTGGGTATGTCGCATAACTCAAAAACGGTTGGACGTAGAAAGTTGCGAATTGGTACATAGGTTTGTTAAAACATCTAGTTGTGCACCTACCTTTTTGGACTTTCTATGATTTTCCGTTTTGGAGATATTAAGGAAAATTAGGTTCATAATGACAAAAATTTGGCCATAATGTATCAAAAAACGGTAATAACTCAAAAACGGTTTAGACAAATCTTGCAATTTAACTGACTTTCCGATTAGCTAGACATTTGAAACTTTCAGAAAAGCTCAGAACACGTTGACAATGCATTTTTTTAATATTTTTAGCCAACTGTTTCCGATACCTGCTGCCTTCAGCAGCGTTTATGCGATTCAACAGAAAATTTATTTAACTAACCTCCCGACTAGCTAGACATTTGAAACTTTCAGATTAGATCAGAACACGGTGAAAATGCATTTTTTAAATACTTTTAGCCAACTGTATAGGGTCCCTGCTGCCTTCGGCAGCGTTACCAGTTCAAATCTTGGAATCGATTTGTAACTAACTTCCCGACTAGCTAGACATTTAAAACATCCGGAAAAGCTCAAAATACGGTGACAATGCATTTTTAAAATATTTTTGGCCAATTGTTTCGGGTCACTGCTGCCTTCGGCAGCGTTTACATGGTTCAACAGAAAATTTATTTAACTAACTTCCCGACTAGCTAGACATTTGAAACATTCAGAATAGTTCAGAACACGGTGAATATGGATCTTTTTAATACTTTTAGCCAGATGTTTCAGGTCCCCTAATTTTATATAAATTTTAATTTACTCATTTAAACTTATATTAAAAGCGAATTAAATGTGAATAAAATAAATCAAATCAAATCAAAATCAAAATAGGGTTTTCCTAATCTAGAATTTCACTTATTTTTTGTTATATGAGATGCATATATATTTGACCATGTTTAGAAGCTGCCTTACCTTGTTACCAAGATTTTGTATGAGAATGATACACAGTTCTATAATTTCTGGTATTAATTAGAGCTCTTTTCTTTTATATTAATTTAACATTTGAGATTTGCCATAAAGAAATTAGCTGTAGTGGGTCTTTTTTTAAAGTGTTGTAACATAAAATTATAAGTAAAAAAGAAAATTACAATATTTACAGAAAACTGTACCATGTAAATAAATATTGTTTATAGGTACACTACACTGTAAAAAATTTTACGGCAATTTACAAATTATTACTTAGTAATAGTACAGGTATTATCTCAACTACTAGGGAAAACTTTGTAACCAGATTCTCTTTGTATTCAATGCTTAAATAACATATGTAATCCTACTACATTCTTCCTAGTATCTCTACGTCTTTGGCTCTCCCCCACGGATTACCCCGTTTGGAGACGGAGAGAGCGATTTCATTTGAGCAAACGCCAATACTGCGCGCATGCGTAGAAGGTACCAGAGAAGAAGCCGAAGCGTGAGCGTCGGGTCTCTCGTAAAATCGTAATGAGGCGGACTTTTTGAATCTTAATCTGTGATATTTTATTTATTGTTAACGTTATACACATCTGCATTTTTAAAAAAGTAAGAAATCATAAATATATATCCTTAATTTGTAATACAGGTTGCTTAGTTTTACGTTATCTTATTTTAATTTAAACTTTTATTTTGATGTGAACATCAATTCTTAAGCCTTATTTTGGAACTTATGTGTTGGAAAACTGCATGATGGACGCGTTTCAAATATCTGCTAGGTGGAGGTTTGTGTTAGTTAGTGATTATTTATTTAAAATTGCTACCTACGCAAATAATTTCCTGGCAAAGCTTTAATAAGTTGGATAAAACAATCAAATAAGTTGGATAAAACAACCAAAAAGTTAAAAAGGTATGTAGTTTTAATTATTATTATTCTCAGGTACTTATTTAATTTAATGTTTTTATTTTTTGTAAAATAAGTATTACATAATTAACCCCTGAAAATGGTATGCATAATTTATGCAGTTTAGAAATACCATATTAAGTTTCACTTTCACCGATATATATTTATAAAAATATTAAATGACCTTTATTGTTATTTATTATTAAAATTCTAAAAGTGTATTTTATTTTACTTTATTATATTTAATTTTTTTTTTTTTTTTTTTTTTTTTTTTATGTGTGTCATAACAACATGTTATGGATGTTATTTCACTGCCTAATAATAATATATATATATATATATGTACATAACAGTTTATTGATTCATTATGTATAAAGACAGTCAGTTTTATTCCAGTTTTATAAGCTCATATTTAAAAAAAAAAAAAAAAAAAAAAAGTGATAATTAAAAGAAAAAACATAATTAGAAAAGATTTGTTTATAAAAATAGATTTAATATTTATTGATAAAAGTTTTGAAAAAACGTATAAATATTACTTTTTTCAAATCAATTTTATGACATTAATCAATTAGAAAAACATTGAATAGGTGCATAAAACTTAAAACAATAATTTCTTAATGTATATACTACGTTATTGGAAAAAAACTATATTTCTTCTTGTTATTATGAAGAAGATTTTTGATGACAATAATAGACATGAATAAATATATTGAATTATTGGAGAATACTAAATGCATAATATCCCACTGAAGCTTTTGTTATTATTATTGTTAAAGTAAACTTCAGTTTTATCAAGGTTTTTTAAATAATTTTAAATGTAATGTACTGATTATTTTGAAAAATATGCTGATTTTTTTACCGAATAAAATTTGGCATAGTACTGCAAAAAATATTTTCTTTTCACATCATATTTTAAAAGTTTCGATTCTTTAAAATAAAATTTATTAATTAAATGTACAATATTAATATATATACGTATTTATTTATTTATTTTGACTTATTCAAAAAGAAAATATCTTTTAAAAAACATATTTAATATATTATGTATAAAAGTTAAGGCAAAAACTTTTCAGAGGCTACCCCTGAATTCAGGGTTTTTAAAAATTTTGCTGTCTGAATCTCATGTTAAATTATTTTGTTTTTTATAGAAATTTCTTATCTTGAATGTTCAATTTGTTTTATAATGTATTAAGAAGTCTCCTAATACTATCACTTATTATAGGTAGCGATAGCATATATCATTAATAAATCTCCCCTATTAGTAACAGTTTTCAGGGTTTTTACATGTTAGATAGTTTCACCTCTGACTTTGGTATATATTTATGATATTTCGAGCAATTTAGATCTTCTAAAAGTATATATTTAAATAAACACATATAATCTGCCGTCATTTTTAATAAGAACTAAACATAAAAAAACTTCTGTTTAATATATTGAGCAATATGAAATTTTTTTCTGGAACATTGTACCATGCTCATATTTACCAAATAAAGTTTGGCATATTATATTGCAACAAATATTTTCTTCTCACAATCATATTTTAAAGGTATATATTTTTTAGTTAAAATTCGTTAAAATATGATTCCATTTATTTATTTATTTATTTTGACTTAATCAAGAAGATATTTTGTTTATGATATATTTAAAATATTATACTTAAAATTATGGTGAAAATATTGTTAACGTTTTTAATATTTCAAACAATTTAAATTTTCTAAGAGTACATATTTAAATAAATATTTTTTATCAGCAATTATTTTTAACTAAAACTAAAGAGGTTTCTTATTATTTTTCTATTATTATTTCATTAAATTTTAAATTTAACATTGTGAAATATATGCTCATATTTACCAAATAAAGTTATGCATATATTATTGCAAAAAATCTTTTCTTTTCACAATTATATTTTAAAGGTATCGATTTTTTGAGTTAAAGTTTGTCAATAAAAAGTGATTCCATATACGTACTTATTTATTTATTTATTTTGACTTAAAAAAAAAAGTTTAATAAATTATATATAAAAATTAAGGTAATGATATTGATATATGTTTTTAATATTTCAAACAATTTAGATTTTGTAAAAGTATATATTTAAATAAACATTTTCGATCAGCCATCATTTTTAACTGAAACTAAACATAAAAGGTTTCCTATTATTTTTCTATTATTTATTTAAATTTTTTAGCAATATTACTCATAATATTAAATATTGTTAATTTAAAAATATTAGTAAGGTAACATGGGGTATTTAAGGGTAAATTTATTTATATTACTTGTAGTATTTCTGTAAACGTAACTGTAAAATTTTTGTGAATATAACCGAAATTCATTTGCATTATTAATTACATCTCCTTAGCACAATTACTGATAAAAAATCTGTATTCTAAACAAAACAAATTTAGTAAGGTTACATGCATATTATTTGAATTTACACTAACAATAACCATGTATCCTACACAAAACATTTCCTGGTAAAATTGCAGTATTACTTTCAGTAATGCTACTAACACAATCTTAGTAAACATACAAAAAAAGCGGTTGACCCGTTAACTAAGAGTTTCTTAGTATGCGTGTAATGTTTACTACCTCTAACGGAGTAAGATCACTTTTGAACAATCTGTATTGGCTACTAGAAAAGTTTATGGAATACCAGTTTCCTAGAATTTTTCTAGTAGTACTACAGAATTTTTTTTACAGTGTATGCTGTAATTTCTTTAACCGTGTCTCGTTTTACTTGCAAAGAATTATTTTGTACGGTATTTCAGTTATTTCTCTGTACTCAATATTGCCTGTCATTTCTTAGAAGAAACACTATTCACTAAGCCAAGTAAGAATGAATCACTACAAAAATGTCAGGAAAATCGTGTTTCTTTAAAAAATATATATCTTACGTCCTTAAAGCACCTAACACGTTTTTCGAGAAGTACAACAGAAGACATCAAAGATTTTTCTGATAGTTGTAATCTTTTGGCAAGTGTATTTGATTTTGGGATCATGGGAATTAGAAAACTTATTCCGTTGCTATAAAATTTAAAACAATATCGTGATAATAAAATGTATCAATAGAATATTTTACTGTCGTTTGATATATTAATTCTAAATCAAGAACAAACCCTGTTGCGGAATTGTAAATTTATAGGTATTTCTCCTAGAATAAATGCATCTTTTGAAAAATTAGGTAACACTCTTTTGCACACGAAATTAACGATTAGTAATTTTACCTTCTTGGTTGATAATATTGTGAAATTTGTTTCGAATAATGCGTAAGATGTATTTTAATCGTTTATAAATTATAAGGTAAAATGCATATTCTAGAAAATCTAAAACTAACACTTTTTTGTTAAGCTTGATGATATGGGATAGTTTAACCGTTTTAATGCTAAAGCACTTTCAGAAATACAACCTTAAGTTGCTATCGGTTTTACAGGCCTCGATAAAAGTTTTTCCAGTGTAATACAAATTTAATTTTAGCTTTATAAAAAAATTCGAAACCCAATCATGCCTAACTGGAAAACCACGCCGTGCAGTAAAAAAAAAAAAAAAAAAAAAAAAAAAAAAATCTAAGTAAGCAGCATTTGAAAAGGCATATATAAATGTGTATTTTTATGCATAAATCCTTTACCCTCGATAGCTCTTTCTACAGAAATAAAATATGAAATTTTCTAATGATCTATAAAAACACACCTAATTAATGAAAAACACGCCTTACTGTAGTGTATGTAAATGGCAAATTTAAGTATCATTAAAGGATGAATTAAAAAAAAAAAAAAATGTGTTTTACCATTAATAATTGATCACACATAAAATTTAAGAGCAACGAAAAAATCCAAATTTAATGTAGTTTGCCAAATGTATAATTCAGCGTAATGAGGGGTGTGTATTTTGATAAGATTTTATCGAGACTCCGCCCATTCTTTTTTTTCCCAACTTATTTAACAAATATAAGGATATATATTTTAAAAATGATGAAACGAGCGTCGTAATATTTTATGCGTCGAAAATCACGTTAGATATTTCTCTTTCGAAAGAACGACATTTAATTGATATCAATGATCAGACTACTAACGTCGTCTTCTGTTGATATTTTTTGAGTATTTAAAAAAAAAAAAAAAAAAAAAGAAAGAAAAATTTTATTAAATAAAACACAATCACTCATACAATTATCAGTTAATTTATTAATTCTTTTTTGTGTTTTACAAAGAAATAACGAAAGAAAAGAACTTTATAAAATAAATATCTTTTTTTTTTTACTTTTTGTAAAAGAAAAACTAGTATGTTGTGGCCACCACAAGACTTTCTTCTATATTTTCCTATACATATTCAATCAGTAACAATATTTAAAAAAAAAAAAAAGATTTTTTTTTTTTTTTTTTTTTTTTTTTTTTTTTGTGAAAATTAATACATATTCAATCACTAACAATATTTAAAAAAAAAAAAAAAAAAAAAAAAAAAAAAATAGAATTTTTTTTCTGTTTTTTTTTTTTTTTTTTTTTTTTTTTTGGTTAAAAGTAAAAAAAATCGATAACTTTGTTTTAAATTATCACAGATTTATAGTTCAACCATTCGTTTTAAAGGTATTGACGAGACCTTTCGAATGATACCCATCTTCAAAATTTACCCCCCCAGGGGGGGAAGCGATGCCCCCCCATGCACAAAATTTTTTTCCTAGTTACGTACTACTATTATCAATAATTCATATTAATTTTACAAACACAAGTGTAAAATAACTCTTATTATGCACATTTATACGAATTTTTGTCCTATGCTGCCATGTTAAAAATTTAGATAAAATGCTATCACAGCGCCACCTGTTGAGCTATTGATCCCCAAATATAATCAGCAACAGTTTATGTCGGGGACCAACTAAATACCAAGTTTGGTAAAATTTCGTTTAAAAAAAAAAAAAAAAAAAAAAAAAATACGATTATTTTTCTAAGTTTTTTTTTTGTTAAAAGTAAAAAAAATCGATAACTTTGTTTTAAATTATCACAGATTTATGGTTCAACCATTCGTTTTAAAGGTATTGACGAGATCTTTCGAATGATACCCATCTTCAAAATTTAACCCCCCCGGGGGGGTACATCCCCCCCAGGGGGGGAACCGATGCCCCCCCATGAACAATTTTTTTTTCCTAGTTAACTACTACTATCATCAATAATTCAAATTCATTTTACAATCACAAGTTTAAAATAACTCTCATTATGCCCATTTATACGGAATTTTGTCCTATGCTGCCATGTTAAAAATTTGCATAAAATGCGATTACAGCGCCACCTGTTGAGCTATTGATCCCCAAATCTAATGGGCACCAGTTCATGTCAGGGTGCAACTAAATACCAAGTTTGGTTAAATTTCATTCATATGTTCGTGAGATACAGCGTCCACAAAAAAATGATACAGACAGACAGACACACAGACAGACAGACAGACAGACAGACACACAGACAGACATTTTCTAAAAACTATCAATTCGTGTTCAGGACATCCCAAAACGTGTAGATCCGTCAAAAAACGGAGGTCGAAAATTTTCGCGAATCCAATACTTTCTCTATATTACATATAGAAGAAAGTAATAATGAAAAGATGATGTTTACAATTGTATTTTCCTGCACAAAGGCCATGTAGCCTTTTCTTACAGCAAGCGCAGATGGGGTTGGAATGCTTTATCTCACCCTGCTTGTTACTGTAGACCACACATTGATGTAAATTTCGTCACTATTTGGTTCCAATGTCTCATCCTCCTACGTACCATCATGCACCGAATCATCGTCCAAAATAATATTGCGACGTATCATAACCAACTGCTTCACATTATGTAGAAGTTCCGATTGACTGATTAATTTTTTAAAGAAAAAATTAAATTAAAATTCCGGTGTTACCTAAATTGTATCTCTCGAAGCGCTATCGCGCTGGTTCGCAGTTTTCGAGACTGCACATTGCAGCGCTATCGCGCTGCTTAGCAGTCAGACGGTTAAAGAAATAAAATATAAGTAAAAGTGAATTGTAATGTTTGCTAAAACTTCCGTTTCAATAAAATCTAACTTTCATATTTTATGAAATCGTCATTTAAAAAAAAAAATAAAATTACAATACATTACTACACTTCTTTAATTGACCAAATATTAAATAATCCTTTTTTTTTTTTTTAATGGAAAAAAATAAAGAGGGATTTTTAACTTATATATGTAGACCTGTTAACTATGATAGTTTATCCGCAATGGTAAGCCCCGCCATTTTTTCTTACCAGAATAGTTGTAGAGCAATCATACTTGCCGTTATGAACCGTACAATTTTTAGTACCCGCCTTTTTTTTTACACCAATAATATTTTAGAGTAATTTTAGTCTTATTTAATCGTAACAAAATTTGGAGAGAATAACTCTAAAAATATAGTGGTGTGAGAAAAGTGGCGTTTTTTCAGGGGGCGTTAACATTTGTACGGCTATTTGTGAGCTGGTAGGCAAGTACGGAGCAATAGTGTTCTTATTTATTCATGAGAACATATTGCTAAATATTACTCTACAGCTATTCTGGTGTGAAAAAAGGGCGGCGCCTAATACCATTACGGATAAACTAGCATAGTTAGCAGGTCTATATATGATTTTTATAATTACAGTTAATGTTTAAAAAAATCTGTTACAAAAGAGCCACTATTTAGAATGACCTGAAATTTAACTTGAATATACGCATAAAAAATAAATAAATATGGCAGAAAAAAACAATAATTTGAAATTTTAGCGTTAGATGGCGCCTTACTCGTCAGAAACATAGATGATGTCGGATAACAGTGATACTGGCAGTCGACATGGCTCTTTTCATTGAAAGCCCATCAACCATAACTAAAGAATGCCCTTTTGAATTGGGCCAAAGGTCAGAAACTAAAAATTAAGAAACAAAGACATTGTTTAGATAAAAAACTGCAGAAAAAGCAACATTGAAATCAATTTTTAATAATCTTGACGCAAAAAATTGAGAAGAAAACAACACAGAAATCGTTTTTTAATTTTTCTAATAATCCCAAAACAACAGAATTATAAATAATGAAATCAGATTTTAATTGTTGCAAGATTTGTTTACTTCAAATTGAGAAATAGCCACAAGCAGAAATAACCAAATTTAACATTAAATGACCTACGCTAGAGTCTTGCATCGGGTCAGGAAACCCTATTTTATACGAGGTACGAGTCGGGTTGACTGATTTTTTTCATGCAGGTTGGTTTGATTTAATTTTTTTTTTTTTTTTCTTGCGGGTTGGGTTCCAGATTAGGTTGTGTTTAGCGTTCAACAAGTCGTGTCTCTTGAGATTATTTTTCCAAAAATTTACAAATAAGCAGAAATTTATTTGATATAATTTAATTGTATATCTGATATAAACATACTATATTTATCCATGATTAAATAAACGCATATCCAAATTATTATAGTAAACACCTTTACCAGAAAAAGCAATAAAAAAGATTTTTTTTTTTTCATTTCTCTCTCTCTCTCTCTTTTTTAATATAATCAGTAAAAAATAAACTGCAAACACTAAACTTTAAGCACGCATCCCCCTCCCCCACCCAACTTAAAGTACGCAACACACGTAAATGGTCAATTTTTATAAATGAATTTTTCAGATTTTTAACTTTTTAACTTAATATATTGGGAATTACTTTTTTAATTCTTTTTAAAATGATTTACCAACGGTGTGTCAATGAAAATTTACTTTATTTTCAAACTTAAAAGTTGTTGCATGCTTTTTAGGTAAATTATTAATTTTTAATTAGTTTTTGGGTTTGGTGTCAGGTTCGGATGTAAAGAAGTAGGGTTCAACTCGTCAAAATTCTATATTGAAGGTACGAGTTGATGAAAAAAAAAATAATAATAACCTTGCCAGTTTCAGATCGGGTTTCGGGTTGATTTAAAATTCATGTTTCGACTAACAAGAGGTAACACAAAGTATTTCCCCAAAAAAGAATGACATTATTGTCATTCTTTTGATGAATGAATGATGAATGAATGATGCTGTCAGTCCATGGAATGAACACTTTTCAGTTACTTTTTCATATTGAAGAAGCACTAATGAGTCTTCAAACGGAATTTCTGCTGTCCATTATTTGTATTTCTAAATATTGCCCTATATAATATATCCATGGATAAAAATATAAGCTTCATCTATCCAAGAATGTGTTATGTTTATCCATTGTACACATTCTTGCAAGTCGGAAAATCTAGACCAAGGGTGTATTGAATTGGCAGGTCAGGAAACGTAAATACTTAAAATTATCTTTTTTTTTTTTGTGGATGAGAAATCAGTATGTTTCGTTAGACTTTAAGCACTGTGCTCACAGAAGACTCCAATGAATGTAAATTTCCTCTGTACTGTATATTTCTACACCATAGCTTTTCGCTTTCTGCACTGCTGTAGAAACATCTCATAGTCACATAGGTGGCAATTTGTACTGCTTTTTAGCACCACTATTTCTTTGCAAAAAATCATTATGTTTAATCACAGAAAACTGCTAAAAAATTATTAAAAATTTCTAATAAAAATATTCAGTAGCAAAGAAACGTGCAAGTTAGCAGCTATGTAATCATACCCGAACAGTTAGATTCCTCCCTTTACCAGACTGCCATTCAAATGAAACTGTGTCTTCGAATTTTCTAATAATCTTCCGCAGACCGTTGGCAGGTATTAAATATGAGCTATCAATACAAAATCATATTGTTCTTATACACTACCTTCACAAACATAGCGACAAAAGTCTTTAAGATGATCAAGATTAGTTTCTAAGACGCAACATGATGTTTAAACGGTATGCACCCACATTTTTACAACAAATATAATGTGTGTTAGGCATGATATTTTCCCTTTCTGTTTATTCTAACGTGTCCAAGCGCACAAAATTGGTAAATTCGAAAGTTTTTTTTTTTTTTTTTTTTTTTTTTTCCTGCAGTACATTTTCCTTTTCTTCGATTATACTGTGATCACATTTTAGGTCACTGTATTCAGTCATTTATACTCTTCCTTCCTTCCTTTCTTTCTTATCTTTTCTTTCTTCTTTCTTTCATTCTTTTCTTTTTTAGCATTTTGAAATTGATTTTTAGTTATATTAACACTGTTATATTAACTAGTTTCTGCGTAATGGCCCAAATAATATCCAAACCAGAAATCAATTTAAATTTATCTTACCATTTTTGCATGATTGGCAATAAATGAACAAAACCAGATTTTTTACTTTATATATATATATATAAATTTAACCTATATTTTGATATATATATATATATACAAAATATTTTTAAATACGATATAGTTAGCTCAAAAACTATGGTTTATTTTATTTTTTTTCAATTTTGAAAAATAAGATTTCATCCAGAAAGGGGTTAAAATAACTGTTGTAGAACCAATTCCAGACCTTTTCCTAAAATTCGAATAAATACTCTGAGGAAAAATATGAATTATATGCATAATTTAAGGGTGTTTTTAAAAATAAATTTAATACTATAAAACTTTAAAAACTCGCAAGTTTCAACATTAATGAATTGAGGAAATTTACCTCTTTCGATTTTAATAAATTTTCATTTTTGACAATCTGCGACATATTTCACAGAGTTCGTACGAAACATGCTTCACTCAAGCAGTGTTTCACCACAATTCTCAAAAGAAAAGACTCTTTTGCTATTCATATGTATATTTTATGGCAAAAATTCAAAACTACTGGTAGAGAAATTGAAGGATGGTGCGAACCCACGTAAAAAGTTTGAAATAAAAAAAAATAATAATAAATAAATAAATACGTAAACAGCAGTCGCATAAATTTAATTAGAAATTTTAGAGATTATTGTAGTCAGTATGAAGAAGTAATAAAATGTATATTTTAAAACGAATCATTTTATGAATCTCTATTTCTTCCTTTTTTTTTTTTTTGTATAATCTTTTTTCTTTTTTTTTTTAAATTATTGTTTAAATTTTCATAATAAAATTACCGTAATTTCTGGTAGATAACCCGCAGGTAAGATACGTCATTTCTCCACCAGAAATTTTATTTAATAGAGAAATCTATACTTTTTCGAAGGAAGAGCTCGTATAATTATAAATTTACTTATCAATTGAAATTTCTGGTGCAAAACTGGATTATATAACCTGCGGAGAATCTACCAGAAATTACGGTACTTATATAAACTGTTCTTAAAATACCAAAACACTGTATTGAAATTTGAAAATAATCTAAGGTAATTAATATAACAACTATTTTTATTTTAATGCACTGAAATGTAATCACACAGTATGAATATATTAATATATATAAGAAAAACTATTACTGTACTGAAAATGAATAATGAATAATAAATAGTTTTGTTTTCACTAATATACATGCCCAAATAAATTACTGTTTCTTTTTGCTTTTTTAGAAACATTGCGTTCTTATTTCATCAACCTTATTTCACGTTTCTCCTCAAAAAAGCAAAACTTTGAACGCAGATAGCAACAAGTACAAAAGTACTTTTCTACTTGGCGATCGATTTTGGCGTTTCTTGTACAAAACTCTGCCAACTGGATATCCTTTGATCGTTAGCGCTCCAGAAAATCACGTGTTGAATTTCCCCAGTCCTATCTTATGCATACGGCTGGTTACATCCAATTTCGTTGTGATCATCGCGTTTTAAAACGCTTAATACTGAGATATAAAAATATTAAAAATTAAATATTTTAAATCAAGAACAATTTGTCATTGGTCAGTGTACTGGCTATCTTCAGCTAAAAAGGAACTATATCTACTGTGGCGTTCTAATTTGAGGTAAGACATATAGAATAAGTTATTTTAAGTCTAAATTATATAAATGGTACTTTTTTTTAATGATAAAAATACTTAATCAAATATCCAATCATAAATAAAAGATATTGGAATTCTTCAAGGCAAATAAGATGGGGTTTAAGTTTTACATTTAGATAAATTTAAATTAGGTTAAGGTTAAAAATTGAGGGAATTTCTTTCCATTTAAAATAAAAATAGAAATTTTTTCCGGTTTTTCATTTTCTAACAAATATTACCTTATATTTGAAATGAAAATGTAGAAAAAGAAAAAAAAAAAGATTTAAAAAGAAAAAAAAAGATATTTTTTAAAAGTTTCGAGCAAAAGAAATGTAAGCTCTGTGAAAGCACCCAATTCGATAAAGATTAATAATCTACGAATAGTATTTTCAGTTTAGTTTATATATATATATATATATATATATATTCATTTTGTTTAGTTATAGCTATCATTATGTTATTACTATTAATTAGTTTTGGCAATAAAGCTATAATTGGAATTAAAAAAAAAAAAAAAAAAAAAAAAATCGAAACGTTCAGCATCATAAACAAATATAAGAGTTGTTTTTTATGTTAAAAGCTTATTTTATGACAAGGCTTTCTATTTAAATTTAATGGTGGAAGAATCAAGAAGAAACTATGGATTGCAAGTGTCCTTGATAACATATATATATATAAACTATATCTCATGAAAATTTTTTTGAACAACAATACATAAATTATTACGATAAATTACCTTTTCAGTATTTTTGTTAATTAATAATTATTTCCAATGTAATATTTAAAAAATAAACCGACATCGTTTAGCAGTGGATAAGTTTTTATTTAGCTTTGTCAATGAAACCAATAAAGATATATGTATATATATAAGAATTAAGAAAAATATTTCATTATGATTTCTCATCTTTTTTTGTATTTTGTTAACTGTTTCTACGGTCAATAGATTGACATTATTATTATTATTATTATTATTATTATTAATTATCTGTAATTGTGATAGTATTTTTATTATTAGTTAAAGTTTTGAATTCTTAAAAAAAAGGAATTCTATAAAACTTAGAAAATTATTTCATAAAAAACAAGATATATTTCATTATGACCATTTATCCTTTGGAAATTTGATTAATTGTCTAAAATATTTCAACGATGATTTAAGTTTTTTTTTTTTTTTTCCTTTGTAAACACTTCGAGAAGTTACAAAAAGTATTTTAGTTTTAATTATAATTTTATAGAAAAAAGTCAAATGAAAGTTTCGAAAATTCTATAAGTATGAAAATTAACATCTACCAGACATATTTCACTAATAAATTGAAAAGAGTTTGCATTTTGGCCCCTACTCCTTTCTTGAAGTTGTAATTATTTAAAATTCTCAAGAATGGTGCTGTATCTTATTTTCTCTTAAGTATTGGTTCGATAAAAAATGTGTATTTTCAAATGTATTGTTAATTCTCTCTTATGTTCTAACAATCTAATAATTTGTGTTATTTTCCTCCATCAAATTTACATTTCTGCAAAACCAGTTTCACATAGAAATTTTTAATTGTCAGAAAGAACTATTTTTAAAGGATGTTTTGTTTCGATCAAATAAATCCTTGTTTATAAATTAAATTTTCTGATGTGAAATTGATTTATTTTACTTGCATATTATACACAGGGAAATACGGTATACGTATTTGTAGTAGAGTTCGATTTTTGAATGTTACATGAAAAGATTTATGTGCAGTTAGTCTTAAACCATCATTTTTCTCGTGAATTTTTAAGCCATTATTTAGATATTTTAAATATTCATTAATAAAACTTTCATTGAAAATAATTTCGTAAATGGATAGAAAATTAGATTTATTAATAATTAGAATAACATTAAATAAAATTATAATATTATTTTTTGAGTACTGACAACATTTCTTAATTATTCTTAGATATTATTAATACTCGCCCTTTATTCATATTATTCTTTTTCAATAGTAATTTTCTTCTTTTAATTGTAATGTTAAGGTACAAAACATTATCCTATAAAGAAAAATTTGTGTAAAGTAAGCGAGTGTTGTTATGGAATAATTTTAAAAATGTTGGCTACCATCTTTTTATATGGCAAGGATGGAACACCGGCGCAGAATTCATACCGGAATTTGTTTAAGAAATTTCTCTACTTATAATATCGTTGATTTAAAAAGTAAAAAAATTGCTTACATTGATAGTGGTATGAATTCTGCGCCCGTGTTCCATACCTGTTGTGTGATAAGTATTTTTATTGTGAAACTATTCATAAAATAATTCTTTTTATATCAGACGAAGAAAAATGCCAATATGTCTTACAGGTAATTTATTACTATAATTTCCTGCGTTTAATTAGCAGGTCGGGTGAATCAGTTTTACGCCAGAAAATTTTTGCTATCAAACAAAGATGTATGTGCACAAGATTTATTTATTTGTGCAGGTATAGGGCAATTCACTAAAAATATAACGTTAATTACATACATAGCTATTTCCGCTTTCGCCAATATTTTCTAACAATTATCACTATCTTGTTTAATCACAAACGCTACAGTAAATATGCCATTCATATTTCTATATGGTAATAGTGGCAGAGAAAAAAAAAAGAAGAAGAAGGATTCTTTTTCTTTTTTGTGACTGATGTTATCTTCTACAACGATATCATCTGTAGAATAACGATAAGATTTACCTTTTATTAAAATTTCTCGTGTAAAATAAACCGATTTATCTTACATACGAATTATACGCAGAAATTACGGTTTATACAGAGTTGTTTTCTTTTTCGTTAATTGTAGTATCATATTGGAAAATATTATTCTCAATGAATTGCGGTGTGGAAAAAAGGACGTTTACTAGCAATGTTCCGGAATAAATTACGAAAGTTGGCAGTTCTGTATATAGACTTTTTTTTTTTCTTTTGTATATATTTGCTAATACAAATTTTCTCAGTGTATAAGTATATACAAATGAGCATGATATTAAATCTATATATATATATTAGTTTTAACACGTAATCAATGCATGATATTAATTTATTAAAACTACGGATATAATTTTTATTTAGATTTATTTTTTAATCTGAAGTAGTTTGTCACATTCGTGTTTTATTTCCTTATGTTACGGAAATCAGATTTAGTAAGATAACTTGCATCGCGTACTTTTATCCATTCATGTACCTAGTATTGCGTGAGTTAGTAATATATCATTTTAAGACTTTTTCTGCTATCAAGGAACAATTCATAGTCAGTCAAAAAAGATCAAACATATGTCACCTATTTTTTGTCATTTGATGTGGTTCAGTGAGAAAAAGACATTTTTATTAGTTCTTTTCAGACAATTATTTATATAATGAAAGGATTTTGATGTAACCTACTAATTATAAATTAAATATTTATTTAATGTTTGTAAATGGTTTTTTTTGTTTCATTGTATATATAGAAAAAATATTATACGTTTAACTTAAAGGTTTTATAATTGTTAACATTAAGCGTTATTATAGGAGTTTCTGTGATATATGAGGTATTATATATATATATATATAACAGACGGTCAGTATTGCCAAATTTAGGGACCTTTTTATTCAGTATCTACCACTAATTTTTAATTGTAACGGTTGCATAATCTTTTCGATGATTAATCTTCTTTTTTGTATTGCAACATAGTTGCCAACATTTTAATTTATTACGGTGCATTTTTAGCTACGATAAAATAAGAAAAAATTACTTAAAAAAAAAAAAAAAAAAAAAAAAAAGTAAAAAAAAGTGGTATCGAATGAAGGCGGAGCCAAAAATACTCCGGAATAAATTAAAATGCTGGGAACTCTGTATCAAATATCACTCCTCAAAGTTATTGGTAATTACTAAATACTGAGTCCTTAAATTTGGCAACATTGCAGACGGCAATAATAACATAATTTTTTAGTCTTGAATATAGTTGCTAACTTCAGCAATTTTTAGCCACCGGAGAAATTTAACAAAATTTTTTTTATATATTTCTGCAACAGTTTTAGTTGATTAAATAAGATAAAAAGTTCTACTTAAATTTTCCGGTAGCCAAAAATTGCGAAAATTTTCAAATGTCGTCTTGCATAAGTTTAATTTAATTGCGTTATTCTTTTAGCAAATATAATTAAATAAATTTAACCTTTATTTTATAAAATAAACTAAATTTATTTTTATTTTAAGTTTATACGTTGTAATTATTATATTTACAAATATAAGAACTTAAAAATATTTGTATTATTAAATTAACATTAAATGTCTATACATGTTATAAATTATTTTTGTTGAAAGAAATGTTATAATATTTTAATAACCATCATTATACCTGAAAATGTAAAATATGTTATATCAAAAACATGGAAATAAGTATGTTTAAATTAATTAAAGAACATTTTAGTAAAATATTTATGTCTTTATTGCGTTACGATTTGTAATATACAATCAAATTTACGTAAAGGTGTTTAGAAAAATATAAATATTTTAAACGAACTTATTAACTTTGAACTTGCGACACATATTTTAATGTTATAAAACGCGTCTGACATTTATCACAGGTCTTAATGTAAATAAGTATTTGTGAATCAGCAAAAAAAACATTTCATACAAATTCTCATGTCTTTATTAAATTACAAATTACAAAATGCATTTTAAATTATGTAAATATGTTTAGAAAATCATAAATATTTCACGTATGTTTAGTTAATTATAAACTTGTAATAGACATATTTCATTTTTACATAACACTGTTTCCATTTATTACAGAATATAATGAAAATAAATATGTTGAAAATACTGAAAACTTTTTTTTTTTTAATTTATTTTGTTTGTATTGCATTACAAATCGTAATATGCATAAAAATTATGTAAATGTATTTAGGAAATATTACAATTATTATAGTAATAATACAATCAGATTTTCTTTGTAAAACATAGTATTTAATTCGGTCAAAGTTTTAACAATTATTATACAATGTAATGATCGCCAAATAAAACTGTAATCTTTTTTAATCAGACTAAAACAAAAAGTCTAGTGAACAATATCAATGCATCATTTCGTACGTTTCACAGGATTACTATTAACAATTTTTTGTTGCCATTTTTTAAAAGCGTTCTTTAAACAAAAATTCATTAAAAAAATTATTATAACCACGAAAATCTGGATTTTTCCTACAATTTATATACTTGATATTAAAACATTTGTTATTACTTTTGAAAACAAAGTTAAATCACATTTTTAAAGATGATATTAAGAATAAACGAACAAATTTGAAATACTCAAATTATTAAGAATCTATTTTAATTTAATACTTGACATTAGTCATATATTTATATCATATCTTTTAATTAAAAATTTAAAATACATAATTGTGGGTAAATTATTTAAAATTATTCAAAGATTTTCAGATTAGTTAGTTTATTATTAATTGTATATAATTTAAGCAAAATAAATGTCAGTTTTACAAAATAATAATACTTTGCTATCGATCGTTTTGAACTTTATATGACCCATGTAAATAATTAAAACAATAAAAAAGCATAATTATAGTAAAAAGCTGTCTGGTCTTTTTCTTTATTCCGTCAAAGTAAATGAAATTCACTATAAAATATTTTCCTCCAAAATAATTATAAATTATAATATATTAACAAAATAGTTTCAAAGTTTTTTCTTTATTTTTCCCGTAACATTACCTGCTTGCATAATTTTCTGCATTCAAGATTACTAAATAAACACTTGATCACTCAAGAAGTTTCTTTACTATTTTTTTTTTCTTTCTTTCTCAATAACCAATTACCTTCCTTTTATTTTCGCATAGATTTGATATAAAATTTACATTATCATTAGTAAAAGCAAACAACCTTATATTTTCTTCTTTGATTTTTATCAATTCTTATATTAAGCTTCAATTTTAATAAGACGAGAAAACATAATCATGGTTTAATTAGAAAATTCTGTATTTAGTCGACTGTTGCTCTGATCTAATCAATTGTGAGTAGAATCACTATAGAAAGTTTCACCCTCGAAGGAAAAATATTTTTTTTTTCCCAAGACTTTTTTTCAAAAATAATGAATGTAAGCTTCGTGCATCTTTTAAATTTAAGTTGGAAGCACTGAAGCCTGAAGCCGAGTAAAGTAATTACGTATTCTTCTTTGAAAAGTGTAATTATTGGAATATAATACATGATTTCTTAGTGAGTTGGTTTAAAAATTCACTCTTTTTACTTTCTAAAGTTTATTTTGAAATTACTTGTAAATTTTCATTTCAAATTTTTAACGAAACTTTTAGATATTGATTTTAAAGGTTAAAGTAATTTATTCATTGTAGTTTGCAAAATATCCTTTGTTATAATAATTATTTTTCCTTTTAAAAAATGCTGATGAAAGAAAAATATTTATAAATGAAAATTTATATATATATATATATATTTAAGCATATTAATTATTCTTGTATTCTTAAAAATTCTACATTATATATAAATATACATTTTCTAATTACGCCAAAATGAAAAATCTTCAGTTTTATAAATTCAGCGGAATATATTATACACACACACACACACACAAAAAAAAAAAAAAAAAAAAAAAAAAAAAAAAACATTTTAAATTATTGTAGTAGTTATACCATTAAAAATATTAATATTACAAATTATTTAACATTAGCATCAAAAATATTAATATAAAACTTAATATTATTTAAAGAAAGCTCTTTTAGAATAATAATAATAACAGATAATATTTTCACACAATAATAATTAAATCTCATTGATTAAAAGCAGTATTTTATTAACATGGTTCGTACGGCCACGCCTTTTTTCAAGGACTCTCCCACCAGTATTCTTATACAATATATTTTCTTTTAAGTTTTAATGCTTTTTTAATATCAAAATTTGCTATATAATTATACTGGTGCAGAAAATTAAGAAAATTCAAGGACCGTACGAACTATGATTAATTTTAGAATAAATCATAATATCGTCAAAACTGTGCGCGTAATTTATCAAAATTGCGTTATGCTTTAGTTTCGACACACATAGATAAGGAAAGTGATATATATTTTTATAAAGATTGAATGAAAATTGCATTATTAGGCTTTCGCTGACAGCTGTCAACATAGTTGCCAACATTTTAATTTATTTCCGGAATATTTTTAGCCTCGCCTTAAATTCGCACCACTTTATTTCAAGAATATTTTTTTCAACGCAATAAAAGAAGAAAAGTATATTCTTAAAAAATAAGTGGTATGGATTAAAGGCGGGGCTAAAAATGCACCGGAATAAATTAAAATGTTGGCATCTCTGACTGTCAACGATCAGCATTTATTCTTTGTTTATATAACGTCTCAAAATATGTAATATACTCAAAATATGTAAAATGTTATTTTTATAATTAATTTCGAAATCAAAGAAAAATAATGAAATAAATTGGTTTTAAAGGACATCGAATACAATCTTCATTGGTTTAATTTCTGTATTTTTTAGTTTATCAACGATCAGAATAAAAAATTAAATTACTTAAAAAACGATTTAAATGCACTTTAGTACATTACTTGCAGATGATGTAAAAATACGCATTTTTACGTAAAACGAGTCCCGCCTTTGAACTCTTATCCAAAAAAATATTTTACTTTAAAGAAAAATTTTACATATTCCTGTTTAACACTTTATTTGCTGTTGTTGCATGATAACGCTAATGACAAGTTCACTATCGAATATTGAGGATAAAATTTATGTTTTTAATCAAGAATACGTAAAATAATTTCGTTAAATAATCTGACGTTTTAGAGGTACGCAAAGAGGTTGGATTTACTGTTCAAAATCGGAAAAATATTCCGATGACAATGCATAGTGTCCAAGTGTTTAGCTACTGGAAATTTTTAATAGTTTAATTATTATTATTATTATTATTTCGTTTTATTTATGGAATTAAAACTGCTACACAAATGTATAAAAATTTTCTACTAAGTTTTTCGGGTATCTAAAAATGTATGTATCTTTGACAATGTGTCAAGGAGAAATCGTGCTATATTACATAACTTTTAATGCACGTTATCAATTCATGAAAATATTCTAGTTAAATTTTAACATATACAGTACATGGTTTTCAAAATTTGTATAGTATTTTGAATCAAAAATTTAATCAAATTTCCTATAATTTTCATGTGAATTGCTGTAAAGAAGTAAAATTGTAGAAAATACTATCACAACTTAAGAGAACTAAATGCAACTCTAACTTAATTTATTTTGTGTTCCTTTTAAATAAAAGTGTTATTTTTGTTGAATTTTTTTTATTTGCATATTATGTAAGAGTTTACAGATGAAGCTTTGTATGTTCAAATATTTTCTGTCAAATTTTAACATACAGCACAACACTTTATATGGATAATTATATTTTCTTTTGCAATACATTTGTTTAACCCTTTGCCAACCCTAACGTTCTAAAACGCTCTAAACCTAATAGCCAAATTTAGGAATTCTGTTATTCAACAATAACCATTAATTTTTAAGAGATAAATACTATATAGATAAATATAATATTACATAGATAAATATATTTTCTTTTGTAATACATTTGTTTAACCCTTTGCCAGCCCTAACGCTCCAAAACGCTCTAAACCTAATAGCCAAATTTAGGAATTCTGTTATTCAACTGTAACCAATAATTTTTTGAAAAATTTAATGACGAATAGCCTTCCAAGTAATTAAGTGACGGTTACAGTTAAAATTTTGTTGTGGATATTAAATAAAAAATTCCAACACTCACCAGAGGAGTGAAATTAAATTGGGCAGGCAAAAGGTTAAGGAATGATAAAATCCAAAGTTAGCATTCTCATACCTGTCAACTCTTCCGATTTTCCTGAGAGACATTTTATCCCAGAAATCTTCTATAATAATTTTGTATTCATTTAATAGTTGGAGATAAAAATGAATCATTTATCTTTTGAAAATGGTACTCTAAATTAACGTTTCGAAATTTTGCCACCAATGTTTTATCTTGTAATGATATATTACTAATAACAAATTAAAGACATTTTTATCCAATTAATACATACATTGCTCATTGCGCAGCACTAGTGCAACGTAAAAACCCAATCAACCAATTAATGCATTACTAATTTACTTGCGTTTATTCTATCATAATTATTTATTCATGATAAATGAGATTAAACACTTTTCGCGTTACAATAAATAAATTCTGTTTAACAAGTAAATAATTATAAATGTCAATTCTTATTTTACAACATAGAAAGAGGAATAAAAACATTTTTAGTGTTTTTATCTAAAACAAAAATGAAATAAAATACATGTAAATGTCATCTTTTACAAATTTCATTTTTAAATAATAATAAAAAAAGTTCTGTCGAAAGAAATTTTCAATTAATTACACGAACAAAATAGTAAGACATTTCTAATTATGTTTCTTTGGAACACATTTTCTTTATTTTCATATTCTCTGTTAAAATTTCACAACGCAGTCTGACATGAACTACAAGTATAATAGTAAGATATTTGTAATTATGAATCTCAATTATTCGTAAATTGTTTTTTAAAGAATTTTACTCGTTCTTTTGTGGAGTCTTTCATTCTTCGAGTAAAACAGGAGTTCCACACAATTTTAAATTTCATAACGAAACAATAATGCTCGAGGCTGTGTGAAGTAATTAGAAATATTTATTCCAAATTTTAAATGGAAAAAGATGCAGTTTTACCTTTTTTTACGATTTTATTACACTTTTACTGTTTATAAAAGTAAATTAAAAGATATGAAATTAATTGCTTAGAAAATTGTTATGTTTTTATAAATATATATATACATAAAGAATTGTTTTATTTAGTGTCTAACTTAAAATGATTGTAATAAAATTATATTTTTAAATATTAATCTAAATATACATATTAAATTTTTTAAATAAATTTAACTATGTGCAGCAATAGTTATATGTTTCTGATGTAGTAACATACAACGTAAAATAGATACAGGAATAGTTAGTTATTCACGTTTGCAGTAACCAACTTTAATAATTTATTCACAAGTATTTTTAGCCCCGCCTTCTTTTCGCACCAGAAATTTTGTAGATTTTTTTTTCTTTAATATGTGACAACGATTAAATAAGAAGAATATGAATTTTCAAAATTTCCGGTGAAAAAGAGGCGTGGCTAAAAATGCTCGTGAATAAATTATAAAAGTTGGCAACTCTGTTTACGTTAATTATTTTTTTCTTTTTGTCCAATATTTTCTTTAAAATCCTTGTGAAGGGAAATTTATTGTTACTTAGAAATGATATTTGATATTTATTGCATTTAAAATGTTTAATACTTTTGTCATTTATTTGTACCAGAACTTTCGAAAAAAATATTTGTTTCTAAAAATTTTCCATGATTTGATGACGTGAGTATAAGGGTTCATAAATTGTTGTACGAAATGTAAATAAAAAAACATAAGGGTTAAAAACAAAACTGTTAAATAGTTAAAAATTTTCAACACGTCAAATTTTTAGGAAGGATAATTTCCAAGAAATATGTTTTTTACAGCAGTTTTTCCAATTTTGAATGATATTATGATGCTTGAATTCGTAGCGATTTTACCTTCAAACCAGTGTTGGTCATAATTGATTAAAAAGTAACTGAATTACAATTATAATTATTTTACTGTCAATTAATTAACAAGTATTTGATTACAAATAAATCGAATTATTTATTCAATTTATTTATAATAATTCAATTTATTTGCAATCAATTACTTGCTAATCGATCGACAATAAAATAATTACAATTTAATTGTAATTCAATTACTCTTTAATCAGTTATGCCCAACACTGCTTCAAACAAGAATGAAAACCTTCTGCTTCCTCTGACAACAGTATTTCTACGCAGAAATTTGTATCATACTTTTAGAGTTATTTCTTTGATTTTACAGGATAAAATTTTCTGCGGGAAAATACTGGTGGGGAAAAAAAAAAAAAAAAAGGAAAAAAAAAAAAAAGAAAAATGCGGAACTTTTTTATTCCTTATTACTTACAAACTTTGAATAAACACCATAAAATGCAATAAACTCGCAACAATTGTTTCGGTTCGAAAAACACACGACCCTTCATCAGACGAACAAAGTAAGCACGAGTGCTGCAGTCAAAGCGGCAACGCACAAAAGCGTTTGTAAGTAATATTTTTACAACGCCAGTTTTGTGGTGCTTTTTTATTAAATTCCTTCTTTCTACAGACATCTTTTCGAATATTTGCGAGCAATGTGTACCAATACTTCGAGATTGGTTTACAAAGCTTAATCAAGAAAGCTGATATTTTTACGAAAACTTCTGTTGCGTGTGAAAATCAGCAATTATATAAATTATATATTTCCAAGTGTCATATTATTTATTGCCTTTGCCTTTTATTTATTTTTTTTTTTCCGTGTTTGCTTGTAAATTACAAAAAAAAAAAAAAAAAAAAAAAAAAAAAAAAAACAAGGAGTATTTTAATATTTCTTGTATAATTGATAGTAAAAGGAAAAATATAATAATTTGGTATAAACGGAGCCACAAATAATGTAGTTTTAATAAAAAGAAGTATATCTCTCGAAAATTTACTTATTAATTCTTTGCGAACGGCTGATATTTGTACAGTAAACTTTTTTTTTTTTTTTTTTTTTTTTTTTTTTTGGGGGGGGGGATTCCTTTGAAACGTTACTCTGTTTAATAAGAACAGGAAGAACCAACCAGCGAGTATTGCTAAACTTTCGGTATAGAAACCTTAACTCGCCGGGGAAAGATCTACCTATTCTAGTGAAAGCCTTGCGAAGGGTCAGAAGACCAAGATCCTCAGGAAGACAGTAGATCTATATTTATATTCAATTTGAGTTTAAATGCTTCAGAGTAATTTTATATGTGTGAGTTCATGCACACCGGCTGAGTGAAGTTGGGACTGATTTCAGGGTAAAACTTGCAGGTTGGTTCACAATCCTATTCGGCGATTTCCTTTTGCCGCCGTTTTGAACGATAGCGATTGGATTCTTTGCAACATTTGTTGAAGTTTGGAATCCACGCATACTTGCCAACATCCTAATAAAAATTCCTAATTAATATTAGTCCCGCCCCTTTTTTCACATCAGTAAATTTTTAGAGTAATATTCTCCAAATGCAATTACGATTAAATAAGAAGAAAAATACTCTAAAGAGAAACTGGTGTAAAAAAGAAGGCGGGGCTAACAATACTACCGAATATTAATTAGTATTTTGGCAAGTATATCCATGGCAACCAATTCCGAAATTCGCATTTCGCCATAATGATAATCACCAGGAAAAAATACCAAATATAGTTATGGACCAACCTGCAAGTTGTTCCGATTTCAGAGGGGAAAATCGCTTCTCGTAAGCAGCAAGCTGATGAGGTGGACAAAGAAAGAAACAGTGGTGGATCTACAAAAAAATTCCTTAAAACATTATTGTAAGTATACATTGTTTTATCGAATGGAAATTTTTCATTAATGCAAACATTTGACGCGGTAACTACAAAAGGTTCATTCCATTAAATTTCAAATAAATGATTTTATTTTTCAACATGATTTTAATTTATGAACTTTTGCTCATATTTTTGCAACAGCATTTTTAGATGTTTTAGTTAACATTTTATGAAATGTAAATATTAGAATATTTTCTTATTTTTTCCTAATGACTATCACTTTCTTGGAAGATCCGGTTTTCTAACAGTTTATCTTTTGATCAATAAAGAAAAAACAACATGTTTCCCCCCTAGGATAGGGATAAATACAATCTGTACAGAGTGTACAAATTACTGTACTTTTTCATCTTGCTCACAGTTAGAGATTCTGCTTCTATTTTACTTTTTTTTTTTTTTTTTTTTTTTTTAAATCCTTCAGAATGAATGGATCAACAACAAATCTCATAAATTTCCTCCTTAAACAGATCAATGCTTTCATTTCCTCCATAGAATATCTCTTAAATCTTCCAAAATAGATTCATAAATATGTGTTACGTTCATGTCTAAACGAAAAGAAAAATATTCACTATACATAAAAGATGTTTTATAAATATTTGAATTATACAGAATTTAAAATGGGTTTTGATCTTAAAAGACGTTCAAAATTTATTTGATTATCTTGCGGTTTAAAAATAACAAAATAATTAAATTGATATCGTATTCACTAGTTAAATATAAATACAGGATGATCCATAAGCACATAAAAAATAAAAATATATACATAATATTCAAAAAGTATTCATCGTAGCACTAAGCGGTTTTTCATTAAAATACGCAGAAAAGCAGGGGATTTATATACATACATATAATATATATATATATATATATAAGAAAAAAAAAATAAATGAATTATTTATTGCTAAATACTGTTATTAATAGTTTTAAAAAGAAAAATAATGATATTGTTAAGAGGTAAAACATTGTTAGTAAACCTTTATTATGAGAATTATCATGTTATTGTTAAGACGCAAAGCATTGTTATTAAAGCTTTATTATGAGACTTATCATGATATTGTTATGAGATAAAGCATTGATAGCAAAACTTTATTATGAGAATTATCATGTTATTGTTAAGACGCAAAGCATTGTTATTAAAGCTTTATTATGAGACTTAGATAAAGCATTGATAGCAAAACTTTATTATGAGAATTATCATGTTATTGTTAAGACGCAAAGCATTGTTATTAAAGCTTTATTATGAGACTTATCATGATATTGTTAAGAGATAAAGCATTGATAGCAAAACTTTATTATGAGAATTACTAATGCGCAACGTGTTCAGGCCACTCTCGTGAAGATGGCCGTCACATTTAACATTTATAGTTTCAGTTACATTGTTGAATTACTGCGCCACTGTAAAACAGTAATTTTACAATTAAAGTGCCGCTTAACACTTTCGCGACCGCATGATTTGTCTTTTTTACTCTAAGCTCCGCCTGTGGGAGTTATTCTTGTATATTACATTATTTTAAATTAATGTTTTCTGTTTTCATATTTGTAATATAAATGGATATACATTACAGTTAAACTCTTTTTAATCAAAGTATTTGTATCCATAGTGCATTGGTTGTAAAAATGTGTATTCGTTATATAGTTAAGAAATAATATAACCTACGTAACCTAAAGAAACGCCTACTGGCGGAGTTACAGATTTTCAAATGACGTTAAATCACGTCAGCGGTCGCGAAAGTGTTAAGTAATAAAAAACATACAAATTCCGAAAGATTTTCAAATGACGTGAATCTATGTCAGCGGTCGCGAAAGTGTTATTTTTTTAGAGGGATTTTAAATTAATGATACATTATAAATGTTATACTGTACTTGTAGTTCTTGTTAGTTAATAGTGTTCTAACATGTGTTCAGTTCGATTAGATTTGCATCTTTATGCAAGGGAAGTCCCTTGCAAAACACGGATATCAAATTAAAGGGAAATATTTGAGAAAAATCTTTGAAAAATTAAAGGAAAAAAAAAAACATTTAAAAAGTTTTTGTAATAAAATTAAAAACCCTATTTATTTTGAATAACGCAATCTTTGAATTCAAGGAACTTAATAAATGCTCCCGACTTATTTTCTCTGTAAAATATTGCATAACTTTTGCTCCCAAAACTAAATAAATGCTTTTCAAACAGTACCTGCCATTAAAAAAAAAAAACCTCCCAAACAAAACATTCCATATAATTAATAAGTTTATTTCTGTAAAAAAAAAAAAAAAAAAAACTTTTCATTTTGAATAGAAAATATTTTTACTTCCTCGATTTTAATTAAAATTCGGCGAAATAAAATCAGTTTTAAGAGAAACGTCAATAGATTCGTTCTTTTAATCATTCAAAAAACAAAGTTTGAAAAGAAAGTAAAGTGGAGCCTTAATTTAAATTCTTTATAATTTCGACATTAGAATAAATCCTAATTATTTTAAACAGCCTGGAGAGGTAAAGCTTTGACGAATAAAATTCAAGAACGGTACACTGCGTAATCCTGAGCAAGTGTCCACTTCTTTTCTTCTAAATTTAAAGATCCATTTCTTTAAAGTCTATTATGATTTAAGAAAATCACACTATGTATTGATTGCAAAAATTTTGTTTTCTATAGCACAATCATTTCTAATTAAAAATGATCTTTTTGTTCAACCATTATATTTAAATAATACAAAAAAAAAAAAAATTGTATTTCCTCTTAACCAGAATAAAGCCAAGTTGTTTAGTATTCTTTTACGATTATTAAAAACATTCAATTAATTTGAAATAAATGCACTTCAATTACGTAAGCCAAAGAATGTTGTTTTGCTTTTTCTTGTAAAATTACTTTATGCATTGAACGGTAAATGAAAAGAGAGGTATAACTTTTTAAACGTAGAGAAATAAAATTGAAATAAGCATTAAGGAAACAGAAGAAATAGTAATTGAGCTGAAATTTATCGGAAATTTCACATGAAAATCTAGAAAAGCCTATACGCTTATATAGAATAAATATTTAAAATTATGTGTTTATTCTAAAACAAAATATTTAGTTGATAATATTTTGTCCATAAATAATTAAATAAATGTTGTAATTAAGTTTATTTTCGATTTTTCTCTTTGATTTTAAATTTCATTAACACAGAAACTAAATGTTTGTTTTTATTTGAAACTGTTATTTAAGAATTTAGTTTAAATGCGTACTTTGATATGTAAGTTTGAACCATTATTAAGTGATTGAACATTGAAGCATAACTCATACAGGTATTTGATTAAAAATTTTCTCTGCCTATACAGTTGTATAAAAAAAACATGCATTGTAGTGTTATAGTAATCCTCGAACTGTTATAGTGATTATTATTATAAAATCATGGTAGATAAAAGTGAAAAATCTCATAACTGTTACATACAAATTTCAGGAATATACATTCAAAAAGGTTTAAACTTAGAAATGGCAAGAAAGCAAAAAGTTTTCGGAAGTAATATGTTGTGGTTATCACAAAACTTTCTTATATATTTTTCCACATGAATACACTCAGTGCAAACAATTTATTAAAATAATATATATATTTTTTTAATTTATCTTCCATGAGGAATGCAGACGATTTTCATCTCAGAGAAGCATAACATTAAATATACAAAGAAAGCCAATTTTATTCTCTACAAAATGAATTTTTTTTTTTTTTTTTTTTTAATAATAAGAATTAGCAACATTATTTTAAATTATCAGATATTTATTGTTTATTTTTTCGTTTAAAAAGAGTTGTAAGAGTTATTTCGTTTGAAAGAGTTACTTTATTTATGAGTCCTTTTGAAAGATACGCAAATTGAAAATTTAGGGAGGGGGGTGGGACGAGATGTTCATCAATGTTTACAGAATTTTTTTCGTAGTTAATTATTACTATTACAAATAAATCTCTTTAGTGATCCTTTAACAAAAATTCTGATTTTGCACATTTTATTTATGTGCTCTTTTGAAATATACTCAAATTGAAAATTTAGAGAGGGAGGGGGACGAAATGTTCATCGATGTTCACAGAACTTTTTCTTAGTTGACTATTACTGTTATAAATAATTCTTTTTAGTGATCCTTTTACAAAAATTCTGATTTTGCACATTTATACGAAATTCTGTCCTATACCATAATGCTAAAACATCAGAAGAAAAAAGGTGTAACTGCGCCATCTGTTGAACAACTTTCACCAAAATCTGATAGGTGCTTTTTTGTTACTTTGCAAATACATATCGATTTTGTACGAAATCCTCTGCAATAAATCATAAGATACAGTTGCCATAAAATTTTGTCAAACACACACTCACACAGACGGAGAGATATTTTTAAAAAATGGCCAAATAGTATTCTAGACTTCTCAAAACGTGTAATTCCATCACAGACCTAAAATCGAAAATTATTTCGAAACAAATGCTTCCTTTTATTAGTTATACAACATTATAATAATGAATAAATTTATTCATTATATTTATAATTATAAATGAATTACATTATAAATTGGCGATAAACAATAAAACTTTTACATTTTAGTAGGATTATTCGTATTATAGTTTACAAATTTATCGTTATTTAAGAATACAATTTCTATATTATATTTTTATATATGAAAAAATTATTTTATTGTTTTTGTGGTTATTTGCAATGTTATAGTGTTATTTATATTTAGGTCGATATTTATTTTTTGGACGAATTAAACATATTGCTTTGTAAAACACAAACCACTTGTTGCTATTTTTCTTTGACTTTTAAATCAGAAGGAGAATAAGATTAGCATTATTTAACTTTAGCTTACTAATGGAGAAATTCCAGACAGATTTGCAAATAAATATAGTATCACAATGTTCTGAAATATTTATTATTTTGTGTTTTTAAATTTAAACAAATTACAGGAACCATAGATGTATATCAGAGATGCCAACTTACTACTAACGAAAAATCAATTTCATACCACAATTATAAAAAAGTAAAATTTATCCTATTAAATTGCAGATGTTTGTTACAAAAGAATACATTAAAAAATTTCCGGTATTAAGATTACGGACAATCCGTAATAACTTGGCATCTCTGATGTATATGATATCGAATAATTTTTTTTTCTGTGATTTCTGAATATAAACACAAAAAGTTAAATTTCGAAAAGGAGTTGTTATTTTGAAATTAACTCAAAATTTCCTCGGCGAACATTTCTGCGTTTTTCCTACAAAAGATGGCGCAACAAGTTTCAGTTCGTAAAAATTAAAAATATTGAAGAACCAAATATATTTTAACAGAAATAATATGGCGCATTATTTCGTGAGTAATAAGCATTACTGAAACGTGAAATCTTACAATACGTTGTATGATAACAAACATGAACAGCTTAATAGAATGTAACGAATAACTAAAAATTCGATGACGATGTAAAAATAAGGATTAAAATAATGCAATATGTTACTTGCTCTGTGTGTAACATATTCCACACTGTCTTTAAAATATTTGTTTGAGGGGGCATGAAATTTTTTTTTACATTTAAAATTCAAAACGGAAGTAGAATTCTTCTTTCTTTATAAATAGTTTAATACATTGGCGGATCCAGAACTTTTTTTTTTTTTTTTTTTTTTTTTTTTTGGGGGGGGGGGCTAAGATTTCTCAAGATGTAATTCCAGATCAATGAAAAGTTTGCAATTGTGCTATTCAATTGGGAATGTCAATACTCCCCCCCCCCTCCCTTAAATCCACCACTGGTTTAATATATATTGATGTAGTTTCTCAGCTACGAGTATTTTGCGTAATTTTTATTTCAACGATTATTGTTTGAACTACATTTCTGTTGATTTATAAATATTTCACTAAACGCACGTGCATATACACTTATTTATATATGTATGCATAACATAAGATCTGAAAACCATACGTGAAAATGGCAGAATTAAACAAATCAAACGGAAAAAAAATATAACAAATGAAGATTAACCCAAAGGTAATTAAGTAAATAGGAGAAATAATTTGAAATACTCTTCCTCTTACAACATCCTTCTCATAGGTAAATTATTTCAAGGGGGGAAATAAAATTAAGTTGTTATTTATTATTGATAACCCCATGTTAATCTTTCTTTTTTTAATATTAGCACATTTCTTTTATCCTGATGTCGTTTTGTTTTTATTCGTGATTAAAATGCTATAAATAAAAAATAAAAAGTAAATGAATAAATGAACTTTTTGTTTAAGGAAAATTATGAATAATTAATGTTTTTTTTTTTTTTTTTTTTTCTTTTCTCTCTGTGTGTGTGCAATTTTGTTTATTCCAGAATGCATTTTGTATCTAGAAAACTATAAACTAGCTCCTTTTTTATTTTCTCTTACCTATACGGTAGAGAAAGTATTGTTTTAGAGTCAAATTTTCGAAAATGAATTTTTGTTATATTTACATGTTCTGAGATCCCCTGAATACGAAAATCATGTTTTTAGCGAATGGTCTGTGTGTGTGTGTGTGTCTGTGCGTGTGTTATTAGCATATCTTAAGAATAAATAGTAGCAGAAATTCCAAACTCGGTATTCTAAATGTGTATCATGTAGGGATGCTACAGTAAGCTTTTCGTTGAGATGAAGCAGATGGTTCGTATACAGGGACACTCAAAAGTATTCAAATACATTACGTCTATGGGGGAAATTGCAGGTAAGTAGACTTTAACATCTATAGACTGCACTAAACCAAATAAAACGAATATATATTTTTTATATGCATAAAAAGATGTCTCATGTAGAATAGGGTAGGGAAATCTTTGACTGTTCGTTTACAGGGCTACTCAAAAGAACTAGATAAAAGTGCGACAATCGTTGCAAATTAATGGAAATATATTTCAGGCTGGGCCATGTATGATTACTACAGGAATTTAGATGCACCATGTGGTCTAAATATAATCTTCGAAAGATATACAGAGCTGCAAATATTTAAGCGATAACATTCTTTTTTGTTGTTAGTAGATGTGCTTTACTAATAATATTTTACCATTTCCAGGAAAGCTGTTCGGGAATAGAAATAAATTCCTCATAGAGATATGGTAAAAAATGTATGTTTTAAGCTAAATATTCATCGCTTGTTTTTTGTATATTTACACGTTTTGAGGCTTCCTGATTATTGTAGTCAAGTTTTTTAACGTTTGATCTTTGTCTGTGTTTATTAGAGTGACTAAAAAACGAAGAATTTTAGGAGATCCAAATGTTGTATTTTGAAGTTAATATACGTTTGTTGCTGGAAAAGTTTGATCAAGATTGATAAGTTTCAATGAATGTTGCGAGTGAAAATTGTCTGTATAATTTTAAGTAAACTTTTAATTTTAAGAACAGAATTAAATTCTATATAACTGTAGGTGCAGTAATGAAACGGGGGTTGAGGGGGGCGGTAGTCCCCCTCACACAGAACTACTTATCATATAAAACTCTTTCGAAGCCTAATCTGAATTGTGTTTAACACAAGTTTACATAACATTACTCGTTATCTTACCTCTTAATCTCCAACCTGTAGTTGTAGTATTAAATTTCAGGGTAAGAGAAAGTCGTGTAAGTGACACACCAGATTAATATAATGTTCATGCATTCTATCAAATACAAATAAAAATTGTACGGAACTTAACCCTTAAATACGTAGCGATGTAGATCTGCATCGTATGTTTAAAACCTCATATCTTTATGTAGCGACCTTTGCATAGTGTTTTTTATTTAATTATAATTTTATCAAAACTTTTTTATCGTTCAACTATTAGAGAATCTTTGATAGTTTATTTTCTTAATCTCTGATAATTTTCATTGTTGGTGCGCTATCTGAGTACAATTTAATTTCGGCGGGTGTTACGAATTACGATTATTTATATAAAAAATAAAAAAAAAACGTACGGGAAAAATTGTTTTCGGATAGAAATAAGGTACGAGTAACGAATCAGTATATTTTTACAGATACTGATAAATTTATGCAAGAAAAATGTAGCAGTTTTGTGATGCAAAAACACATGTAATATGCAAAATCGGTTCTACTTAAGTTCACTAATCCTAAAGTTAATCCTGGTTTTTCCCCCCTCCATAAAATTTTGTGGTGTGTAACTCCTTTATGTGACCTGCGCATTACACACCGGAAAATACGGTACTTTTATTTATTTATTTATTTTTCATTTTTTTTTTTTTTTAAATTAATTTTGAAAGAAAAAAATGAAAGAAAATAAGTATATCATACAGAAAATCACAAAAGATATGGAAAGTAAATTGAATAAGTCTTGAGTAACGGCGGGTTTTTTATTGTTGAAAAGAAACTTCTCATTTTTACTAAACAAACAGTTCATTAATAAAAGCATGTCCAATTTGCTTTCGTATTGCATCCTTTTTACAGTTTAAATATATAAAGTCACAACAAAACCTCAACATACTTAAATAAATGGATAACTTGTCAAAGATTTAAGAAAAACAGTTTTAGTCAAGGTGTGTCACAGTACCTCCTTTCTGATAATGTAGACCTGCATTCTCTTCACTGCTCTCTGAACCCGCCTAAAGAATTTTTCAGGGTGCACTTTCACTACAAACTCTCCACTCCTGGCAATAAAAAGGAATTCTTGTCACACCATCTCAGACACTTGGCCTTGGAACTCAATAATAAAGTTCCTAAAAGCGATATCAAGATATTTACTGATGACAGCAAATTCACCGATCTCTCTGGTAGAGGTATCTACATTAAAACTCATTTCTCTTTGTCATCTGTTCTGTTTTCAGAATAAGAATACTTGCAATAGATATGGGTCTTGAGGCTATTATGAATGAAAGTAACTAAAGCGACTTTTGGATACTTACTGACTATTGCAGCTCAATGCAAAATCTCAATAACTGAATCCATATACGTGATAAAACAAGTATCTATCTTTCGTAAGTTGAAGTTCATTTCGATTCAATATGATATACATCTCCAGTGGATTCCATCTCATGTGGATCTTTACGGCAATGAAATGACAGACAATCTTGCAAAGCAATGTTGCAGTCATCCAAACCCCTCTTCTTCAGAATTTACTTACCTAGAGCTTCTCAAATTAAGAAGGATTAGCTTGTATACCTCACTCACCACTGGTATAAGCGTAGCAAGCCGGGTATATTTTTATTTATTTCAAGTGATAGAAAATCACTCTTGTGTCTTGACGTCGGCCACTTGAAACGCCTTTCTTTTTATAAGGATAAGGAAACCTACCCTCTTTACCCCAAATGCCACCAAAGCACTGCGGATCACATCTTGGACTGTTTGTGTCTACTTTGGGAGGAAATTCATTCCTCTCCACTTCTTTTCACTGATTTTCTGAGTGTCAACCGTCTATTGGATCTGGTCTGAGTAAGTCAGACTAGGTTGTAGATTAGAAACGACAACAACAACAAATATATATAGTGTGATTTCATGAAATAATTACTTTATCTTTATACTTTAATAAATACTTTATATTTATACTTATACTTCATCTATAATATCTTTAATCTTTGCGTTTTTTTTTTTTTTTTTTTTTTTTTTTTTTTTTTTTTTTAAATCTATAATAACACATGTGTTTAATGTTAAATATTTATAGCAACATAGTGCTAATTTCTGTGAAATTTACTGTTTTAATAAAACTTTTGTAATAAAATACTGTAGAAAGGTTAACATTGAATCATCGAATAATGCCAGTATGAATAATTGCCAGTATATCTAATTCAATTCGTAATGCTTTTAGTACCCTCTTTTCTTTCGCAACACTTTGTTTTTATTTTTTTTAAAGAGTGATTTTCTTCTTAACCCTTTATCGTCGATTGGTTTCGTACTGAAACCAAACTTCTAACAACTTCTTATGCAGCAATCTTTGATTATTTATTCTAAGTTTATTTATAGTCTAAAACGATTTACATTGTTGCAAAATTTTACTTCTTTGATTACTAAAAAATTTTTAGTTAAATTTTATTAAATTAGTGAAACTCTTAAAGAAAGAAATATAAAACTTTTGTAAGAAAATGTTCCAGTAGCCAAAAAACGTAAAAACCCATGTATTTTTAAATTTTAGTTTTTCTCTGTTCGACAGATAGCATAAGTACTCTGAATATTAAAAAACGGTATTTCAGAGGAAGCCAGTTGCAGAAGTTAATTTAAAATTTATTAAAAGACAGAAATAACTTTAAAAAATTTTCTTTACATATAAATATATTTTGTGTTGGCAGCAAAGTTCTCTCATATTTAATTAAACAAATGACACCGGAAATTTATCCTGGACAACATACAAATAAATTTTGGGAAAGCATATAAGAAAAAGCTTACTAAATTTATATAGACATAGTTGCCGAGCATCCCGCTTTTCAAGAGAGTCGTTTTCATCGGAAAATTTTTATAATAGTTTTCATTTTATTTAATCGTCGGAAAATATAACTATGACAGATTCAGTTTTAAAAATACTGGTGATAAATTTGAATTAAAAATCAAAAAGGTTGAAAGATTTATATAAATATCAAGAATAAATCTTTGTCAGTTGTTTAATTCAATAAGACAAAACTTTCCCGCCAATCTAATATATGTATATATAAACGGAGAGTGAGTGTGTGTAGTGTGTGTGCGTGTAATAAACATAGATGAGGGGTGGAAAATTGGCCCAGTATTCATACCGGTATTTGTTTGAAATTTTTCTCTACTTAAGAAATCGTTGATTCACGAAGTAGAATATTTTGTTTCATAAATAGCGGTATAAGTTCTGCGCCAATTTTCTACCCCTATAGATGGGTGTTAAAAATCATTTTTCTCTAATGTTTGAAATTTTATCTATTTCGTGAAATTTTCTGTTTTAATTATTTACAATTAATTACTTCATTAGTATTTAATTACTTCACAAATAGGTTCCTTTTTCTTTCGTTTATGTCTTTTTTAAATCCCCCTTCAAATTTTTAAACTTTCCGTCTGTTGTACTGTAATTAATAAATGAAAAAATGTGTTATACTTCATAAATTAAAAACAAAAAAAATCCCTCACATACATATTTTTAATTGCAGAAACTTTCTATAACGTTCTTTAGAATGATATAGAAAAAAAAAACCTTATTATAGAATATTTCTGTAATCTTAAAACAAATAAAAGAGCAGAAGGAACTTTTTTTTTTTTTTTTTTTTGTCTTAAGAACAGAAAGAAGGAAATGAAACCTTTAATATCGATAAAAGATATGTCTTTATTTAGTAATTGAAATTGTTTCTTCGTCTCTAGTCAAACGTAAATTAATTGCTTTTTTTTTTTTTTTTTTTTTTTTTTTTTTTTTAATATTACTTTACGTGATCGCTCTTTTTCTTCGAATCGTTACTAAAATATTTCTATTCAGATTAAAAAAACTAATTTTTTATTTCAAAATTTATAAATTACAAACTGAAAATGACTTTTTTAACATATCATGTAATTGATTAATGTATTTTGAAACAGTAATTATAGATCGGTCAGATAAATAGATGTGTATTTATTAGTATTCTATATGTATTCTAATTTTTTTTCAAAGGTGAAAGACGAATTACCAAATAAAAATTTTTATTTGTTATATTTACTAAATACCAATTTTTAAGGTTAAATAGCATTCATCAAATGTAGGTTAATTCTTATCGTTAAATAACAAAACATGACATACTTAAAAAAAAAAAAAAAAAAAAAAAAAACATGATTAAATTATCGATTATTATTATTATTATTATTATTATTATTTCAAATGAAGAAATATCAAAACATTAACATTAAAATCCAGCACTATACAATTAATTTTATTAGCACATATATAAGTTACGGTCATAATTTGCTGTGATATTTGCAAAGAGTTCTGCAACTGAAACACGCAGACTGTTTTTCTAACACGAAGACAAAAATATATTTTATAAATGTTTTCAAACGATTCAGGAAATTCAAAAAAATGTAAATTAATTTAAAAGCGTTTCTTTCAAGCAGCTCTATTAAATTTATTTTATAAGCACAAATATAAGGCACGATTATAATATCATGTGATTTTCGCATACAATCGGCAGTAAAATTATTGAAGCACACATATGCATTTTTCATATATATATATATATATATATATATACATACATATACAGGGAGATTACAAAACAACTACCCCGATATATGAGACCATAGCTACCATGCCGTTCCGAGAAACTGAAGAAAAATTTGGTGAAAGGTATTTTGAGGTATGCGCTCAAGAATTATATAAAAAACAACAGTTAAACTTTAACAGTTACGGTTACAGTGAAAAATTTCGAAAATTTCAAATGGCAACACCTACTTTCTCTTATTAAAATGGAATCTCCACAGCAAAAAACCATAAATAGCGTTGGAACGGTACCGCTAGCATAAAAATCACCAACGCTAGGCATACTAAGTAAAAAGAGAAAACACCTGTGATATGCCTACCAGAGCACGACTTACATTTTCTTAATGACGTCACATTTCACACTGAGTGTTCGGCTCTCACTAAAGTCTACTGATTCTGCTTCAAAACAAAAAGAATAGACCAAGATATCCTTATTTCATGTAGGTCTACTGAATAAGGGTTTTAATTTCGTTATTAGTTTTAAGACACCGTCATGAGTGACATCATTACACTAAGTGAAAAAATAAGCCATTGTGAAATGCATGATGTGTATCTTGCTTTCTTGCTCTCTGAAAAATAAGCCGCTTACTGGGAAACATCATTATCATCATCAAAATCGGTTTTGATAGCCATTTTACAATGCTTTTTTTTTCACGTACTGTGATGACCTCATCATGACAGCGTCTTACGACTAACAACGAAATTAAAGTCTTTATTCAGTAGCCTTATACGAAATTAAGGCTACCTTGGTCTCTTCTTTTCGTTTCGAAGCAGAATCAGTAGACTTTAGTCTGAACCAAAGACTCAGTGTGAAATGTGACGTCATTAAAAAAATAAAAGTGGTGCTCTGGTAGGCACGTAACAGTCGTTTTATTATTATTATTATTATTATTATTATTATCAGCCTGCTAGCGCTGCCGATTTTCGTGCTAGAGGTACCGTTCCAACGCTATTTATAATTTTTTGCTATGGAGATTACATTTCAATAAAAAAGTAGATGTTGCCATTTGAAATTTTCGAAATTTTCGCACTGTAACTGTAACTGTAACTTTTAGAGTTTAACTGTTGCTTTTTATATAATTCTTGAGCGCATACCTCAAAATACCTTCCACCGAATTTTTATTCAGTTTCTCGGAACGGTATGGTAGCTATGGTCTCATATATCGGGGTAGTTTTTTTCTAATCACCCTGTATATATATATATATATATATATATATATATTATTTTATCTCTAATTTTTATCATCAATTTACTTTTTTTATAAACAACATAAGACTAAGATCATGACTCAACAAATATTTGCTTAACAAAACAGTATTAGGTGCGCATCTTTTAAACATGAATTATTGCTAGCACTTCAATAATTTTGCCGCTGACTGTAAGTTCTTTAAAGAAAGTATGCAGGCGTTAATGGTTCTTTCAGTAATCGCTATAAAATTAATTTTTATAGCACATATAGAAGTCATGGATATATAATGTTTTGAGTTTTGCAATTGAAAGACGCAGACTGATCGGTTAACATGTAGACAATATATTAAATAAAATCATTCAAACGTTTCAGGAAATCCAAAAATTTCTAAATTATTTCAAAATGAAAATCGGATCCTTCTTCAAACATAAGAGTTTATAGAAACAACCGTAAAAATTATAAAATACACACATAAAAAGAAATGTTGCAAATCGGGTCTGTCAAATCATAGCCTCCTAAACTAGATGCCTGTCGCGTGGCTCATAAACTTGGCAACAGTTGAAGCGGTAGACAGCGCCACCTGGTACAGATTGCGTAACTTTTTTATTTAACTGTTACCGATAATTTTAAGAAGTTATATATAATATATATAATCGACGTTTCTTCGAGTCTATTCGCCTTTTATGTATATCATATCCCACTTTTAAAAATTTTTGGTGGTTGTTGAATAAAAAAGTCGCGCAATCTGTACCAGGAGGCGCTGTGTACCGCTTCAACTGTTGCCAATATTCCGAGCCACGCGACAGGCATCTAGTTTAGGAGGCTATGGTCAAACATATCCATACCTGCCAACCATCTCATTAATAAGAGTAAAATTGTTAACGCCCCTTTTTCCACACCAGTTTACTTTTAGAGCAATTCTCTCCAAATATTGTTACGATTAAATAAGAATAAAATTACTCTAAAAAATAACTGGTGTGAAAAAATGGTGGATACTAAAAATTTTACGTTTCGTAATTAGATGGTTGGCAGATAGACATATGCCATTATTTGAATTTATCCCGGAGTATTGTTAATATCTACAATTTTTTTACGTCCCATTTTTGTCGTGAAATTTTCTCCAATATGTAATTACCATTAAATAGGAAGAAAAATACTCTTCAAGAAAAGTGGTGTAAAATGAAGAAGTCGAATACGACTGTTCCTGCAAAATAAATTATAATGTTACGATGTTTTCTATCATCGGGTGTAGACTTTAAGCGGTTTCTTTTGTTAATATTTTGCTTTTCTTGATTTAATTTTACATTTCAAAGATTTTTCGCTTTATGAAAAGAATTTCTCAAATTCACGCATAAGGAAATTTTTAGATTATTCTCGTTTGAAGGTTCTGGTATTTCTATAACTCTAGTTCAATTTTTTAATTCAAATTTCTTTTCTTATTAATTGAATCAATTGTTCAGATAAGATATTCAATAAAAATATTAAATATGACCTTGATATATCTTTTTTTTTTTCGTTACCAGTATTTTTCAGCAATAAAAACTATCCCATACTATCCCAAAAATGTACTTAAAAACTGCGATAAAAATTTCTGTGTGGAAATAGCGGTAGCAAAATAAACAAAAATATCATGTCAGAAAACAACAATTTAAAACAGAAGAGATCATAAAGGTAACTCAAAATTTTCTATAAAATTATCAATACATTTTTTTTTCATAACAAATACATATATGTAATATTAAACAAAAACTTTTACAACATATTTTGAAAGAGCTCAAACTACAAAAGTTTCCAATTTCTTCGTTCTTCTTTTAAAAAGTAATTTTCGGTTTTTATGAGAAGAAACAAAAATCTTACAAGATACACAAAAGAAATACTATCTGGATGAAAACATGTTTAATATTTGCTCAAAATATACTTTTATTTTGTAATTGAAATTATTTTCTTCGTCTCCGAACATAAATAAATTGCTTTTTATTACAAACCATGATCCATGGAGCTATTTTTGATTTCATCATCTCTTCCCATTTCCATTCCTTAGAGAGTCCTTTTCATTCCTGTTCTCAGTTTATTATGTTTGCTCTTCTTATAATGAAACATTGAATCAAGGCTGCGTTACCTTTTTCCTTTAGCAGACAATAGGGAATCATCTTTTCAAAACATATTTCATCAGCGACTTCATCAGTGAAAGCGACTGCCTGAATGTATGGATGTGAATTTTTTTTCATTTCTTTCTTTTAGATTATGTCAATTTTTATTTGAAAGCTCTCTCTAGAATATTGATTCTTATTTTATTCGAATATCGTAATAATAATAATATGAATTAAATTTGATACTCACATTTAGAAATTATATGTGCATTATACCCTAACAACACACTTGTCCACAATACACCCTGAAGATGTCCAGAGAATGTCTATTCATCCATAAAACATCCTGAGGTCATTTGGAGAAGATGTGCTGTTAGGGGAATAAGTCAAAACTATATTTTGTTCCCTGGAGGTAAAGGACACCATGTCATAAAAATGTAATTTTTCAGGAACGATGTTACTGATGTAATAATAACATATATTTGTTATGAATAAAGAAGATGTTCATAATTTATTTTTCGCAATCATATCTCTTTTATAGTGACTTTGCATTGTGCTTAATGTCTCTATATAACGCAAAATCATGGCCTCCTAAACTAGATGGCTGTCGCGTTGCTCGTAAACTTGGAAACAGTTCAAGCTGTAGGCAGCGCCACCTGGTATAAATTGCGCGACTTTTTTATTCAACTGTCACCAATAAGTTTAAGAAGTGATATATGGTATATATAATCGACGTTTCTTCGATTCTATTCGCCTTTTATGTATATCAACTCCCACTTTTAAAAATTATTGGGAGCTGTTGTATAAAAAAGTCGCGTAATCTGTACCAGGTGGCGCTGCCTACCGCTTAAACTGTTGCCAAGTTTACGAGCAACGCGACAGACATCTGGTTTAGGAGGCTATGGCAAAATATGCCCATCAAATAATGCCCATCTATGGCAAAATATACCCATCATGGCGCTAACTCTTTTCACATTGGTGTGGACATCGTGCTCTTCACCTCCGGAGTATAGAAAAATTACTAAACATATACACTGTCTCCGACTCTCCCGATTTTATTACACGACTATTTCAATACAGCAACTTTCTCTAGTTTACATGTAGAATTTCTGCTTAAATTTCTGCCTTTTCTTCGAGAGTGCTTTAAAATTGTTTTTTCAAATCATCATCAATGATTTCCTCACTGAGATCGATTACTTATGCAGGGATGCTTTTTCATTTATTGGATTCTTTTAGATGATAATAAATTTTATTTGAAACTATTTTGCATTATTGAGTTTTATATATATATACACCCTTGTGCAAATTAATTGAAACAAACTCGAAAAATTGTTAAAACTAAGAAGAGATGCTATTTTATTTAAATTTATAGAAAATCAAAAGTTTTTAGTGCATATTATGATCCCCAAGACTCTTTATTAACATTTGGACACGATTTGGTATGGATTCTACCAGTTTTTTACAATTGTTTATAATATATGTGCCCTTGCACCACACATGAATTAGCGCTGCGATTAGCTATTCCATTATTGTGTAGTCTATATTTAATAGGCGATTCTTGCATATAGCCCGAAAATTCTACATTGGGTTGATGTTAGAAGAGTTCCCAGTCCATTCCAGTGTCTCAATTTGGTTCTCAGACATGAATTTCTTCACCATTTTGGACGTATGGCACGGGCCGAAATCCTGCTGAAAAATCCCCGTTCTATTAGGGTATCGTTTCTTCAATTCTGGAACAACTTTTTTATGCAAAATAGTAATATATTTCTCAGAACGCATCATACCGTCAACAGGCTACATAGAACTAACCCCACTGTAGCCGAAACAACCCCAAAACATCTTCTTTTGAGGGTGATTATCAAATTGGTTGATGTGTCAATCCCGAATTCTTTCGCCGGGCGAACTCTGCACGTGTTGAGTTCGCTAGCCTTAGACAAAAAATGGCTTTCGTCGTTAAATAGTACTTTCCTCCAATTTTCGAACGTCAAATTCTTATATTTAACGCCCACAAGTACGACTTTTTCTTCATTGGTTAGGTGAGAAGCTGTTTCTTCATAGACTGATAGGCTGGCCGACCGGCTGCAATAAGTCGCCTCCAAACAGTACATGAGCTAATATTTATTCCATGCTCTTTTAAATCTCTAAAGTGCAACACTAGTCTTTTGAGGGAATTTTTTACTTTGTATAAGTAGAAAAGAGTCATCTCTTGGCGCTGTTTCCTTTTTTCGGTTAAATTTTACTCTCCGCTTTAGAGATATGGATCCTGTTTCTTTATTTTGTTTTATTATGCGGCTCAAAGTTGCCAACTATCTTCGAAATCTCTTTATAAGTCTTTGGAGTATGTTTGGAGAGAGTAACAATCTTTGCAAGCTTGCACGGCGTCACATCCATCTCTACCACAGTGGACTCTCAACTGATGTGATCATAGATGGAACATTCATCTTCAGAAGTTTCTGCGCATGCGCTCGACGAGCCCCTCTGTTTGGTGGAAATTGTTGCTAAGGAAAGGATTTATTCATCCTACCCATATTTTAACACATTTTAGTATGATTATAAAAGAATAATAGGAATGGATTTAAAATCCACGAAAAAAGTAGTTTGTTTCAATTAATTTGCACAAGGGTGTGTATATATATATATATATATATATATATTCATTCGGAAGTATTGAAGAAACTTTCTTTTGACACCACTATTTTCGAGTAGTATTTTCCAACACAATAAATTTCAGATAGTAATAAGAAAATTACTACTTTAATTTTATGTTAAGAGGTGATGGAAACTCACCTTTGGGAAAAATGGAAGATTAGGCAACTCTGGTTAAATTAACGGAAGAGCTGGCATGTATGTACATATTAGCGATAATGTACTAACTTGAGTGTGATATGTTAAAATAACTGACATTACTTAAATTTGTTTAAATGATTAGTCTTAAATAATAACGAAAATATTTTCTCTTATTAATCAAAAAGATTTTATATATTATATATATATATATATAAACAGAGGTAGCTAATTTTTTCCAACAAAAATTAAAGAAATTGCTTTTTATAACACACCATGATGCATCAAAGTATTAGTGATTTTGTTATCTCTTTTTATTTCCTTTTCTTCGAGAATTCTTTAAATTAGTCTTTTCAAATCATCATCAGTGACTTCCTCACTGAGATCAACTACTTATGCAAGGATATATTTTTCATTTATTTGATTCTTTTAGATTTTTTATATTTATTTATATATATATTTATTTTCTTTTTTAACACTTTCGCGACCGCATGCTTTTGTCTTTTTGACAGTAAGGTCCGCCTGTGGGCGTTATTGTTCCGAGTTACAATATTTCAGAAAAACATTTTCTGTGTTCACATTTCTATTACAAATGGATATACATTACAATTATATTCTTTCTAATTAAAGTATTTGTATGTATAGTATATTTGATTGTAAAAATATGAATAAAGGGTGTATTCTTAAGAAAGAAATAATACACAAATTGCGAAAGAAACGCCCACTGGCGGAGTTACAGATTTTCAAATGACGCGAATCTACGTCAGCGGTCGCGAAAGTGTTACTATATATTCGATTGTCATAGTAATATTTTAAAAAATGATTTTCGGAGAAGCAAACCTTCCGGATTTATTCATACCACTATTTCCATAATGTTATCTTTGCCTTATATTATCACAAAATTTGTCTTAAAATATAAAACGGATAATTCTATAGATAATTATTGTTTCAAGAAATCGGAGAGGTGGCACGTCTGTGCGTATTCTTCATATTCGCATTTAGAATTTTTCTGCATTCAAGATTATGTATTAATAATTTTACATTGATGATGATAATATAACGCACAAATTTTAACAAGATATGTTCAAATAACACATTTTAGGCCGACTTCACAAAAAAGAAAGACCATAGATAAAATTTTTAAAAGATCCTGTATTAATCAAAAAATGGATATTTTAAATATCTAAAAAAGAATTGAAGATTTCTTAATTCTTTATTTTGATAAATAAGCAACACAAAATGTTAAATTAAAGGCTCTAGCGTTTTCGGTCAGTGAAACAAGCAAATAATAATTTTTCATTTTTTTTTTTTAAGATTTATTAAGTCAAATCCTGAAAAATTATTTTAAAATATTACTATTCGAAAAATCTGATGTCCAAAAAATGTTATAAATGAGAACACGGTGTGTTACTTTAATTTGTTGCTATAAATATTCGGGTACTAAATTTTAGGTGATTGGAATGGTATTTAAAGTGATAAAACTGTGTGTGTCAAAAATTTTATGGAAGCGCTAAATAATATTTGTTCTACTAAAATTTTTAGAACTAATACAAACAAATAATGATACGACTAGTTTTAACGATTTTTGGAACCTGAAAAGTAATCTAAAATTTTCTAACAAGTAAGTTAAAAAATTGGTGCAGTTTTGTACTTTTTTGCAGGAGTGTATGATTTTTCCCATCTATATTAGCTTTATGAAGATGAATCTTTGAATCATATTTTGTTGGTCAAAAGTTACATATGGACTTTTCGTATAAATATATTTATAGAAAAATACCATGTCGAGACATTATCAGTGCTTGAATTTATCTGTGTAGGGCGTGGCTTTTTGGAAAGCAAAGCCCTTATTTACTAATAAATAAGAAGCTAAAACATTAATTTTCTTATTTTCAATTAATCATCTCAGATTTTCATCTAAATAAGCTAAAAATCTACAGAAATATTTTACTTTTGAAACGCCAAATGTTTATGCAAATACAATTATCTAATCAGGAATGCAACATTGACGATGAACTTTTACCACTATTATCGAAGCAAAATTTCCTTATGAACTTATATCATTATTAGCTTATATCATCATCATTAGTAGCTTTGGAAGTTTTTTATCTTTTTAATAAATGTATTTTTAAACGTGTTTTTAAAGTGTTTTTAATTTTATCACAGTAATGACACGTGTTTACAATTTAACTCTGAACTTGAGTTCGTTTATATATCATCATTATTATTGAAGTAAAATTTCTTTATTGCGTATGCGTACTGGAAAATCAATTTCCTTAAACCAAAGACTGTAAGTAGAGAAAACTTTTAAACAAACATTGGTATAAACCCTGTGCTAATGTTACATTCCCATAGCTGCCAATATTTTAAATTTTTCCGGAGTACTTTTAGCCCCGCCTCTATTTCGCACCACTTTCTATACATAAAAAAATTCTGTAATATATAACTTCGATCAAATAAGAAAAAATTACTTTAAAAAATAAGTGGTACGAAATAAAGGTGGGGCTAAAAGTACTCCGGAATAAATTAAAATATTAGCAGCTATGCATTCCTGTGTAATATTTAAATTATTTAAAGCCATAACATTAATATATCGACATTTTCTTTCTTTTAAGCGAAACATAGCTATGAACAATAATGTAATGAAGTACTGTTATACATACTAAAATTTTTATGAAATATTGTTTAATAAATACATATTTCACCCCAATCACAAAATCTAACAGTAATCATATTTACTTCGGCACAATCGATTGAATGGGATTTTATACATGCACGTGAACAATTTTTAAATGAAAATTATAAAATGGATAGAATGTATAGCGATTTTTCAAACGTTATTTATTAAAACGTAGATAAATTGTGGAAAAAAAAAATGAATTTAATGGAAAAGATGACTAATATGAAAAAAAATCATATTTATGTTATTTTAGTCACGTGATTATATTCCTAAAATATTACGTTTATTTAGAAATGTTTTGATATTTTCACACAAAATTTTGTTTAAATAATTCTAAAATGACACATATTTCGTGAAAATGTTTAAAACTACAAATGCATTTTTAATTTTTCTTTTGTATATACACTTATATATATATATATTATTTGCATTATATCCTGAGATACTCAAAATATTATATATATATATATATTGAACGGTTGTTTCTCAAAATTTTACATTGAATAACATTTTCCTGTATTTTATAATCATCTCAACCTATACAGAGCCAAAGAAAATAACTACGGATATTTTCAATTAAAGGTAATTATTATTTAAATGATATTGTATGCATGAAAAACTTCGAAATTTAATTTTGGACATAAATGTGTGACTGTACAACATACTTGCCAACATCCCAATTAATATTCCGTAGTGTTATTAGTCCCGCCCCCTTTTTTTT